>OX254000.1:14142642-14162642 GCA_946000715.1 Vitis cinerea var. helleri x Vitis riparia | reverse complement strand
AGATTTATATTTTGAGGTAAATAGTAATAGTGGTCTTTTTATTGTGTTAGGTGAGGAGTAGACTTTTCAGGGTATTTTTTTCCTTCAAGGTCTTTGCACATTTTGAGGTAAGGGAAGTTAATGCAATATTTATAAAATTAAATTATTTTATATGTTATTTTGAATTGTGGAAAAGAAAATGATATTTTGTTACCATGCATGGATCAAACTGTTTTGCACTAAATATTATGTTGGAATATTTTGTTTTATTTATGACACAAAATACGGAGATATTATGTTGTGTAAATTTGAATACTTGAACAAAACATCACTCTGGTTTATTTGGCCATTGTCAACGGGATATAATAGTTGACTATTCGGCCCTGTCAACGGGATATAATAGTTGACCTTTACATTTCATGGTGGGAATGTAATTGATTTGGACCCTAGCCTCTAGGGGTTTGGTTAGAGGTTACTAGTACTAGTAGTGTTTGGTTCCTTCCACCAGGAACAATTTGAGGCTAGCCACCCATTTGAAAAGTCCCACCTAACTGGGCATTTGATATTTGATAACCAGAGTAATGAAAATTGAATGGATTTGATTGAATCTTATGTGAAAGTGTTTGAATTTGATATGAAAATGGTTGGTTGAATTTTGAATATATTAGTATTGTTGAAACTCTGATATTTGATGAAAAAAAAATGATATCTCCTATTTGAAATGAAAATATTTGATCCATGAATTGCATTAATATTCCTTATTGGGCTGTGAGCTCATTCCCAGTTGTTGACAATTTTTCAGGTACTCTTAGTTCGGGTGAGGAGTGATGGCTAGACTGAGGAATGGTCATCATTAGGATTTGACTTAGGGTTTTATGTTGTATTTTATTTAACTGTTAGTTATGCTCATTTGGATTATTTGGTATTTGGAAGTTATTTGGATATTGATCCTTCAAATTTTATGTTAGATTAAAGTTGAGTTTTGGAGATTTGAAATTTGTTCTAGTACTTGAATTGTTTAAGTTTGCAAATATTTGGACAATGGATTTTGGATAGTGGATGTTTTAGTTTTGAAATTGAATTTTGAGGATTTTAGATTTTGTTCCGCTACTCTGAACAGGTATTTGGTAGTTGGTAACTTCCAATTACAAGATAAGTGTTTGGGTTAGGTTACACTATAAGCCTTCAGGTTTAAAGTGTGAAATGACCGTCATGCCCTTGGAGTGGGTCTTGGGGCGTGACAATGACAATGTCATAAAAGTGGGATTTATCTTTTTTCAATGTTTATACCGATTAAAATAGTCTTTATATTTTAATTTAATAACAGTGAGATTTCTCATATAAATAAAATTACTATTTTAGTTTTCTACAAATTTATGAAATGTTGTGTTGAAAAAAAACCTATTCAAACAAAATTAATAATTTAAAAAAAAAACTTATCAAATAAATCCTATTTATATAACATTAATTTTATTACCTAACTTGCCCACGTGCCTTGCACATGGAACCAACCTATTAGAAGTTAAAAACTTAACAACCAAGGAAAGGAGGGTCTAAATTTTTAAGCCCTAAGCGCCCTTAACTGCCCTACCCAAATCCAAACTCTCTCTTGCTTAGCACCATAGCCTATTAAGAGAAATGTTGAAAATGGGAACTTGTGTTGGCGCTTTTACTAGTTTCCATCCTTTTTGGCATTGAAGATAACACGAAAAAGCAAAGGGAAGCAAAGGTCAATGGTGGTGGATGCCAATCGATTTAAAATTAAGTAGAGGCCGAGTTGTACTCCCATGTTGCTTATTTGGCTTAATTTGTTGGTCTCCATGTCATATGTCTTGCCTTATTAGTCATCCTTAAATTGTTAGTACTATTAATTCACTCTACTCTCTCATGATATCTGAGTTTGATGGCTAAGAATTGGTAGTCCATGAATTGAAGGAAAATTTAGGTATATCAAATATGTTTTGGCAAGGTTTTAATTAATGCATGATCCATGATCCATGATCCATCTTTGCTTCCCAATTGCTTTCCGATTTTGCATATGCATACATACATATAATAGTGGAAATTTGCTCTAAAATTGATCACATGCTCTAAGTTAATGTTTGTACCTAATCTTAGTGGATATTTGGTAAACCAACTTAATAATTTAAAGTGATTTAATAATTTAATTTAAGTTATTAAGTAAATTAAGTATGTTTAATAAAAATAACTCAATAATATAACTTAAAGTAGAAAATAATTTTAAGTATTAAGTAAAAACAATTAACTTATTTTTAAATCTATATCTTTATTTTACTTTTTTATCATTATTTGTCATAATTTCCTTCACGATCTTTTTACTACTCTACGACCTCCATTGTTATTTGACCTCTTTTGCCTAAGTTATAATTTATGAGGATGAATGTGTCAATTTGATGATTTAAAAGAAATTTTAAGTTAATTTTATCAAACAACCTTAATACTTAAAGTAAAAAATTAAGTAATAAGTTTTAAGTTAACAACTTAAGTATAATTTAACTTAAAATCAACTTGAGTTATTAAGTAATAAGTAATAAGTAATAAGTATTAAGTTTTAAGTTAAAAGTTTTACCAAACACTCCCTTAGTATTGTATTGATCCAATAGGAGAAGTAAAGTTATATGAGAGTTTGATCTTAAAGCTAAGTTAATTTGCATTTAATGACTTGGACAAATTTTGTATTCCTATTATACTAGTGAATGAATATAAGAACTTTGACAAGCCACATAAATTAAGCCTAAAGTCTTGAATTAGAAAAAGACCTAAACCAAACAGATGATGATAAATCACAAATTCAGAGGATTCAAAATAGCATTAGGCTTCAATCTAGAATGTTGCCTTCCATAGCCATGATATCGGAGTTACCAAACAAACATGATACCATATGAGAAAAAGACAAGTTGATAGGGCATGTTGTTTGATTTGTGGACTTACGGTGAAATTAGTACTAGTACATATTATTAAAATTTTCAAATAATTCTATAGCAAAATATTTTAAAAAAATTTGTGGTAAGGTTTCTTCTTCTTCTTCTTCTTTTTTAATTATTTTGAGCAAAACATAAGTATATTTTTGTCAGTATTTTTATTGTTTGATTCGATATATTATGAATATCAATAATTGCTTATTTAATGAATGATACAAAAAACATTGTTTTTAAATCACGAGGTTTATTACAATCCAAAAAATTTCTATGTATTTTACTCTTGTAGCCAAACTTTCTAGATTTTCTATATACTACTAACGCAATGACATATTTAGCTACAAGAGCAGGGAGATGAGGGAAGAGGAGTTTGATTTTGGAGGTATAAGATACATACGTTTTATTGGAGTGGCAAGAAAATGAAAGAAAGTGTAGGGGAAAGGGGGTGTCCAACCTCTAGCTGCCAACATTTAGTTTACAATTCCCTAATCCAAATAGCATAATCTTAATTAGTTGAAATTGTAATAGAATTGTGATTTAGGGATTGATGAATATAATTGATGCTAAGGACATAAAATGTAAGAGACAAAATATCTTTAATCATCAAACATTTAAATAAAACTTACAAGTAAAAATCTTATTCAACACTATGAATTCCTCCCACCAAGCCATTGAATCATATTGTTCGATGGTATTTTTAAAAAACACTTTTACCCTTAAAAGTGTTTTTGATAAAATTTTGAAAACATTTTTAAAACTTTGAAAAATCACTTATAGTATTAAAAAAAATCACTTATAGCATTTTTTGGAGAAACACTTAATAGGTGATTCTCCTCAAATTACTTCTAGGAGAAAACTAACAAATTAACTAATGATACTAAGAGTACGATTGCTAGTGATTATAGGAAGTGTTTCTGGTATTTTTAATACTTGAAGGATGAAAATTTTCAAGTTACAGATGTTAGAAACACTTCCTAAAATCACTACCAAACGTACTCTAAGAGTATGTTTATAGTGATTTTAGGAAACGCTTTTAATATTTCTAATAAGTGAAAAATTTTATCATTCGAGTGTTAGAAGTATTAAAAACACTTTCTAAGATCACCCCTAAATGCATTTTAAGAGTCTACATGACAATGATTTTGAGAAGTGTTTCTAATATTTTTAATACTTCAAAAATAAAAATTTTCAAGTATAGTAAGATTAAAAACACTTTTTATAATCACTGTCAAACACACTTTAAGAATTTACAAGATAATGGAAGAATTAAAGTCTTTTGCATCTACTTTACTACTTTTATCCCAACCTAGGGTTGTAGACTTCCAAGAAAGACATATCAGATACTCATCCCATGCATATTTATGCACCCGCATGTTAGCGTTTTGAATCCCTATGGTTGTATAAGGCAATGAAGGAATTAAAGGCTTTCGCATCTACTTTACTACTTTTGCCCTTCTTCTTTCGATCACCTTAGGGTTGTAGACTTCCAAGAAAGACATACCAGATACTCATCACCCGCATGTTAGAGCTTTGAATCCCTATGGTGTATAAGGTAACTCATGGTCAATGAATTTGACTGTTTCTAACTTATTTTCCTTACCAAATCACTCGAAACATTTTAATAAATGGCAAAAGTGAGTGCTAAATTTTATTTTCAAATTTTAAAATATCCAATAAATAGAAAATAGATTTTTATTTTGAGATAAATTAAAAAATGGAAGGAAAAAAATTATACTTTGAATTAAAATTTATTTATTTATTTATTTATTAGTTGATCTGTGAACATTTTAAAAATAAATAAGAAAATTAAAATATTTTAGTTGAATCTTAAGATAAAGTTTTACTATCACGAAAATTTTTAAATTTAAGATAATAAAATTTTTTTAATAACTCAAAATTTAAAATAAAATATTTCTAAAATCATTACCTTTTTAATGTAACCCTCTAAAAGTTTTTGTATTTTGTATGAAAATTATTATTATTTTTTGTTTTCAAATTTTGTCTTATTTAATTAAAATATTTTAACTTTCCCATTTTAATTAAGGTATTAAAATATTCAATATTTTTACTTATATCAAATGCATCATATTTTGGATCTCATAATAGACGGTTGTAGACCCCCTTTGAAGAGCCAAGGGGTATTTAGTTTTTTTTTTATATATATAGCATTAGAGGAGCTGGCAATACCCGAGAAGTGTGGGGGAGACCCCTCTCCATGCGTGGGACCAGCTGTAAGAGACAGAGAAGCCATGCTACTGATATGATGAACAGCAAAGAGAAGCCATGCTGCTGATGTGAGGAATAGCAAAGGAAGCAAGTGATGGCTTGCCCGAGAAGGTAGGAACCGGCTGGAGAAAAAGTGAGAGAGAGGGGCTTCAAAAAGGGGATTTTCAGAGAAGAGAGAGGGAAGGGGACGGAAGGGGGGATGGAAGTTAGCTTGACAGAAAAGGCCAAGAAAAAGCAAAAAGGAAAAGAAAAACAAAAAAGGAAGGGGAGCGTTCTAAGGTACGTCTGCTAAGCCACAATTTTTTTTTTTTATTGCCATTGAAATCTTTTGGGTTGAGATTATTATGCCATAATATATCCGCTGCTTGTTCTTCATGTGAGATTGGATATAGAAAGAACTAATTCTTCTTTTGCTTTCCTTTGTGTGTTTGAGTGATACCTTTGAATCTCCATTTCCATAACCTACTCTTCTCATTTCTCCATGCTGCAAGTCTCCTCATTTCCATCATCACGTCCATTTTCTCATGCCTCACACCCAACCGAATCTGTTAGCCACATCCATTCCAACCTCCATACCCATCCATCAATCATCATGCACACCAAACCCATACCCGTGGCCATCTTTCTATGCTCATTAACCCCTCATCTTGCTCAAACTGATCCCCTCTCTTCCTCGTTTTTCATACCCACCGTCACCATCCCAACATGCTCAACGCTATGCACCTTTCATCACTCTCCATGCATGCAAGGATCATGCACCACTAGCCGCCATCACCCGCTCCGGTTATGCACGCATCCGCACCAGCAACCAATGGCGGCAGCACCTTCTGGACGTCGCCAGACTGCCGCCACAGCTCCTCTCTTCACCGCGCCGCCGCAGCTCCCCTCTTCACCGCGCCGCTGCGACTTCCCTCTTCGTCGCGCCGCCACGACTTCTTTCTCCATCTTGCCGCCGGTGGTGGGAGCTCCCTCTGAGGATGATATTCGGGTGGAGAAGCAAGCTGGAAGAAGATGAAGTTTTGGGCTTGGGTTTGAGATGGGTTTTTGAGCTCGCCCATGTTAGCTTTGGATTTGGGTTTGGGTTGGAGCACCAAGCCCAAGTTTGTGATCAAGTCAGCCCATTAGGCTTGCCCATAGCATGGATGTGGGCTTGAGTTGGAGCCCAGCCCAAGCTTGTTGATGGGGGGGCCTCATGGCTCCTCAAACTAGCCACCCTCATGGCCCAAGTCCATCCATTTAGCCCATTAGGTTGCCCAAATCCAAATAATTCTCTTAAAAACCTCTAATATCCATAATTAATTAATTCAATCATTCTCTCTTATTTGTTATCTTATTTCATTTCTACCAATTAATTTAACTCATCTTAAAGACAATTCAAAGACAAATTATTATTGTTAATTATATTTTTTATCTTGAAATTTATACTATTCAATTTCATTAGTTTAAACATTATGATTGTTAATTATTATTATTACTTCGTACGCATCTGTTTATCATCTTTTAAAATCTCACTCATTAAAGTTAAATTCTAATCCTTCAAAAACCCCATGTCTTAATTTAATTTTTCAATAATTAGTTTAAATCTTATTTTCATCAATTAGGACTATTATCATATACTTATCTAGCTATTTAAAATCTAAATCTTTCAAGGAAATCCTATGTCTTAATTTAATTTTTCAATAATTAGTTCAAATCTTATTTTCATCAATTAGGACTATTATCATATATTTATATAGCTATCTAAAGTCTAAATCTTTCAAGGAAACCATGTCTTAATTTAATTCTTCAATAATTAGTTCAAATCTCATCTTCATCCATTAGAGTTATTATCTCATATTCATCTAGTTATTTAAAATCTAATTCTTCAAGAACCTCATGTCTTAATTTAATTTTTCAATCCTAAAAATTCTACAATTCTTTTAAATGTTATCCTCATCATTTAGAATCATTATCCCATATCTATTTAAAGTCCAATCTTTCGAAAACCCCATGTCCTAATTTAACTTTCAATCCCAAAAATTCCATTATCCGCTTAAATGTTATTTTCAGTAGTTAGAATTCTTATCCCCTATCTATTTATTTATTTAAGGTCCAACTCTTCAAAAATTCAACGTCCTAATTTAATTTTTAATCTTAAAAATTCCACTACTCACTTTCTATTCATTTAAAATATTGTTTCCATTAAGTAGCATTATTATTCCATATTATCTATTTAATCTAATCGTTAAAGTTCAATTCATCAGAACTCGACTTCCGAATCTAATTTCCAACCTCAAAAGCTCCGTCGTCCATATATCATCGTTTAATGATTATTCTCGTTATTAATGCTATCCCATCCACTCGCTTATTCAGTTATTCATATACCAAAGATCTTATCTCTAAATAAATTTTTAAGTTTTCAATCTCTAAATTCACATCTTCAAATCTTTAAAATTCCATCTTTCGCAACTATTTACCTAAACTTTGTTACTTCACCATCGTTATTATTCCATCCCTTTACTTATTCACTCATCCACTTATCCCCTCATTTAAAATCCCGAACTCTCAAATCATTTTCAAAGCTTCCAACCTCGTTCAAATTTAATTTCTAAAAATTCTCATTCCCGCATTTAATTCCTGAAAGTTCGATCTTCAAATAAACTCTAAAATCCCTATTTTCTTTAAATAACTTTCGAGACTCCAATTTTTCAAATGAATTTCAAAAATCCGATTTTCTCTCAAATAGCTTAATTCCATTCTGGTCTTCAAACAATCTTCTGCTCCTCTTGTTTTTAATAAGCATGAACGAATTTTTCGTAATTCCAAACAATGGGATTTATGGGATTAATTCATGTAAAATAAACGGGTTTTGGTGGGGGCCCCACATATGTGACTGATCGATTGATTGACTAATAGATCGATTTGATTATGATACATGATTAATTTATCCTGCTCTCTGACATGCATGTTAGAAATTATTCCTAAATTGTGCACTAACCCCTCTATTGATAGCGCATGGTGGATCGTTGCCCAGGTATGTACCCATTTTCCCTCTAATCGCTGTATATGCATGTCCCGATTCTCACATGTGTATGATCACTCTGAGTATTCATTGATTCCCTTATCAATTGTCATGATTGCTTCATTTTATTAGTAGAGACCCGACTTTAGGGACTTAGAAGGGTGCTACGGTCTTTACCGTACCTTCCCGATAAGTAACCTGACCCCCGAACCCGATCCGGTTTTTCGTAGACCACCTTTTCCAAATAAGGAGTCACACATAGGGTTTTTCTTTCTTATTTTGTTTACCCTTTAAAAATAAAACAAAAATAAGTGGCGACTCCAAGTCATTTTTCCTAATCAATAAAATCATTTTTTCGAAATGAAAATTGAGCTCGCCATCGAGTGGGAAACGCATGAGCCGAAATGCGGGGTCCACAAAATGGCGACTCCACTGGGGATCACTATAGGGTCAAGCTTGAACATAGATTGAGGCAAATGTGGCGTTTGATTGGTCGATCAATGGGTACCCACCTCTCTTTGTGTGTGTGTTTATTTGACTATTGATTACACATTGAGAGCTCTTTATATCATTACACTTGATGCATGCTTGGGTGTTTGTTTTTACTAGGGACATTGACATGTTGATTATGATGATTGTTTATCTTGATTGAGGATTCCGATTGTGGCGTTTTTTTCCGTGCTTCATAGCTATATTTATTTGGGACATTGATATACTGATTATATTGATTGATCATCTTACCTTGCTTAGCATAGTGACTCTGATTTTGCCATGTTTGTTCTGATTACCTCACATGTATAGACTCACCATTGTATATCATTTGATTTGACATGATTGATTCTCTCGGCTATATATTATCTTGATTATCATGGAGCATGCTATCATTGTCAGATATTCTTATCGATTAGCTTGCGTGTAGATTTGGATGATATATACCTGTTTTGCATGACTGTCTATTGCATGACTTCTCTCATTCCGTGTGATTGCATGAGTTGCTTGTCTATGTGGGACACACACTTATCCCTTTATTTCCGAGTCACTAGTCTCGGTCGACATTGTTTTCCTTGGGCTCGTATTTGATATGAGACTTGCTGCTTTGTTTGCTCTTCGACTGAGCTAGTGATTAGGAATAGGGTCTAGCGATGGGCTATATCTATGTTTGGGAGCATTCTGGAGGTGGTCGACATATTGATGTTGATTGGAGTCCGAACTTTGAAGACCTGTATAGCCCAGAGCTAGATTTCAGGATATTTGTGTGGCCAGTGTGTTTTCTTTTTAGTTTCATAGGATTTTCGGATGTACCCACACCGTTCACTGTGCACCTTAGATTACCACTGAGTGTTGAGAGTTGTGAGAGCTTTCACCATAGGAAACCCCCTGGGATGTCGAGGCAGTGCATGTGTGGAGGTGATGACCACCTTGCATGGAAGCGCCCCGTCTCTTTGGAGGCGTGTAGAGGGTTGCGTACCGCCGGAGGGTATGATCGCTTCTGCTAGGGATCTTTTAAAGTCTACCCATCTTATTTTAGGGCCACCTTGACCTGTAGGATGAGCTTAGATCCTTTTATCAGGACTTCCTTCCTTACACGTGGGTGCATCTGAGGGACTTCAAAGCCTCTTTAGTTGCAGTTCGGATCCAGTACTTCTTTTTGGTCTCCAGTTGAGAGTGCTTAGGGATCAGTGCGAGTTTGAGTATCAGTTGGACCACCCTTTATTGTATGGTTTTGGTTTCTTCTTGTCGCTCATTGAGTTTAGCACACTTTCTTCCTAGGACTTTAGATAGTCTTCTTTTCTTACGTTGACACATTCTTTCAGTTTGTTGTCACTTTCTACTTGATGTTTTGGGATATGCTCATTGATTATGCTCACTTTTTTATACTCTTCACCTATCATGGGCTTGATGCTTCATTCTTTGGTTGACTCACCTGATTCTATTTTCAACCATATTTTCATTACAGAAAGGTGAAAGGCAAGTTTTCACATTCACACCATTTTTGAGATGTTCGCCTTTACCATTTAATCATTTTTCTTTATTGAGTTTGGGTTGAAAGTGAATTAGAGATATTTTGTTATAGATGGAGTATCGATCTCATGACAGTGTTGTTTTTCACACCTCTTTTATTTTGGATCGTTGATAGAAATTCTTTAGTCACATTTGCAGCCATCTCACAGTGGACACCTTTATGACCTTAGAGTTTCTGTCATATTTCCAGTTTTAGATTGCCATCACCGGACCATATATCAAATGATGTGTTGTACTTTTGACTTGGGACATCTATTCATTTGCGCTTCATGATCACTCTGGCCTGACCTATCATGGAGGATATTGAGCCTTTTGACCTAGGATTAGGAGATCGACCTAAGGAGTTCGAGACTATGACCCATTTCACCTTCTGTTTAGAGCAGTACCATATCCATATCCATACCCTGACTCTACGGACTTGGCGACCTACCCATTTTGAGTCTGACATGACACCACCCCTTGGTACCATTACACGACTTTACTACCCTTGTTCGCCTTATCATGCTATAGTACCATTGCCTTTCCTTTCCATCATTTCCTTGATCTGACTAGGTAGAGTCCGAGATGGTTAGACCCGAGGTGAGCTTTACACGATGATAGATGGATCATGACGAGAGAGTGGCTTGACTGTTTGACGATATTGTTGAGATAGAGGGGTTATCATGGAGCATCCAGATTTGAGTCATTACACATGACTTCAGAGAGTCGGGATGATTAGACACGATGATTTTATGAGATGATGGTGAGTGGCTTGTGATGATAGAGTGAGTTGATTTTCAGAGTACATTGATGGTTGTCATAGAGCATCAGTGGGAGCTTTCGCACGATTTTAGAGGAGTCGCCATGACTATGTTGGATGGATGCCAGTCTTTAGTATTGGCCATGTGAGGTCTCGAAAGCACGATGTTCGAGGTTTTGGTCAAAGGATGGGTGACCATCATTTCATTGAGCCTATTTACTTTATCACCCTCACATATAGAGTTACCCGTTGCTAGCCCTTTGAGCCTCACACGAGCACATAACCTTTTCTTTCATCACCTCATTTACCTATTACACCGGGTTGGGGACCCTGTAGTGCTTGCATGCTATGTTTGGATATGTCATGAGTTCCAGACCTGACATACATATTTAGGCCTCATTCCTCACTTTTCATTGTGATATTTTTCTCTTTAACATCATCTCATCACTTTTTCCGACATCACATATCACTACTTGTGATATTCGTTCTCAGTCTTTTCTTTCATCATTACTTACTTGACATTATCCTTGTTTCACCTTGAGTGGTGGTTTTTCACACGTCACTGCATGGAGGATTGTCACATTCTTTCCCCCCGTTCACCCCATGGGTAGTGGTTCAGAGATTTCAGTTTGAGAGGTTGTCTTGTTAGTGAGAATTCATGTTACATCAGTACATGGGGAGAGTTTATTCATTTGGCTATGTATTTCATGGGAGATCATTCATTATTAATCAGAGTATGCGCAAAAAAAAAAAAAAAAGACGCATTCATCATTGTATCATTCTCCATTGGGCATGTGTATGGACATGCCGGTTTGCTTTATTCAGTTTATGTGTCAGAGAGAGTTCGTATGAGAGCTCCTTTATCGGATTCGCATCTTGATGTATATTTTGGGTGAGAGTATGAGTCATCTATTCGATTTTTGTGAGAAAGACGAGCGATATTTTCTTTAGTATCTCTGGATCCTTGCTCTATCCATCATTCTATCTATTTTGGATGTGACTACTTTCCATGCTTTGATACAGGTTGACCATCACTCACTTTTCTATCTCTCTGTTTTCTTTCTATCCTTATTCTATCCCTCCATTTCACTCCACCTCATCTGATTTCATTTTATTCTCATCTTGCTTGATGTTTGACATGGGTTTGGTACACATACATCATACTTGTTCATTCGATGTGACCATTCATTTATCATCACTGTTCGTGTGGGAACCCCTAGGTCCGGGACTCATGACGTTTTCTACACATTGCATCTCATGCACGAGGGGTATGGGGGATTATATCATTGGGATCTTTGAGCCTAGTTTCCTTTCATTTCTTTCACCCTATTACCTTAACCTACGTTACGTCCCGTGTCTGAAGACCACCCTGAGGCCATTACTTCACATTGTGTTTGACAGCTCACACGTGGGCAATACTCGAGTTTGGTCGGAGATTATTTCTCGGAGCATGATGGATGAGGGAGTTGAGATGATGATTTACACTGGGGCATACCCCTTTTATCAGTGATGGATTTTCAGAGGCGACGCTATCTACACTAGGGCATATCCCACTCATCGATGACGTTTTCTTGGGATGATGCTTTGCACTGAGGCATGGTCAGTTTGCTTCTTCACTTAGGTTATGATGGATTAGGAGTTGTGGGCTGACCCTACACTAGGGCATAGCCATTTCAGAGAGCGTTTTTATTGGAGATATAGTCACTCTACTCGATACTCTGCATTGGGACACACTCTACTCATTGATGGTTGATTTTTGAGATCACGATTTATTTTGAGCCATAGCCCTCTCATTAGTGATGGACTTGGATTTTTTTTTTCATGGGAGCATAGTCACTTCAGGTGGTTTATACTGGGGTATAGCCACCTCGTTCACATTCATATAGCTCGGGGATTCTGATTCATATGGATTATGTTGAGATGTTTCCATTTTTAGCACCAGAGTAGAGATTGATTGATTTGTTGACTCGGATACACTACTTTACACTTGGGCATAGCCGAGACGGAGAGCATTTTTCATTGGAGCATAGCCACCCTATTTGGATCATTTACACTAGGGCATGTCCATCTTTTGGAGGGAGATCAGATTGGTTCTTGAGATTGGAGCATCTGACGAGTAATATGGAGATCATTGGATTATTTCATGTTGTCCTCATTGCATACTGGGGCATAGCCGCCTTGTTGGAGGTTTTGACATTGAGGCTTGACTTCCTGTTTGTGATTGCTGCTTACGATGGGTTATGGAGTTATCGACACCTCGGGTTTAGTCTTCTCGGCATACTTGGATGATCTTGGATATCTCCCTACCTTTCATTTCATACTCAGACATTTCACCCTTGATACTCTCATGCCTTCTATCATACCAGAGCCTGATCATTACCTTATTTTATCCTACACATCCCACCGTGACACATGACCTCACCCCTATCTCAATTAGGAGGAAACGTAGATCAGTCCTCGATCACCTTGGTTGTGTTTTTCATACTTCTTTTGGACTTTAGGTTCAACATCTTCCATGATAGCAAGGCCTGACAGATTGTTGACTTATTAGTGACGATGCTTTCATTTTGATAGTTGGCATGTTGAGTCTTGATTTGCTTGCTCTTTTCGTTTTGGGCACTAGTCATCATTATTGTTGTTATTCATCAGTTAGTTTTGTTTTGTCAGCATGGTGTCGTGACACATGGTCTTGTTTGGCATTACCCATCTGAGGTTGGACATTTTCATTACATGATGGATGAGCATATTTAAGAGTACGGTGGTTTGGAGGCATTTTGCATCTCTGTTTATTCGTCATTGCATACTGGGGCATATCCTCATTCCCCAAGAGCACTAGACCTTCCACAGGTTTCGTTCACCTTTTTTTATCTAGTTGTCGATCCTCTGAGTTGTCATACTGGGGCATACCCCCTTCTCCGAGGGCATCAGACCTTCCACATGTTTCATTCACTTTTCGATCTAGTTGTTGACCCCTGTGAGTCACATACTGGGGCATATCCCTCTTCCCAAGGATCATCGGACCTTCCATAGGTTTCATTCACTTTTTGATCTAGTTGTTGACTCCCTTGAGTTGCATACTGGGGCATACCCTCCTTCCCTAGGATCATAGAACCTTTCATGGGCTTCGTTATCTTTCGACCTAGTTGTCAATCCTCATGAGTTGTCGTACTGGGGCATATCCCCTCCGGCCGAGTTTGCTTGCATCATTATCTGAGTCATCCTTTGGTTTTGGGTCACTTGATCAGGTCATTCATCATCTTGTCAATTCAGTCTGAGTCGGGACCGCACCTATATCGATCGGTCATTCATCGTGTTAGTTTGAGTCGGGGCCGCACTTATATCGATCGGCCATCTCCTTGTCATGACAGTTCAGTTTCTAGGACTACACCTATATCGATCGGTCATCATCTTATCAGTTTGAGTTTGAGTCGGGGCCGCACCTATATCGATCGACCATCTCCTTGTCATGACAGTTCAGTTTCTAGGACCGCACCTATATCAATCGGTCATCATCTTATCAGTTTGAGTTTGAGTCGGGGTCGCACCTATATCGATCGGCCATCTCCTTGTCATGACAGTTCAGTTTCTAGGACTACACCTATATCGATCGGTCATCATATTATCAGTTTGAGTTTGAGTTGGGGCCGCACCTATATCGATTAGCCATATCCTTGTCATGACAGTTCAGTTTCTAGGACCGCACCTATATCGATCGGTCATCATCTTATCAGTTTGAGTTTGAGTCGGGGCCGCACCTATATCGATCGGCCATCTCCTTGTCATGACAGTTCAGTTTCTGGGACCGCACCTATATCGATCGATCATCATCTTATCAGTTTGAGTTTGAGTCGGGGCCGCACCTATATCGATCGACCATCTCCTTGTCATGACAGTTTAGTTTCTGGGACCGCACCTATATCGATCGGTCACCATCTTATTAGTTTGAGTTTGAGTCAGGGCCGCACCTATATCTATCGGCCATCTCCTTGTCATGATAGTTCAGTTTCTAGGACCGCACCTATATCGATCGGTCATCATCTTATCAGTTTGAGTTTGAGTCGGGGCCGCACCTATATCGATCGGCCATCTCCTTGTCATGACAGTTTAGTTTCTGGGACCGCACCTATATCGATCGGTCATCATCTTATCAGTTTGAGTTTGAGTCGGGGCTGCACCTATATCGATCGGTCATCTCTTTGTCATGACAGTTTAGTTTTGGGACCGCACCTATATCGATCGACCATTTCCTTGTCACAGTTTCTAGGACCGCACCTATATCGATCAGTCATCATCCTATCAGTTTGAGTTTGAGTCGGGGCCGCACCTATATCGATCGGTCATTTCCTTGTCATGTCAGTTCAGTTTCTAGGACCACACCTATATCGATCGGTCATCATCCTATCAGTTCAGTTTCTGGGACCGCACCTATATCGATCGGTCATCATCCTATCAGTTTGAGTTTGAGTCGGGGCCACACCTATATCGATTGGCCATTTCCTTGTCGTGTTAGTTTGAGTCGGGACCGCACCTATATCGATCGGTCATCATCTTATCAGTTTGAGTTTGAGTCGGGGCCACACCTATATCGATCGGCCATTTCCTTGTCATGTCAGGTCAGTTTATGGGACCGCACCTATATCGATCGGTCATCATTCTATCAGTTTGAGTTTGAGTCGGGGCCGCACCTATATCGATCGGCCATTTCCTTGTCGTGTCAGTTTGAGTCGGGACTGCACCTATATCGATCGGTCATCATCTTATCAGTTTGAGTTTGAGTCGGGGTCGCACCTATATCGATCGGCCATTTCCTTGTCATGTCAGTTCAGTTTCTGGGACCGCACCTATATCGATCGGTCATCATCCTATCAGTTTGAGTTTGAGTCGGGGCCGCACCTATATCGATCGGCCATTTCCTTGTCATGTCAGTTTAGTTTCTGGGAGCGCACCTATATCAATCGGTTATCATCATGTTAGTTCAGTTTCTGGGACTGCACCTATATCAATCGGTCATTGTCTTGTCAGTTAGAGTTCGGGGCCGCACTTATATCTCTCGGCCATCTCCTTGTCATGTCAATTTAGTTTCTAGGACTGCACCTATATTGATCGGTCATCATCATGTTAGTTCAGTTTTTGGGACCGCACCTATATCAATCGGTCATCTTCCGTGTCAATTTGTGTTTTCGGGACCGCACCTATATCGATCGATCATCTTCTTGTTAGTATGAGTTTGTGTTTTCTGGACCGCACGTATATTGATCGGTCATTTTCTGTGTCAGTTTGTGTTTTCGGGACCGCACCTATATCAATCGGTCATCTTCCGTGTCAGTTTGTGTTTTCGGGACCGCACCTATATCGATCGGTCATCTTCTTGTTAGTATGAGTTTGTGTTTTCAGGATCGCACCTATATCGATCGGTCATCTTCCGTGTCAGTTTGTGTTTTCGGGACCATACCTATATCAATCGGTCATTTTCCATGTCAGTTTGTGTTTTCGAGACCGCATCTATATCGATCGGTCATTTTCTGTGTCAGTTTGTGTTCTCAGGACCGCACTTATATCGATCGGCCATTTTCCTATCAGTTTGTGTTTAGCTTGAGTCGGGGCCGCACCTATATCGATCGGCCATCTCCTTGTCATGTCAGTTTAGTTTCTTGGACTGCACCTATATCGATCGGTCATCATCATGTTAGTTCAGTTTCTGGGACCGCACCTATATCAATCAGTCATCTTCTATGTCAGTTTGTGTTTTCGGGACCGCACCTATATCGATCTGTCATTTTCTATGTTAGTTTGTGTTTTCGGGACCGCACCTATATCGATCGGTCATTTTCTATGTCAGTTTGTGTTTTCGGGACCGTACCTATATCAATCGGTCATTTTCCATGTCGGTTTGTGTTTTCGGGACCGCATCTATATCGATTGGTCATTTTCTGTGTCAGTTTGTGTTCTCAGGACCGCACCTATATCGATCGGCCATTTTCCTATCAGTTTGTGTTTAGCTTGAGTCGGGACCGCACCCATATCGATCGGTCATTCATCTTATCAGTTCAGTTTGACGTCCAGGGTCTTTGTTCAGTATGACATTCAGAGTCACATATTCAGTTTTGGCATTCAGAGCCATTGTGCATACTCATCCAGGCATTTTTGGGTCACCATGTATAATCCATTTTGGGCATTTAAAGTCACTTTCCTCACCTGGCTACTCTGGTGCTTATTGCTTATTCATCATGCTCTTCTAGATTTCTCCTTTCACTACACATGACACGGTCTTTTGAGATCACAACACGTATTTCTGTCATGTTGTTAGGCACTCTTCACCTATCATTCTCATGTAGGTCACATAGGGAGTCTCCTTTGGACACGTTCTTTTTCGTACTTCAAGGTGGTTCGACCGTTACTTATCTTTGACATCGATCTTTGAGTCACTCTCGGAGACGTTTTAGAGGGAGTCTGGGTCCTTAGTGTGGCTTCAGAGGCATTTTGAGATATCATTTTCCTTTAGGGTTAGAGCCTTTGTTCATTTGTTGGCTTGAGTGAGTTCTGGTTTCACTCGTGTCCTTTTGGGGGTCTCCTTTGTTCTTCGGTAGAGTTCACTTCATTCCACTCACTATTCACACTTTCTTTTATCACTCTAGTGTTCATATTCCTTACACTCGTGAACTCTATCGAAGAGGGGCATATTTGTAGACCCCCTTTGAAGAGCCAAGGGGTATTTAGTTTTTTATATATATATATATAGCATTAGAGGAGCTGGTAGCACCCGAGAAGTGTGGGGGGGACCCCTCTCTATGCGTGGGACCAGCTGCAAGAGACAGAGAAGCCATGCTGCTGATATGATGAACAGCAAAGAGAAGTCATGCTGCTGATGTGAGGAATAGCAAAGGAAGCAGGTAATGGCTTGCCCGAGAAGGTAGGAACCGGCTGGAGAAAAAGTGAGAGAGAGGGGCTTCAAAAAGGGGATTTTCAGATAAGAGAGAGGGAAGGGGACGGAAGGGGGGATGGAAGTTAGCTTGAGAGAAAAGGCCAGGAAAAAGCAAAAAGGAAAAGAAAAACAGAAAAGGAAGGGGAGCGTTCTAAGGTACGTCTACTAAGCCACAATTTTTTTTTATTGCCATTAAAATATTTTGGGTTGAGGTTATTATGCCATAATATATCCGCTGCTTGTTCTTCATGTGAGATTGGATATAGAAAGAACTAATTCTTCTTTTGCTTTCCTTTGTGTGTTTGAGTGATACCTTTGAATCTCCATTTCCATAACCTACTCTTCTCATTTCTCCATGCTGCAAGTCTCCTCATTTCCATCATCACATCCATTTTCTCATGCCTCACACCCAACCGAATCTGTTAGCCACATCCATTCCAACCTCCATACCCATCCATCAATCATCATGCACACCAAACCCATACCCGTGGCCATCTTTCTATGCTCATTAACCCCTCATCTCGCTCAAACTGATCCCCTCTCTTCCTCATTTTTCATACCCACCGTCACCATCCCAACATGCTCAACGCTATGCACCTTTCATCACTCTCCATGCATGCGAGGATCATGCACCACTAGCCGCCATCACCCGCTCCGGTTATGCACGCATCCGCACCAGCAACCAATGGCGGCAGCACCTTCTGGACATCGCCAGACTGCCGCCACAGCTCCTCTCTTCACTGCGCCGCCGCAGCTCCCCTCTTCGTCGCGCCGCCACGACTTCTTTCTCCATCTTGCCGCCGGTGGTGGGAGCTCCCTCTGAGGATGATATTCGGGTGGAGAAGCAAGCTGGAAGAAGATGAAGTTTTGGGCTTGGGTTTGAGATGGGTTTTTGAGCCCGCCCATGTTAGCTTTGGATTTGGGTTTGGGTTGGAGCACCAAGCCCAAGTTTGTGATCAAGTCAGCCCATTAGGCTTGCTTATAGCATGGATGTGGGCTTGAGTTGGAGCCTAGCCCAAGCTTGTTGATGGGGGGGCCTCATGCTCCTCAAACTAGCCACCCTCATGGCCCAAGTCCATCCATTTAGCCCATTAGGTTGCCCAAATCCAAATAATTCTCTTGAAAACCTTTAATATCCATAATTAATTAATTCAATCATTCTCTCTTATTTGTTATCTTATTTCATTTCTACCAATTAATTTAACTCATCTTAAAGACAATTAAAAGACATTATTATTGTTAATTATATTTTTTATCTTGAAATTTATACTATTCAATTTCATTAGTTTAAACATTATGATTGTTAATTATTATTATTACTTCGTACGCATCTATTTATCATCTTTTAAAATCTCACTCATTAAAGTTAAATTCTAATCCTTCAAAAACCCCATGTCTTAATTTAATTTTTCAATAATTAGTTTAAATCTTATTTTTATCAATTAGGACTATTATCATATACTTATCTAGCTATTTAAAATCTAAATCTTTCAAGGAAATCCTATGTCTTAATTTAATTTTTCAATAATTAGTTCAAATCTTATTTTCATCAATTAGGACTATTATCATATATTTATATAGCTATCTAAAGTCTAAATCTTTCAAGGAAACCATGTCTTAATTTAATTCTTCAATAATTAGTTCAAATCTCATCTTCATCCATTAGAGTTATTATCCCATATTCATCTAGTTATTTAAAATCTAATTCTTCAAGAACCTCATGTCTTAATTTAATTTTTCAATCCTAAAAATTCTACAATTCGTTTAAATGTTATCCTCATCATTTAGAATCATTATCCCATATCTATTTAAAGTCCAATCTTTCGAAAACCCCATGTCCTAATTTAACTTTCAATCCCAAAAATTCCATTATCCGCTTAAATGTTATTTTCAGTAGTTAGAATTCTTATCCCCTATCTATTTATTTATTTAAGGTCCAACTCTTCAAAAATTCAACGTCCTAATTTAATTTTTAATCCTAAAAATTCCACTACTCATTTTCTATTCATTTAAAATATTGTTTCCATTAAGTAGCATTATTATTCCATATTATCTATTTAATCTAATCGTTAAAGTTCAATTCATCAGAACTCGACTTTCGAATCTAATTTCCAACCTTAAAAGCTCCGTCGTCCATATATCGCCGTTTAATGATTATTCTCGTTATTAATG
>OX254000.1:14098825-14141642 GCA_946000715.1 Vitis cinerea var. helleri x Vitis riparia | reverse complement strand
AGTTTAAAGCAAGCACTTTATTAGAAGAAAAGTATCCTGGACTTGGAATTATTATGCTTTATGTTAAGAAAAGAGAGGTTGTCACCATCTTCCATCAGACTATCCTATCTGGCCATCACACTATCTGGGTGATTATATATATTCTTTAATAAGATGGTTGTTGAATTCATTAGTTGATTAGCTCATTCTTATTTTATTATCTAATGAGAGCTGAGTGCCTAGAAGGAAAGAATGTTGAAGAGGCACCAATGTGGTTAATTGGGGAATTTGTACAAGCTATGCTCAATGTTTCCTTGAAGAAGAATCTTCTTTGTATTCCAGTCCTTAATAAGAAATAAAGTAGGATGAAATTCCAAAAATAAATTGTTGTTAGTGCAAAATTTAGAAACACTGATAAGATTTGTAGCAAGATGAGGAATGCTTCGTAATTGAAAGGACTTGTGAGAAGTTTGAAATGACTTAGAGCCAACATGTGAGATGGATAATTTCTTACCATTTCCAACTATGACTTTGTAATTGTCGTGGTATGGATGAGCGTTTGAGAGAGTATTATCACTTAGGGAGAGATGGTGTGTTGCCCTAATACTGTCAAGAAACCAAGATTCATTGTAGATTAAAGGAAAGACCATCATCGTTTGTATATCATTGCTATTAGGAGTGCTTGATGAAGGTTTGAGAGGAATTGTAGGCAAGGGATTAAGTCCTTGAAAATTTATACCAAACCTATGATTTTACCACAAAGTTGGCATTGAGGTCCACTACCATTGCCACTAAGATTTGTTCAATGATCTTGCCCATGGCCACCTGAACGTCCTCTTCCTTGATGATGGTGGGAGCTAATTTGGTTGTTGAAGTAGGAGTTAGTTTCCCCATTCTGGTATCTTCTTGGGTGAGCAAATTGTCCTTGTGTGGCTACATGAGTAGAGATAACTTCGTTTTCTATTACTGAACTCTAAAAGTTGAGTCTTTGTTCATAGGTGAGTAAAATGTTGTGAACTAATGTAGGGGTATATCATCTTCACGAGCTATAAGGGATGCAACTATGGAGTTGTAATCTGCTCCAAGGCCACCAAGAAGTTTCAAGATTTGGTTTCTTCTTTATACCTACTCTCCATTGGTAGCAAGGTTAATCAATGAGCATCTTCAACTTGAGTATGTATTCCATCATGGAGGGAGCCTTTCCAAGCTGTTTGAAATTCTAACTCAAGCTACATTGCTTATGCTTTTGATGAGGTGGAGATCTTCTCTAGAGCAGTCCATGTTGCATGAGAAGTATGATATCCAATTATTTGTCCCATAATTTCGGGAGTAAGGGAAGTGTAGATCCAACTCAGGATCATGCAATAAAAATGTTGCCTAGTTCAAACCCATTGTCAAAGATCATATTCTCCACTAGTTACCCCTAGTTTGATAGGAAGAGGATGATTCAACATATGCAATGGTTGAACCAAGCTAAGAGATTGTGAGGAAGTTATGTCCAAAGTGTTTTATGGATTGGAAAATTAGGTTGAAGTAGCCCTATGACGGTGGGTGTTCTTTGAGAGAAGAGAACGACTGTAATCAGGCCAACAAGAAGGAAGAAAGCAAATCTAGAAATGATGAAAGGGAAAAACTCGGCTTTAATACCATAAAAGATTATCAACCAAGAAGAACACTCCAAGAACTTTTGTTATCAAGCTATTTATACAAGCTATTTCAAAAATGATTTAACCTATCTAACTAAGGGTAACTATCTAACAAATCAGTTGCTATTCTGGTGAAGACTTTGGATGTTTATCATATACTACTTGTTGAGAAAACAAAAGTTTTGATGTTAGCTTGTTGGGAAAATAGGAGCTTTGATATCACCTTTTAAGAAAATGAAAGCTTTGATATAGTTGTTAGGAAAATCACAACACTCTCTTATACAGTTCGACTTAATCGCCTAGGTCCACTAGAAAGGGAGATCAAATTTATTAATAAATTTCAAAAATACAAACTCAAACTCTCTTAACCTCTCTTTACACAAAATCTAATACACCATCTCTCTCCACTCTTCGCTCACTTTTTTTTTTTGCTCTTTTGTGGAAATCTCATGTAGAACCACATATTTATAAATTTCTATTGGCTAAACCCTAAACTAATAGTTTCCTAATTCTAGTCAAATTCAAAACCATAATTTGCCTAAACACAAACTATACAAATATTGACTCTCCTAAAAATAAAAAATAAATAATTAGAGTCAAATACCAATGCGTTTATAAGGAACCGACACTTGAAATTATTGAAAGATTGATAGATAATGAAACTAATGTAGTGCTAGAAGAAGTGATAATTGAAGAGGGAGGAGTGTAAGTTAAATCAGTACAAGAATATGGTTAAAGAGAAGCAGTAGGAGCAATATATCGATATGAAGAGGAGGGGATGTTAAATGAAGCAAGGCAAGGAGGCTGAAAATGTTGAAAGAATGGAAGAAGAAAGGGTGCTAAAAAATGAACAAGTCATTATTGGTTATTGAGTATGACTTTGCCTAAAAGGTAAAAAAATAATTGGTTTCTATGTTAATCATTAATTACCTTTGTTAATCATTAATTTTTTTAATCCTATATTGTTATTGGTGTTGGACTAGCCCATGAAAAGGGTCTCTCAAGCCCACATATTGGGCTGGTTCTTTGGTATTCTTAAGCCCATTCTTGGATAGCAACTAGGGCTGGTATTTAGAGACAGCAGAAGACCATTTTGGAGAGAGATCGTGCGGAGTGAAAAGAAAGGAGAAAACAAGGCGTGTTTTTCTAGCTATTTTCAAGGCTCAAGGGCGGTTGATCCATTTGTGAAGTTCAATGTTATATACTTTGTAGCACAATTGTACTTTCTTACACCACAAAACTTTGTAGCATGGTATATACTTCATTAAAAAATTAGGCTCTATTTAACAACGTATTTGAAAACAATTCTACGTTCTTAAAAATAATTGATAATTATTTTTAGAAACAAAATTCTGTTGTGAAAATTATTTTTCTTGACTTATTTTTCATCGAAGTATTGGACACTTACGTACAATGTAAAAATTTTTGTTTCATCTTTTTAATCAATGCTCACAACATTGTACAAAAACAACTAAAAATATGTTAAATGTATTCTAAAAGCATACCCCGAGATGATGCTTGATGTGAGACTTGTTTAAAGGAGTCATTGTATAGTAGGCAATGCCATCTTTTTTAACCAACAGTTACACCTGATTTACATAAATTTGATTCTTTAATGGTCCTTAAATTCATGGGCAGTAGAGAAAGCATTAGGCCCACAATCTAATGCTTTCTCGTTTTCCTGTGTTTTCTTATCCACCAAACAAAAAAAAAAAAGCTCAATATCCAAATATAACCCTACAGAACATAAGCAAATAAAATTGCATAGCATAAATGGGGAGTAGAACTGTTTAGTTAGTCTTTGTCTGCCATGGATTCTGATTGCCTTTATATTTGCAAAGATTGTAGAGAAACCAGCGGTTTCAAGATTTTAGATGAAGTAGGAGTGTAGAGAGAGTTTGTTTTATTTTCAACATACTTTTACAAATTTACTTTTACAACTATTTTTCTTTTTATTTTTACAATATATTAATCAAGTTTTACATTAATAAGTAATAAAAACTAACTTTTGTTAATGTTTGATGCAAAAAATTGAGATTTGAGTTTTGGATTTCGACAATTTAGGAAAAGTCCTCATTTTTTTTTCTTTTTTTTTATTTGTCTTTGCATCCCTTGGAATTTATTTTTAATATTTTATGTAATTAGCTTTTTCAATAAATTTTTGACTTCATAATTTAATCAAATTGTCCAAAGCTTAGCAATTTTGATAATATAAATTAAAAAGAAATTAGAAATAAACATTAATTTTTTTATTTTTTTGGGAGTGAATTTTTTATTTATGAAATTATTACTATTTAGTGTATATATTTGTATAAGATAAACTAAATGAATAGTGCAACAGTAAGTTGATAAATAATAATAAAAAAAAAAAACAGTTCGAGTTATGATATGCCAAATAAATGAAGTAAAAGAAATGCATGCAAATTATTCTTATTTCCATCACATTTGGTGAATCATTTATTTTGAATTTCGACCCATTGAAGACTTCTTATGGGGAAAGTGGTATTGACTTGTTGGAAGTCATCAAGATATAACATTGTAGGGCTCTTGTGAGGAAATATTTCATTCCTCTACTGTCCTTTTCAAGCAACTTGGTTCATTACCTACAACTCATCAAGATGAAGAAATATGTTCCATGGCCCCATAATTCATCTGTCTCCATTAAAACTTGATGTTTAAGTGAAGATAGTGGCTCAAGTCTTTTTCTGTTTGGCAAAAACTTCAAAATGATTTTGACTTGACATGGTTACAAGTGTAGACCGAAAATTTAAGAAGGTAAGAGAGAGAAATATTTACAAGTCCATTTGATGCTATTGGAAGTTTGATTTTGTATATATTGTAAAATAATTTAAAAAATTGTTGTTAGGGATGTAGTGAGACTTTTAATATGATTTATTATTGTGGATTTTTACATTTATAGGATAATATTATAGGGTTTTTTTCATGCAAATTATAAATAAAATATCTTAGGTATCTGTAATAATTAGATAATTAATCTATTATATTAAATATTTCAATATAATCAATAAAATATGAGAAGACATTTTAGCGAATAAGAAAGAATCATTTTTCTAGGTATAATTAATTTGGACTTTAGGATTTAAGAGTTATAGGATTATAATCTTTTTAAATAATAGTAAAAGTTTGTTTTTATCTTTGTTAAGTTTGTGAATGTAGGCTTAGGACAAACTACATAACTTGTGTTTTATATGTTTTACGTGTTTTACGTGTTTTTTGTTTTTGTTTTTTTATTATTTTATTTTTCATATTATTTTTTTATTGTTGTTTTAATTTATACCTTTTTCAAAATTTTCTAAAATATTTAATTCTTTAGGAAAGAAAATCAACTTTTATAGCAAATCGAAAAGGAAAAATGAAGGCTTGAATGAGCATATACTTCCAACTTGTTTATAATAATTTATATATATATATACACCGAAAAAACTATTAAATGTTAGTTACCCAAATTACATCATATCTAAATGTATAATTCAGTTGGTTGGAAATTAATTAATCCAAATCAATTGATTCATTGAAGCACAACTAAATCATATATACTTTGTAAAAGCACCATATGGATTAGGTAATTTTAAAATTTTTTTCTAGCACATCCATGTGAGGAAATGAATTGCTAGTGTAAAATTCTTTTTACCAAAATAAATTTATTTTCAATAAAAACTAAAATTTATAAAATATCAATTATTTACAAATACTCATCAAAGTCTTGCAAAATTTAAAACGCAATTGACACTTTCAAATGTTTCTTAAAATAAAGGGGAAAAAAAGCTTAGAACTATTATTACAAAAAAATACAATTTTTAAGAAATTTCATATATTATGGAGTGGTTTGTTAAAATTTGTTGACATCAACTGAAATTTTAGTTTCTAAGTCTTTATTTTTGTATTTTTTGAGTCATAGGCAATTACAAGGCCCCAATCTAGATGACCCAAACATAGAGTCAAAGTCAAGCTAATGCAAAATTTTCTTGATAAGGTAGTAGGACATGATAGAAAATTGAAGAAAAAATGGCCACCTTGGCAGACACGGTAGAAACCTTAAATAAATGAATGAAAAAAATAATATCCTTAAATTTCCCTTGACATGACATGACAAAAATGTCTTTAAAAAGTGGCCACAATCTTCATTTCTTATGGATGTGGAATTCAATGAAATGAAATGTGGAAAATTCTTCATTGTCATAAATTTTCTACCTTCCTGTAGAAGCAAGTTATGTTTGGTCCATGAAAATTCAATAAAATGATATCTAGTCCTTGTCGGGAGACTTGGTCTCTTGGGTTTAGAAGAAAAAAAGTATTTTATATATATAGACTCAATTTATTTAGTTATATTTATTTTGAGGAAATTTAATATTTGTAGAGTTTGTATTTGAGTAAATTACCCTTTTAAGTTTTATCAAGATTAAGACTTTATAGATATGTGGTTTTATATATTATTTTAAGATAGAAGGAAAAAGTGAGCAAGGAGTGAATACAGATAGTCAAAAGGTGTATGAGTTTTGGGTAAAGAAAGGCTGAGAGGGTTTGAAGTGTGTAAAGTTTATTAACTAATAAAAATTTGATCTTTCTTTCCCACGGATGTAGGCAATTATCTTGAACTAGGTAAATATTTTGTTTTTTTTTTTCACTTTTTTTCTTATTGTATTTAGGTGTTTCAATTTTCCCAACAAATACTTGTTATGTCACCGGAAGCTTTGATAGCACTTATTGGGCCAACAACAACTTCAATATAGATGTGTTAAAGAAAAAAAAATATAAAAATAAAGAAAAAATATTTTTCATTGAAGTATTGGACACTTACGTACAATGTAAAAATTCCATTTCATCTTTTTAATCAATGCTCGCAACGTTGTACAAAAACAACTAAAAATACATTAAATGTATTCTAAAAGCATACCCCGAGCAGATGCTTGATGTGAGACTTGTTTAAAGGAGTCATTGTATAGTAGGCAATGCCATTTTTTTAACCAATAGTTACACCTGATTTACATAAATTTGATTCTTTAATGGTCCTTAAATTCATGGGCAGTGGAGAAAGCATTAGGCCCACAATCTAATGCTTTCTCGTTTTCCTGTGTTTTCTTATCCACCAAACAAAAAAAAAAAAAGCTCAATATCCAAATATAACCCTACAGAACATAAGCAAATAAAATTGCATAGCATAAATGGGGAGTTGAACTGTTTAGTTAGTCTTTTGTCTGCCATGGATTCTGATTACCTTTATATTTGCAAAGATTGTAGAGAAACCAGTGGTTTCAAGAATTTAGATGAAGTAGGAGTGTAGAGAGAGTTTGTTTTATTTTCAACATACTTTTACAAATTTACTTTTACAACTATTTTTCTTTTTATTTTTACAATATATTAATCAAGTTTTAAATTAATAAGTAATCAAAAATAACTTTTGTTAAATGTTTGATGCAAAAAATTGGGATTTGAGTTTTGGATTTTGACAATTTAGGAAATGTCCTCGTTTTTTTTTTTTTTTTTTTTTTTTTTTTTTTTTTGTATTTGTCTTTGCGTCCCTTGGAATATATTTTTAATATTTTTTGTAATTAGCTTTTTTCAATAAATTTTGACTTTGTAATTTAGTCAAATTGTCCAAAGCTTAGCGATTTTGATAATATAAATTAAAAAAAAAAATTAGAAATAAACATTAATTTTTTTATATTTTTGGGTGGTGAATTTTTTATTTATGAAATTATTATTATTATTTAGTATATATATTTGTATAAGATAAACTGATTGAATAGTGCAATAGTAAGTTGAAAAAAAAAAAACAGTTTAAGTTATGATATGCCAAATAAATAGAGTGAAAGAAATGCTTGCAAATTATTCCTATTTCCATCACATTAGGTGAATTATTTATTTTGAATTTCTACCTATTGAAGCCTCTTCATGAGGAAAGTGGTATTGACTTATTGGAAGTCATCAAGATAATAATATAGGGTTCTTGTGAGGAAATATTGCAGACCTCTATCGTCCTTTTCAAGCAACTTGGTTCATGACCTACAACTCATCAAGATGAAGAAATCTGTTCCATGGCCCTATAATTCATCTGTTTCCATTAAAACTTAATGTTTAAGTGAAGATAGTGGCTCAAGTCTTTTTCTGTTTGGTTAAAAATTTAACATGATTTTGACTTGACATGGTGACAAGCGTAGACCAAAAATTTAAGAAGGTAGGAGGGAGAAATATTTAAAATCCATTTGATGCTATTGGAAGTTCGATTTTGTATATATTTTAAAATAATTTCAAAAATTGTTGTTAGGGATGTAGTGAGGCTTTTAATATGATTTATTATTGTGGATTTTTACATTTATAGGATAATATTATAGGGTTTTTTCATGCAAATTATAAAGAAAATATCTTAGGTATCTCTAATAATTAGATAATTAATTCCTTATATAAAATATTCCAATATAATCAAGAAAATATGAGAAGACATTTTAGCAAATAAGAAAGAATCATTTTTCTAGGTATAATTAATTTGGGATTTAAGAGTTATATGATTATAATCTTTTTAAACAAGAGTAAAAGTTCGTTTTTATCTTTGTTTGTGAATGTAGGCTTTAGGGCAAACTACATAAATTGTGTTTTACATGTTTTACGTGCTTTACGTGTTTTTTGTTTTTCTTTTTTATTATTTTATTTTTCCTATTATTTTTCATTGTGGTTTTAATTTCTAACTTCTTTTATTTCTTTTCAAAATTTTCTAAAATATTTAATTCTTTAGGAAAGAAAATAAACTTTATAGCAAATCGAAAAGGAAAAATGAAGGCTTGAATGAGCATATGCTTCCAACTTGTTTATAATAAGTTATATATATATATATATATATATATATATATATATATATATATATATATATATATATATATATTAATTTATAAGATTTAAATAAAGAAATTATGAAGCTATTAAATGTTAGTTACCCAAATTACATTATATCTAAATGTATAATTCCGTTGGTTGGAAATTAATTAATCCAAAGCAATTGATTCATTGAAGTACAACTAAATCCTATATACTTTGTAAAAGCACCATATGGTTTAGGTAATTTTTAAATTTTTTCTAGCACTTCCATGCGAGGAAATGAATTACTAGTGTAAAATTCCTTTTACCAAAATAAATTTATTTTCAATAAAAATTAAAATATATAAAATATCTATTATTTACAAATACTCATCGAAGTCCTGCAAAATTTAAAATGCAATTGACACTTTCAAATGTTTCTTAAAATAAAGGGGAAAAAAGCTTAGAACTATTATTACAAAAATACAATTTTTAAGAAATTTCATATATTATGGAGTGGTTTGTTAAAATTTGTTGACATGAGTTTCTAAGTCTTTATTTTTGTATTTTTTGAGTCACAGGCGATTACAAGGCCCTAATCCAGATGACCCAAACATAGAATCAAAGTCGTGCTAATGCAAAATTTTCTTGATAAGGTAGCAGGACATGACAGAAAATTGAAGAAAAAATGGTCACCTTGGTAGACACGGCATAAACCTTGAATAAATGAATGAAGAAAATAATATCCTTAAATTTACCTTGACATGACATGACAAAAATGTCTTCATTTGTTATGGATGTGGAATTCAATGAAAGGAAATATGGAAAATTCTTCATTGTCATAAATTTTCTACCTTCCTGTACAAGCAAGTTATGTTTGGTCCATGAAAATTCAATAAAATGATATCTACTCCTTTCGGGGGACTTGGTCTCTTGGGTTTAGAAGAAAAAAAGTCTTTTAATATATATATATATATACACTCAATTTATTTAGTTATATTTATTTTGAGAAAATTTAATATTTGTAGAGTTTGTATTTGGGTAAAATACCCTTTTAAGCTTGATCAAGATTAGGACTTTATAGATATGTGGTTTTATATATTATTTTAAGATAGAAGGAAAATTGAGCAAGGAGTGAATAGAGATAGTCAAAAGGTGTATGAGTTTTGGATAAAGAAAGGTCGAGAGAATTTGAAGTGTGTAAAGTTTATTAATTAATTTGATCTTTCTTTCCCATGGATGTAGGCGATTATCTTGAACTAGGTAAATATTTTGTCTTTTTTTTATTTCACTTTTTTTTTCTTATTGTATTTAGGTGTTTCAATTTTCCCAACAAATATTTTTTATGTCATCGGAAGCTTTGATAGCACTTATTGGGCCAACAACAACTTCAATGTAGATGTGTTAAAGAAAAAATATAAAAATAAAGCAAACCACACACAAAGGTTCGACCAACCATGTCTACCTTAATAGATGAGAAATAACATTCTACTATGTCATGTAAAAGAGTACAAAGAATAGAAATAGATACAACTATAGGGTGTCAAAACATCTTAAGTTTCCCTATGCTTTATTTCCCCACCTTGAACCATGAGTCATTTTACTCCACCAAATATTCTTTACTCTTTCTCACATCTACACCCTAATGAACCCTCTATAACTCCACCAAGTATCTCTCACTCTTTCTCATATCTCTGTCTACCACATATATTCCTCACCACTTTATATAAAATATTTCATAAATTCATATCATGTGATTATGATTAGATTCCTTTTATAGAATAAGGAAAATTAGTAGTAATATCTCTACAAATATTATGTATCTCTAATAATTAGATAATTAGTTCCTTATATTAAATATTCCAATTAAGAAAATATAAGAAGACATTTTAACGAATAAGAAATAATCATTTTTCTAGGTATAATTAATTTAGACTTTAGGATTTAAGAGTTATAGGATTATAATCTTCTTAAACAATATTGGAAGTTTTTTTTTTATCTTCATTTGTGAATGTAGGCTTTAGGGCAAACTACATAAATCGTGTTTTATGTGTTTTTTGTTTTTGTTTTCTTATTGTTTATTTTTTTTTTCTTATTATTTTTCATTGTGGTTTTAATTTGTAACTTTTTTATTTTCTTCTCAAATATTTTATTCTTTAGGAAAAAAATATCAACTTTATAGCAAATCGAAAAGGAAAAATGAAGACTTGAATGACTCTATGCTTCCAACTTGTTTATAATAAGTTATATATATATATATATATATATATTTAATTTTATAAGATTTAAATAAATAAATTATGAAGTTATTAAATGTTACTTACCCAAATTACCTTATATCTAAATGTATAATTTAGTTGGTTGAAAATTAATTAATCTAAAGCAATTGATTCATCGAAGCACAACTAGTTCATATACTTTGTAAAAGCACCAAATGAATTAGGTAATTTTAAAATTTTTCCTAGCACTTCCATGTGAGGAAATGAATTGGTAGTGTAAAATTCTTTTTACCAAAAAAAAAATTATTTTCAACAAAAATTAAAATATATAAAATATCTATTATTTGCAAATATTCATCAAAGTCCTATAAAATTTAAAATGCAATTGACAAGTCATAGACAATTATAGGGCCCTAATCTAGACGACCCAAACATGGAGTCAAAGTCAAGCTAATGCAAAATTTTCTTGATAAGGTAGCAAGATATGAAAGAAAAAATATAAAAAATGATTGAAGAAAAAATGGCCACCTTGGTAGATACGGCATAAACCTTGAATAAATGAATGAGGAAAATAATGTCCTTAAATTTCCCTTGACATGACATGACGAAAGTGTCTTTAAAAGGTGGCCACAATTTTTGGATTACTTTAAATAGTTGATTTGATTGATTGGATTAGATTAGTGCAAACCCAACTTTGATGGGCATGGTCATTCTATCCGAAATAATAACCTTATGATAGAAAAGTTCAAAATTTTAAAAGATTTTATTTATTTTGGGGTGGTATGCTAAAATTGTTTTTTGATGTGTTATTGATTATTTTATTTTTTTCCCTTAAATTTTTATAAGATTGTGAAACATTACTTATAAACTTATTGGTTTTACTTGTATACATATTGATAAGACAACATGAAGATTGTGATATTTTGAGGAAGATTTTTCCATGACCCAATTCATAGAGCTAATGACTTTATAATTTACATGTGCATATTATTATTATTATTATTATTATTATTGACATCATGCAAAGTTAAAGTTTGGTTCAACATGATAGATTAAGTATTTTTTATTTTTTAAAAAAAATTAAGAGCTAATAGATTAAGATGGAGTGTTTTTAGTTAAATATAAATAGAACTTAATTTAGCTTAATTTTAAATACAACTTAAAAGTATTAAGTATTAATTTAATTATTTTTTCACAATGTGAGTTAGGTCGGAGGGGTTAAAAGTATGAATCAGTTAACTTTTTAAATTAAGTAAAAAGTTATATATTTTAGTTTTTTCTCTTTAATTAAAAATATTGATAAATAAGTTAAAAGTTGGAAAAAAAAAAAATTAAAACAAGTAGTTGAAGTTTAAAATTAAATTGCATTTTATATTAAGTTAAAAAAACAAACATCACTTAAATATTTTTTCTTGGAAAAAACTTTTTAGAAAAATAGTTACAAATTCAGCTTTTTTACATACACAATTTGATCATAATCAAGTAGTAGCAATCGGTTTCCCACCGTTTTAAGCCCAAAATGGTTGGAAAAGGTCACCTGAATTGGAAAGTGAATTGGTCAACAATTGAATCGGTTCAATTGGTTGGTCCAGTCTATTTTTAAAAATATTGCTAAAAAGAAAGAAAAGGAGTCTATCACTATCATCCACATGGTTTCTAGTTGAATTATCTTCTATATATATCTCTGCATCCAAAGGAATGACTACACCAGAAAGAAAAAATAAAAAATTGGTAAGATCCTACTCCAATAATAATGCCAAGTTATTTACATTGTTTCTCGCTATCTAATGCTTCAAGTTTTTTTTTTTTTTTTTGTAGGTGATTTCTATAGTTGGAATGTTTTGATCAATAGCAATCATCAAAGCATATTTGATATTTGTTGGGATGATTTCAATTATATTTTCTTTGACATGTATTCAAATATGTTGTTTACTTGGGAATTTTTAATCTTATTAAACAAATGACTAGTTAAATTAAATATGTTATTAATTGTCTAATGTCTTGTTTCCAGTACTAATTGAATTTTGTCACTATTTTTCTAGTTGTGTTGGAACTTAATTTTACTTGTTTCTACAGGTGTTCATAGATGGAGAAAATTTCAATTCTCGATCATTCTATGTTTAATAAAAAGAGAACTTTCTTGTAAAGGTGAGACCATTTTGGGAAATTGCTTAAAAAATGATAAAGATGATCTTACTCACTTCAAAAATGGTCTCAAAGGTTCTAACAACCAGATTTCATCATGGAGAGGGCTCGATTGTTGTCAATGGGAGGGAATTGATTGTGAAAATAAAATAGGAGCTGTTATTTCAGTTGATCTTCATAACCCACATTCTCCCGATGAAGCATATGAGAATGAAACTTCTATGAACTTGAGTGGAGAGATTAGGCCTTCATTGATAGAACTCAAATCCTTGAGATATTTAGATTTGAGTGGGAACTTATTTGAGCATATTCCAATTCCTGAATTCTTTGGATAGTTAAAGAATTTAGAATATCTAAACCTATCAAATTGTGGGTTTAGTGGTGCAATTCCTCCTAGCTTGGGAAACCTCTCTAATTTAAAATTTCTTGATCTTTCTAGTCATGAATCTTTTGATTTATTTGTTAATTTTGAATCCTATGATTTATATGTTAATGATCTTGAATGGATGACTAGTCTTGTTTTACTTTACCAATAATGCCAAGTTGTCTCTAGTGTTTTCCTCTGCCTAATGCTTCTAAGCTTCTCTTGTGAGTGATGTCTATAGTTTTGATAAACAACAATCATCAGACCATGTTTGATATGGATATGTGTTCAAGTATGCCATCCATTTGACATGTTTTAATCTTATTAAACTTATGATTGATTAAAATCTATGTGTTATTTAATATCCAATAACTTGAAGTTTTGATTACTTATCAAATTTCATCACTATTTTGATTCTTCTATCGGAACTTAATATTAATTACTTGTTTTTATAGGTGTTCTTAGATGGAGAAAATTTCAATTCTTGGTTTCCTTTTGGTCATTCTATGTCTAATAACAAGAGATCTTGCTTGCAAGGGTGAAACCCTTGAGGGAAATTGCTTAAGAGCTGATCGAGAAGCTCTTCTTGACTTCAAAAATGGTCTCAAAGATTCTTCTAACAACCGGCTTTCATCATGGATAGGAGGCAATTGTTGTCAATGGGAGGGAATTGGTTGTGAAAATAACACAGGAGTTGTTATTTCAATCGATCTTCATAACCCATATTATCTTGAAGAAGCATATGAAAATTGGAGTTCAATGAACTTAAGCGGGGAGATCCGACCTTCTTTGATAGAACTCAAATCTTTGAGATCTTTAGATTTGAGTGGAAACTCATTTGAGCATATCCCAATTCCTAAATTCTTCGGATCTTTGAAAAATTTACAATATCTAAACTTATCAAATTGTGGATTCAGAGGTGCAATTCCTCCAACCTTGGGAAACCTTTCTAATTTGCAATTTCTTGATCTTTTTTCGATTGAATCTCAGTTATTTGTTAAGGACCTTGAATGGATGACTAATCTTGTTTCCTTAAGGCATCTCAAGTTGAATGATGTCAACCTGTCAATGGTCGGATCTCACTGGATGGAGGTATTCAGCAAGCTTTCATTTTTAACAGAGTTGCACCTAGAAGATTGTGGGCTCACTGGTTCAATTTCATCTCTAAACTCTATCAATTTTACTTCACTGTCTGTCATAAGCATCAGTGGCAACTCTTTTCGGTCAAAGTTCCCAATATGGCTTCTAAACCTTAGCAGCCTTGTATACATTGATGTAAGCTTTAATCAGTTATATGGGCAGATTTCACCTGGCCTTGGGGAACTACCTAACTTGCAGCACTTGGATCTATCTGAGAATGAAAGTCTCACAGGTAGTTGCTCTCAACTGTTAAGCGGAAGCTGGAAGAAGATAGAATTTCTGAATTTGGCATACAATCAATTTCTTGGTACGTTTTTGGCTTAGAAAAATTATTATTGCTTATTGATTTTGATACATCAAAATAATGTACGTTTTTAAAAAATATTTCGCATTAAATTATTCTGACTTTCCAATAATCTCTTACTTTTATCATTAGACCATCAAAGCAAGTTCAATTATCTTCTCACCACTCATTAAATTATTTTCTCATAAACTCTCTTTTTTTTTTTTTTTTTTTGAAAATTATTTTAAATTAAATTATTTTAACTCTTGATTATGCATAATTTGTCATAAATTCATTGTACAATTGACCAATAAAGGGAACTTTTTAGGGCTTTTGATGTATTTGAAAGATTACACTACAAAATCTAGGTTTTGGTTGTAAACAATTTTTAAAATAGTTTTCTAAAATAATTTTTTGACTTTTTTTATAATAGTTTTACAAATATTGTAATGTATTTAGTTTCTTGTAAACATTTTTAAAATATTTTTTCAAAATCAAATTTTGAGTTTTTTATAATAATTTTTACAAATATTATATTATATTTTGAAACAAAATTTTGTTTGGAAACTTTAATTTCTAAAACCAATATTCTCAATTTATTCCATGCAGACACTTGTTTCTAAAAATATTTTAAATTATCTTTTCTCTGTTCATTTGATAATGCATTAAGAAGGCAAAGTTTCTTACCTTTCTCGTGAACTTTCTTATTTTTCATAAAACAATTTATTAAAAACAAATTATTTTAATACTCTTGATGATGATTGCAGGAAGTTTCTCTGAGTTTCTCGAAGAGATCAAAAACTGCAGTTCTGAAGGTCCTTTACCAGAACTGGGGTATTTGGACTTGTCCTCGAATCAATTAGTGGGCCGATTGCCAGAACGGTTGAGTCAGTTGGAAAAACTTACATATCTGGATCTATCCCGTAACACGCTTCAAGGCCCTATCCCTGCTTCTTTTGGGACATTCAAAAATCTGAATAAGATGCGGCTTGGATGGAATGAACTGAATGGGAGTCTCCCAGTTAGTTTTGGACAACTTTCTGAATTGGTTGTATTGGAAGTTTATGAGAATTGCTTGACTGGAATTCTTTCTGAAGAACATTTTTCAAAGTTCAGTAAGTTGAAGACTCTATGCATGGATGGAAATTCAGATCTCGTTTTGAATGTTAGTTCCACCTGGGTCCCCCCATTCCAAATCACTGATCTGAGTATGGCTTCATGCAATTTAGGCCCTTCATTCCCGACTTGGATTAGGTCTCAAAAGGAGCTCTCCTATCTAGATTTGTCAAATGCTAGCATCTCAGGTTCCATACCCAAGTGGTTTTGGAATATTTCTTTCAATCTGCAGTACTTAATTCTTTCTCACAATCAGTTACAAGGTCAGCTACCAAATTCATTAAAATTTTCTTCTGGTAATCGTGTATATATTGATTCCATGTAAACGCTTGTTTTTAAAAAATATTTTAAATTATCTTTTCTCCACTCATTTGATTTATTATACCTTTTCTGAAAATTCTTTTCTCTTGAAATTTCTTATTTTTCATAAAATAAATAAATGAAATTATTTTAATACTCTTGATGATGATTGCAGGTACAATTCCCGAATGCTTGAGCCAGTTGGAAAAACTTACATATCTGGATCTATCCCGTAACAAGCTTCAAGGCCCTATCCCTGCTTCTTTTGGGACATTCAAAAATCTGAATAAGATGCAGCTTGGATGGAATGAACTGAATGGGAGTCTCCCAGTTAGTTTTGGACAACTTTCTGAATTGGTTGTATTGGAAGTTTATGAGAATCGCTTGACTGGAATTCTTTCTGAAGAACATTTTTCAAAGTTCAGTAAGTTGAAGACTCTATGGATGGGTGGAAATTCAGATCTCGTTTTGAATGTTAGTTCCACCCGGGTCCCCCCATTCCAAATCACTGATCTGAGTATGGCTTCATGCAATTTAGGCCCTTCATTCCCGACTTGGATTAGGTCTCAAAAGGAGCTCTCCTATCTAGATTTGTCAAATGCTAGCATCTCAGGTTCCATACCCAAGTGGTTTTGGAATATTTCTTTCAATCTGCTGCACTTAAATCTTTCTCACAATCAGTTACAAGGTCAGCTACCAAATTCATTAAAATTTCCTTATGGTGATTATGCATATGTTGATTTCAGTTACAACCTCTTTGAGGGACCTATTCCTTTTTCAATCAAAGGGGTTTATTTCCTAGATCTCTCCCATAATAAATTTTCTGGCTTTTTTCCACCGAGCAGAGGTGAATCCATGTTAAGCTTGGATTTCCTTCTGCTTTCAGATAATCAAATAACAGGATTCATCCCTCTAAACATAGGAAAATCCATGCCAAACCTGTCTTATCTTTCTCTTTCAAGTAATCAAATAACAGGGGTCATCCCATCAAACATAGGCGAATCCCTACCCAACTTGGTTTTCCTTTCTCTCTCGGGTAATCGAATAACAGGGACCATCCCAGATTCCATAGGACGCATCACCAAGCTTGAAGTCATTGATTTTTCAAGGAATAATTTGACTGGAAGCATTCCTTCTACCATAAATAATTGCTCTAGCCTTTTGGTTCTAGACCTTGGAAAGAACAATTTGTTTGGGATGCTACCAAATTCGTTGGGTCAGTTACAACTGCTTCAATCACTACACTTGAACCACAACAAGCTTTCAGGAGAGTTCCCCTCATCTTGGCAAAATTTAACAGGTTTGGATGTCCTTGATCTCAGTTACAATAGATTATCGGGTCAAGTTCCTGCTTGGATTGGAGCTGCTTTCGTAAATCTTGTAATTCTCAACTTGAGGTCGAATCTGTTTTTTGGAAGACTTTCTTCCCGACTTTCAAATTTAAGCTCCCTACATGTCTTAGACCTTGCACAAAACAATCTGATGGGTAAAATTCCAAGCACTTTGGTTGAGCTTAAAGCCATGGCTCAAGAGAAATTGAATATACATCAGTTAAATGTGAATGCCAGCTCCTTCTATGAAGAACGATTGGTTGTGATTGCCAAAGCCCAAAGTCTTGAATATACCAGGACTCTTTCTCTTGTTGTAGGCATTGACCTATCCGACAATAATTTAAGTGGAGAGTTTCCTCAAGAAATAACAAAATTGTTTGGTTTGGTGTTTTTGAACTTGTCGAGGAATCACATCACTGGCCAAATTCCTGAAAGCATTTCAATGTTGCGACAATTGTCATCTCTTGATTTGTCAAGCAATAAGCTTTCTGGCACCATTCCTTCAAGCATTGCCTCATTATCATTCTTGAGTTATTTGAATCTATCAAATAACAATTTCTCTGGTAAGATCCCCTTTATAGGGCAAATGACAACTTTCACTGAGTTGGCCTTTGTGGGAAACCCTGATCTATGTGGAGCTCCATTGGCCACAAAATGCCAGGATGAAGATCCAAATAAAAGGCAAAGTGTTGTTAGTGACAAAAATGATGGTGGCTATGTTGATCAATGGTTTTACTTGAGCGTTGGCTTAGGATTTGCCATGGGCATTCTAGTTCCATTTTTTGTTTTGGCAACAAGGAAATCTTGGTGTGAGGCCTATTTTGATTTTGTAGATGAAATTGTCAAATGGTTGTTGAAAGGAAGAGCAACCTATGCCAAAAATCATTCTAGAAGGTGATAAATTTTGTTTGTAGATCTTTTTATGCTTTATGTATCATTATAAGCTTTGGAAGTGAATTTCATCATAGTTGCAATAGAAGAAAAGACTTAGCTTTTAATTTATTTTAACTTCAGAACATATCCTTTGTTTATAATCTGCAGTGTTTTGGCATTGTTGGAAGGCTTAGAAAAGAACTTGACACCTCTTATTCATTCTACACTCAGAAGTCCTGCTTATCATATTTCCTAGCTCCTTATCAATCATTAAACTCCTTTTACAACCAAATATTATGAAATTTTGTATGAACATAACCAATGGTTTCTGAATTTTCAGTGGAAGCAAATACATCTTATTATACCCTATTCAAGTTCTAAAGCAATATAGATTATAGAGCCTCATCTCGATCCTCTTCATAAAGAACTGAAAAAACTTTTCTGGAGGGAAAAGTTTTTTCAGTTCTGAAGTCACTCTAAGAGTAAAACTCTGTTTTTTAGGATTTTGTGAAGAAAAATTAGACTTCTTTCACTTGAGACTATCGAGTGTTCTCTAGGTAGATGATTCTTTTTGTAGTCCTCACTAGCCAGCCTTTTGGGCTCTCTTATGGTCCCATCTCTGGGCCTAATTTCTGGGCCAATTTTGGGCCTCCCTTTTTTGACATATAATTTTTCTGAAGCCTTTTTTCCTTCCTTAAAGGGGCTATTTTCTGGCAACTTTGGGGCCTTTGAATTTTTATTTATTTTTATTTTTTTCTAATATTTTAGCTATGAATTGTAATATTTTAGAAATTCACACAAATATTTATCTACTTTAAAAAAATATATTAAATTATAAGAAATAAATGGATAATAAATATTTCAATAAACCACGTCATGATAAATTTCATACATAACAAAAAATATAAATTATGTATTTTTTTTTTTAAAAAAAGATGATAATATTTTAGTGAAAGTTATATAAGATACATTAATATAAGAAGTTGTTAACCTTATTTTTAGGGTGAGGAGTGATCTTAAAGACAACATCAATGGGCTTAAAAGCGGGCTTCTGCTCCTCAATTGGTGCTACCACATGGCACCATGTCATAAGCCAACCCTCCCATCTTCCTCCCCTCACCCACACCCAACCGAAGCCCACCCCACGTGATATCCAACCCAATACAAATGGACTCGACCTAATTTTGGCCCATTTTCCTGGGCTGGACAATTTGTCTCTTTTTTTTTTATTCCCCCATCCCGTCTTTTAGGCCCTCTTATGGGTCCCATCCCCTGGCCCAATTTTGGGCCTCACTTTTTTTATGAAACCTTTTTTTTTTCCTTAAAATGACCATTTTTTGGGCCCTTTCTAGGCAACTTTTGGGTCGTTTGAATTTTTACTTTCTTTTCTTTTTTTCTGAAACCATTTTTTCCTCTCTACAATGGCCTAATTTCTGGGCCCAATAGATGGGCCTTTTTTTCTTGGTTTTTCCTTCTCCATTTTAACTTCCAACTTTCAAAACCCATAATTTTAAATGAGTCATGGTCTTTTGATTATTTATTTAATTTTAAAAGATGTTTTACTTGAGCACAATTTAGCTTTTTGACTCGTGATCAATATTGCATAGAGAAGTTCTATTATCATTGGTCATAATCAAACAACGTAGTTTACACTTCATACAAAATTGAAGTTCTATTATCATTGGTCATATTCACTAGATCTCTCCTACAATAAATTTTCTGGCTCTCTCCTACTTAGCAAAGGTGAATCTATGTTAGACTTGCATTACCTTTTGCTTTCGAAAAATCAAATAACAGGGACTATCCCAAATTCTGTAGGACGCATCACCAATCTTGAAGTCATTGATTTTTCAAGGAATAATTTGACTGGAAGCATTCCTTCTACCATAAATAATTGCTCTAGCCTAATTGTTCTAGACCTTGGAAATAACAATTTATCTAGGACCATCCCAAATTCCATAGGACACATCACCTCTCTTCAAGTCATTGATTTTTCAAGGAATAATTTGACTGGAAGCATTCCTTATACCATAGGTAATTGCTCTAGCCTAATTGTTCTTGACCTTGGAAATAACAATTTATCTGGAATGCTACCAAAGTCGTTGGGCTAGTTACAATGGCTCAAATCATTGCATTTGAATGACAACAAGCTTTCAGGAGAGCTCCCCTCGTCTTTCCAAAATTTATCAAGGTTGGAACTCCTTGATCTCAGTTATAACCAATTATCGGGTAAGGTTCCTTCATGGATTGGAATTGCTTTCATAAATCTTGTAATACTGAACTTGAGGTCAAATGTATTTTTTGGAAGACTTCCTTCCCAACTTTCAAATTTAAGCTCCCTGCATGTCTTAGACCTTGCACAAAACAATCTGATGGGTGAAATTCCAATCACTTTGGTTGAGCTTAAAGCCATGGTTCCGAAGTATAACAAGAATAGATATCCTTTGTATGACAATGTGAGCAACTCTCAGTATGAAGAACGATTGGTGGTGATTATGAAAGGTCAAAGTCTTGAATACACCAGGACTCTTTCTCTTGTTGTAGGCATAGACCTATCCGACAAAAACTTAAGTGGAGAGTTTCCCCAAGAAATAACAAAATTGTTTGGTTTGATGGTTTTGAACCTGTCCGGGAATCACATCAGTGGCCAAATTCCTGAAAGCATTTCAATGTTGCACTAGTTATTATCTCTTGATTTGTCAAGGAATAAGCTTTCCGGCAGCATTCCTTCAAGCATGGTTTCATTAACATTCTTGAGTTATTTGAATCTATCGAATAATAATTTCTCTGGTAAGATCCCCTTTATAGGACAAATGAAAACCTTCAATGAGTCAACCTTTGTTGGAAACCCTAATCTTTGTGGAGCTCCATTGGTCACAAAATGCCAAGATGAAGATCTAGATAAAAAGTACAGTGCTATTGAGGACAAAAATGATGGTGGTTATATTGATCAATGGTTTTACTTGAGTGTTGGCTTGGGATTTGCGATGGGTATTTTAGTTCCATATTTTGTTTTGGCAACAAGGAAATCTTGGTGTGAGACCTACTTTGATTTTGTGGATAAAATTGTCAAATGGTTGTTGAGAGGAAGAGCAACCTATGCCAAAGATCACCTGCGAAGGTAATAAATTTTGTTTGTAGATCTTTATATGCTCTATGTATAATTACAAGCTTTGAAAATGACTCTATGTATAATTACAAGCTTTGAAAGTGAATGTCATTACAGTTGCAATAAAAGGCAAATTTTCTCTTTTAATTTATTCAAAGAGAAATTTCTTGATATAAAAAGGACCTTTATTAAGATCAATAGTGATTCTCAAAGGTTATAGCTTGTTTAACTACTAAAAAAAGAGTACATTATCCCTTTGTGGATAAAATTTATAGTAGCCCCTAAAAATTATTAAAAATGAATAGAAGAAATTCCCAATTTCAAAATTTCAAATTCTCTTTGAAAATATAATTATTAGTTATGTTTCCACTACCTTATTAAATTTGAGTGGGATATGATGATCGTCCAATGTAAGATATTTTAATTATTTATCCTAACTATATTTCTTTATTAACCTAAATCTATGACATTTTCCCCCTTTTTTGGTGTCTACAGAATTCTAGTTAATTTTGACAAAATGTGGCTAAAATTTATAATTGGGAAAAAAAAGTAGTATGGTTTTTTTTTTCAATCAAATTAAGCAGATCATAACTTTTTGAATGGTGAAAAACAAGAAAAAAAATATATATGGGTGTTTTTATACAACGTACCCACATTTTACATCATTTTTTAGCTAACTTATTTAATCTAATCCATTCCCTAAGCTTCCTGAGGATGGGAATGCTTTAGATTATATGTAGGCCTTATTTGGATAGTATTTTCCTTCTACCCAAAATTGAATGCATAACCCATAATCCTTAGTACAACAAAACTTTTATTAAATTGAAGAGTCTTAAAATCTTAATTTTCTATAAGTATATAACTTAATTTTATCCATTTTCTATATTATATGTATTTTTTGCCCAATTAAAATGACTTGTATTCACCAAAACATGAATATTTAAACAAATCAGCTCCACCCATGTATCAAATTCAAACTTGGTCATAGAAGTTTTAGTTAACAAACATCATTCTACCATATGAATGCAACAAATGATAACAACAGCCAAAAGCAAGAGACAATCTAACCCCATTTTGGATTGTGTCACATATCTTCTCTAAAATGGATCAAAACCAAAAATGAAGTTTCAAAAGTGAGAAAATCACACATGTTAGACCGAAGAATTCATCAACCTACAAAGAACCGCAACAAAACCCCATTTCTTCTTAGCACAGTCATTCCTTTATCTATCATGAGACTAGTTATTTCTCAATCAAATTCACAACCCGTTTTAGTGCCAATTCCATTTGTTATGTCTCTGACTCTTACTCCTCTATCCATGGGAATTGAGTTTGAGACACCATCCACTAGAGCATACACCATTCCTCCAATTATATTCTTCTAGTTTGCAACTACATTCTATAACTATATTATAACGAAAAATAGTTGAACATAAATATAAATGATAAATTTTATTAAAATTTCAACATCATCTCTATTTATTGATTTTTTTCCAAAATTTTTGTCTAACCTAAATGGAAAAAAATCAAGACCGGTTCCAAACCTAGTTGGTTCCACCAGTTTACCAATCGTCAAGATCGTATCCAAACCGAGTAGAGCCAACTAATTTGATTGGCTAGTCACAATTTTAAAACATTGGTGTATGGAATTTGTTTGTTGGTTGCTTGTGATATAAAAAATTTAGGGATCAAAGAATTCTCATCCCACAAGATGTCATTCTCTTGCATGAATTAAGAGCACAACAAAGATTCAATTCATGCAATCTTTTTCTTTTACTGATCCTACACTCTAAAAAGAACTAAAAAACACCCAAAATAAACTTCCAAAGTAGTGTCAAACACCAATAATCCAATACAATGGAAAACACAATATAAGTTGGCACCATCTCTCCCTATTGGTTGAGTAGCAGGCATTTCTTATTATCTCCTTACTATTACACGCCACTTTAAGGTGGGCTTGGTCCAACACAATCAGGCTATTGAAAGGTTATGGTTTTGTCAATAAATATCAATAAAAATAAAATTTATTTAAGTCATATTTATTTATTTTTATTATATCTTTGTTAATTTAGGATAAATTCATTTTTTTTATTCAAGTTATATAATATTAAAGTAGTTTAAGTAGTTTTTTTATACAAGAGTGATCTAAAATTTTCAAAAATAAATTTAGTTTAATTTTGTATAAAAAAAAAAATTAGATTTGAGTATTATAATAAAGTTGAAGATGAAAAAGATAACTGAGGGAAAAACAACTTTTTTATTAAAGTAAAAAAAATTAAAAAATCACTATTTCATTGAGGTAAAATTTTATTAAAAACCTTGAAATTTAAGTTCAAAATAGTAGTTAAATATGATAGAATTTAGGTTTTATGATTTTGAAATTTGTGGATTTATTTTATATATATTGATTTCACTTTTATATTGTTGGTGTGGTTTATGAGTTATCATTTCATGGGAAAAGTTTTAGATCTAAATTTTCTTGAAAAAGAAGAGAAAAAATAGAAATAAAATAAAATTTATTTTAGTCATATTAAATTTTTTAGAATGATAATTTCATTAATTTATGGTAAATTCATTTTTTTTTAATTTAAATTATACTACATGAAGGTAGTTTAACTAGTTCTAAAACAAGAGTTATTTAAAATTTCTAAAAATATATTTAGTTTAATTTTGTGTGAAAAATTGAATTTGAGTATTTGAAGTTTAGGATTGAAAAGAAAAAAGTGGGTTTTCCTTTCTTGTTATGGGTTTTGGCCAATTTTGATTGCATCAAATTTTTTTAAGAATTTTTATATAATATTTTTTGATATTTTCATAAAATCAAACTACCAATCTTTTGTAAATTTTTTATATTTTTATTCTTACTTTATACAGTTTTTCTCATAAAAATTGTTTATTACTAAAGAAATTAAATATTAAAAGCAGCAAAACTTTGAAAATATATTTATCAAATTTGAAAATAAACCTTTAAAATTGGAAATATATATTAATCATCATCATCATTATCATCAGAGGTATGGGAAAAATTACTTTATTGAAAATTTTGTAGGTTTTTATTGATTACCATTTCAACACCTCTATTCCTTTTTCACATTTGGAGCTATAAAACAAATCTCCAAATTTATTTATTTATTTCTTTTATAAAAGGAATGAAAACTTTGAAAATTGAAAAATTTTATGGTATTTTTTATTATATTTTATTATTTTTCTTCACATTTTTCATGAAAAATCCAATTTAAAAATTTAAATACATTTCCTCACTTTTATTTTTCCTAACATTTTCTGTTAATCCACACATGTCTAATAAATTTCTATCACATTCAATGATTTTGAACTTGCTTAAAAGAAATAAATCAACAATCATACATTAATTATGATTTATCTAACGCCCGCATCTTCAAAGAGCCCAAATTCTTCTTAGCTGGAAGGCCCAATTTTGAAACCCAAGCCTAAGTCATAAGCTTGAATACAAGGGTTTTCTAGGCCAAGGAACCTAGCCCCTTTCTCCTCACTCAAGGTTAAAAAGAAAAATATAATAGCTAACAATAAAAAATATAAAATGGTTTTGCTTGACCCTACTTAAGCAAGCATGTTATGTTATGTCAATGAAGCCTTGGAGCTTACATTAGAAGAGCAAAAGGCCCACCACTAGTAAGTGTTATAAAAAACTAGGCTCATGTTTGGTCCATTTAGGCCTCCAGGACAAACCTTAACTAACGCACCAAAATATTTGTGTTGGACCAAGCCCACCTAAAAGTGGGATAAGGAGATAACAAAAAATGCTTGTAATGGGGCACAGATTGGAAGCAATAATTAGGGTTGAGGTCAACAAATGTTAAAGATCCAGAATTGGAGACGGGTGAAAACAAGGACCCTGTTCTCCATCTTGAAACCACCTTTAAAATGGGAGAATCCTACTCCGTTGTCCCAATCTCCTCCTTCTCTATTGCGGTCTCTTCAGCCACCTCTTATGACATTAAAGTTAGAGGAATGGAGGTTGATTGAGCTAAGGCCAGAGGGATTATCGACTGTACACATGGCTATAGTGCTTGACCCAGGAACTTGCATTAATGAGAGTGTGAGACACCCAAGCTACCAAAGCAAGATCGAAATTGAAACTAATGTGCTCCAGAATCATAGTAATAAGAAGGGTGAATAGGGGAGCTCCACTGAGCATGGTGGGATCGCGGTATGATGTCATGGTGTCAAGGATCACCTAGGCAATGTCGAACTACTACCCAAAGAGAATGGTATGAATAAAACAAGCCACAAGGTGACGAATCTGAGTATGATGGAAGAAGGAGTAGAAGGAATAAGACATAAACATAGCGAGGACCCAAGCTAACTTGGTGAAGTTAGCAATGGAAACGTAAGTGGACAACGGATAGGACTCGCCATATAAAGTAACAGGAATAGAGGCAAGCTCACCTCTAGTGAGTGCTTAAACCTCCAAAAAGAAGACTAAAAGTTGGCTGATTAGTAAGAAAAAACATGCCCATAACACACCTAATAGATCAAGTAGAGACCATGAAGGTCTAGCCATACATGGTAACACAAAATATGAGACCACAAACTATTGAATGGATGTTTGAATTGAACATCTAAATGTAATGAGGATACGAGGTCTCTCAGACAATCATAAGATTTTCCAAGCCCCTAGCATGGAAGAAACCAAGAAAGAGGTGTCCTTAAAAGCTCTAAGATCAATGGGTAGCTCTACCTTGACTCGATGACCCCGGAGAACAGAGTAGTATCTATCTTGAGCCTCCTTAGAGTGAAAATGCTCCAAGGGAAGATTATCCAAGTCGAAAAGACCCTAGATAGGGATGTCCTAAACAACTTCGTGAGAGTAAGGCTTCGGAGAAGACACCTCCCCAAGACAACAACGTCCTATCATACAAAAACTACAAGTAAAAAAGCTCGAAAATCGAGAAAAATATATGAGGAAACTTAACCATTAGAAATGCTCAGAAAGCAGTCTTAAACAATACTATGAAGATGAAAAGATGAAACAAGCCATGAACAGATCACTGGAAGCCAAAAAGCAACAACCCAAAGTGCTCATATGAACTAAAGAAGTGAAATAGATTCAAAAAGGTGTGCTAGGAGCATGGATTGAAATTTCAGTTTTTATCGGCTATATTTCGTCGATATATCGGATATCGGATGACCCCGAAACGATTTTAAGCACTGATTATCGAACGGGAGGAATGTTAGAAAAATATCGAGAAAATCATCAAAATATCGACGATATATCGGTCTAGAACCGATAAATCGGCGATAAAATCGCGAGTGGAACAACACGGGGGAGAATGGAAAAAAATCTTCGAAAAATCGGCGATTTTTTGGGTTTATTTTTTAAAATTTTGAAAATTTCTAGATTTGAATTTTTGAAATGGTCCAAATTTCAACCGTGTTTTTATATTATCATTTTATTTTATATTATCCTTTTATTTTTAACACTTTTCATATTTATCTCATTAATCCTATTTTTAAAAATTATTATCACTTCACTCTTAATTATTATTTTTTTACATTTATCCTTTCAATTTTATTTAAATTTTAAATGTTTTTATTTTAAAATATTAAAAATATAATTTTACCCAAAAAATTGTTAAATATAAAAAATTAAGAAAGTTCTAATATTTTATTATTAAAATTAATTTGATAAGATAAATTATTAATAATTTTAATTATTTAAATAAATTAATCTTAATAGAAAAAGTTGTTATCACATATTTTTAATAAAATTTTAGAAATTAAATCTCAAATAAAATATTTTATATAAATTAATTTAATTTTTAATTTAAAATGTAATAAAACATGTTTTAATAAAAGTATTTATGCAATGTCATATGTATTATATTTATGCATAAATTATTTTTATTCAATAAAATCAAATATTTCTTAACTCAATTCTAACTTTATGCACTTCTAAAATTCATATTTATTCTTCTTAAAATCCAAGTATCGAATCTATCGATATATCTCTACCTACCGATGTTTTTCTTCTTGATCATATCTATGTCAATTACACCTACAAAGTAACTTTAAAATGTGTATTCTTGCTTATTTGATCATTTTTTGGAGTTTTTCCAAGAATTCTTATGAATTTTGAATAATTTTTGCTCCATCGATATTTGTGAAAAATATCCAACGATATTTCCGATATATCCTTAAAATCAAAATATTGATATATCCATGATTACCGATATTTTTATCATTGGCTAGAAGGACCTAAATGTTAGGAAGTGTCCCAAATTCCTAATTAGTATAGATTCTTTTTTTGTAAAGAATATTATATAGAATATTTCTAGGTTGATATATTATTGTAATATTAGACTTCCTTATAAAATAAGGAAGGTTGTTGGAAATATCTCTAAAAATATTCTAGGTCATGAGGGAAAAAAGTTATGAGATGGAGATGGACCTATAGAGACAATATGAGGTGGATAGAGATGTGAGAAAGAACGGGAGGTACTCTGTGGAGCAAGAGGACTCATAGTAAGGTATGAATACAAGGAGTGGGGAAACATGTGATGTTTCGGGAACCCAATAGTTGTATTTGGTTCTGTCCTCTGTAATATTCTCTATTGTATAGTGGAATTATTCTCTCGCATCCGTGGACGTAGGCATGGTTGGCCGAACCACGTTAAAACCTCGTGTACCGTATGTGTGATTGTTTTATCTTTGTGTTCTTGAACTAACATTGTTGGCATCAAAGCTTTCGTTGGCACTACAACTGGTATCAGAGCTTGGGTTGAAGATTTCTGGAAGAGTAAAAGATCACAAAGCACACAAGATGAAAACAAAAGGAATTTTCACTGAAGGTGGAGTCGATTGCTCTTTCGTTGTGATATGATACAAAAAGGTTTGTGTCATGGAGAGATTAAAGATTAACTTCATGGAATTTCGTCCAAGGTGGAGATTGTTAGGAAGTGTCCCAAATTCCTAATTAGTATAGATTCATTTTTTGTAAAGAATATTATATAGAATATTTCTAGGTTGATATATTATTGTAATATTAGACTTCCTTATAGAATAAGGAAGATTGTTGGAAATATCTCTATAAATATTCTAGGTCATGAGGAGAAAAAGTTATGAGATGGAGATGGACCTATAGAGACTATATGAGGTGGATAGAGATGTGAGGAAGAACGGGAGGTACTCTGTGGAACAAGATGACTCATAGTAAGGTATGGATACAAGGAGTGGGGAAACATGTGACGTTTTGGGAACCCAATAGTTGTATTTGGTTCTGTCCTCTGTAATATTCTCTATTGTATAGTGGAATTATTCTCTCGTATCCGTGGACGTAGGCATGGTTGGCCGAACCACGTTAAAACCTCGTGTATCGTATGTGTGATTGTTTTATCTTTGTGTTCTTGAACTAACATTGTTGGCATCAAAGTTTTCGTTGGCACTACAATTGGTATCAGAGCTTGGGTTGAAGATTTTTGGAAGAGTAAAAGATCACAAAGCACACAAGATGAAAACAAAAGGAATTTTCACTGAAGGTGGAGTCGATTGCTCTTTCGTGGTGATATGATACAAAAAGGTTTGTGTCATGGAGAGATTGAAGATTAACTTCATGGAATTTCGTCCAAAGTGGAGATTGTTAGGAAGTGTCCCAAATTCCTAATTAGTATGATTCTTTTTTTGTAAAGAATATTATATAGAATATTTCTAGGTTGATATATTATTGTAATATTAGACTTCCTTATAGAATAAGGAAGGTTATTGGAAATATCCCTATAAATATTCTTGGTCATGAGGGGAAAAAGTTATGAGATGGAGATGGACCTATAGAGACTATATGAGGTGGATATAGATGTGAGGAAGAACGGGAGGTACTCTGTGGAGCGAGATGACTCATAGTAAGGTATGGATACAAGGAGTGGGGAAACATGTGATGTTTCGAGAACCCAATAGTTGTATTTGGTTCTGTCCTCTGTAATATTCTCTATTGTATAGTGGAATTATTCTCTCTCATCCGTGGACATAGGCATGGTTGGCCGAACCACGTTAAAACCTCGTGTACCGTATGTGTGATTGTTTTATCTTTGTGGTCTTGAACTAACATTGTTGGCATCAAAGCTTTCTTTGGCACTACACTAAATAGTTGCACGGACTATTGGATGCAAGATTAGAACTTGAGCGATGCAAGCGTTGGATGTAACTTAAGGAGTACTTGAGTGATACAACCACATGAAGCGACACTAGAAACAACTTAGGCCACTTGAGCCCTTGAGCCCTTAAGCGATGAAGCCAATGCTCGAGCGTTGGGATAAACGCTCGAGGCTATGTGAAAAACTTTAAAAGGATTATGAACGCTAAAAGTGAACTAACAAAACAAATTAAGAAACCAACTAACAATATAGAAACATGTAAAAACCTTAGAAACAGGTCAAACATTCAACTTAAGGCAAGATTCAAATCAAATAACTCGCAAAATTAGAAAGCAAAGTAATAAAACAAATAGAATGCCCAAAAATAGTTCAACCAAACAAGATTGATATTTTCAAATCTAAAGAACAAGGTTAATCATGATCTTAGTTTGGAAATCAGATGAATAACAATCAAAGCATATAATAATCTAAGAGAATTCAATGACATTGATTTTCAAGGGAAAACAAATTATTGTCTAATTTCATATTTCAAATTTGAATTTCTAAAAGTCATTGAGTCATGTTGTGATCCAATAAATTCACATTCAGTCAATTTGTGTTAATTTCATCAGACTATTTGACACAGCATTCGTTGATCTACATATAACACAACTTTGACTACTTCTTAATCATAACATGATTTTTTTATTTTATTTTTTTCCGAGAAATGGAGGCATTGTACACCATTTATGGAAATCATACTTTCACTATGGTTGTCTTATTCCACTCAGGAGGGTGTTTCCAAATGTTGCAAGTGAAAGTATATAAACTTGGAAAGAATCTTGGAAAGAATATTTTAGTTTATTTTGACTAAGAATCCAAGAATGCCTTAAGACACTTTGGGAAAAAATAATATTGAACTTAGACAAACAAGGCAAGTGAATGAAAAAGAATTAGGCATGATATTACTTCCAAAGAAAAAAACAAATTCTATTTTATTAGTTAAACTTAAGAAGATTCCTCATGGATCACTTGCCAATTATTTCTTTTTAGATATCCCACTATACAAAGATTTTTATATACCTTGATTCTTTACCTCAAAAGTAATTAAAAAAATTCTAGGGAAAATAAAATCAACCCTTGTAGGTTTAGTATATTTCACTCAGACTTAAAACTTGAGAGATTGAAATTCTTACTAATAAGGCAAATGAAAAAGGGTATAAGACCAGTGCTCTAAGCGGAAGATGGGATTGACCAAAGGAAAGAAGATAGATAAAAAACACAAATCCTTAGGTCTATACCCTTTTTGACTTTTAGTCAATTAGTCATAAACCTAAGGACTTCTTAAGGAATTCAAACCTAAGAGAATCCAGGCGTTTAGTGAAAATATCTGCCAATTGATGTTTCATTGAGACAAACTGTAGAGAAATGACTTTATCTTCAACTAAATCCTTAATAGAATGATGACAGATGTCTATATTTTTAGTTCAAGAATGAAGAACAAAATTTTTTGAAATGTTAATAGCACTAGATTGTCACAATGGATACTCGTAGTGCCATACTCAATGTCATAGTCACTAAGCATCTATTTCATCCAAAGGAGTTAGGTACAACAATTTCCTATGACCATATATTTTGTTTGTGCAGTGGACAAAGAAATTAAATTTTGTTTCTACTTAGCCAAGCGACTAAACAATCCCCAATAAAGAAGTAAACCTCAAAAGTGTTTTTCCTATCCTCTACATTTTTGACCCAATCAATATTGAAATATCCAATAATAACACAAGAGGAATCATAAGGACATCATAACCCATAATCCAAAGTCCTACTAATGTAATGAATGATTCTTTTAACAAAAGTTAAGTGTGACTCTTTGGAATTTTCTTAGTACCTAGCACAAGCTCCCACACTAAAGAAGATGTCCTGACAACTTACAGTAAGATATAACAAACTCCCTATCATACTCCTATAAAGCTTTTTCTCAACATCCTTCCCAAATGTGTTCTTACAAAGCTTAGTAGTGGTGCTCATGGATATCCTAAAGTGTTTAGTGGACTCAAGTCCGAATTTTTTTACTAACTCCTTAGCATATTTAGACTAAGATAGAAAGATATCATCTTTAAGTTGTCTAATCTGTAGTCCTTGAAAGAAATTGAGTTCACCTACCATATTCATTTCAAACTCTTTTTTCATATCCACAACAAAGTTAAGGGTAAGTGTGACTCTAAAAACTATACCATCAACATAAATTTAAGCCACTAATAATTTAGACTTAGACCTATAAATAAATAAAAAATTCTATCAACTCTCATTGTCTCAAACCCTTTTTCCAAAAGGTAAGTTGTAAGCCTCTCAAACTAAGCTCTAGGAGCTTGTTTTAATCCAAAGAGGGTTTTCTTTAACCTATAAACATGATTGGGAAGTTTAGGACTTGCAAAGCCCTTAGGTTGTTAAACATAGATTTCTTCGCTAAGAATCCCATTTAGGAAGACACTTTTAACATCCATTTGAAAAAGTTTCATTCTCAATGAGCATGCAATATCTAGGAGGATTTTAATAGATTTTAACCTAGTTAAAGATGCAAAAGTTTCCTCAAAATCAATCCCCTCAATTTGGGAATATCCTTGGGCTACTAGCCTAGCTTTGTTCTTCACAATGAACCCATTTTCATCTTGTTTATTCTTAAATATCCATTTTGTGCCTATTATAGGTTTGTCTTTAAGCCTAGGGACTAAGTACCACACATCCTTCCTAACAAATTGATTTAATTCTTCCTATAGTGTAGTAGTCCATGATTTATCTCCTAAGGCTTCCTCTACATTCTTTAGGTCTAATTAGGAGGTATAACAAAAAAAAAAAAAAAAAAATCTATCTCATTTTGTCTAGATTGTCTCCTTGTAACCATGGAATCATCCATGTTTCCTATTACATTTGAGATAGGTAATTTTTGGGTACTCTGGATTTATGTTTACTTTCCACTTTTCCTAACTTAGCAACTTCAAGTGGTTTTTCATCCCTGTTGGGTTCAATTACCTCTTTAGGATACTTTTAAGACTGTCATCTAAGTCAACTTTTTCAAGGTTATTCCCAATTGATTTTTAGGTTAAACTTTCAAAGTCAATGACTTCCTAATCATATCCAAAATCATTGATGACTACATTTGAAGATTCTTGGATAACTTTAGTATTCTGATTATAAACCTTATAAGTTTTACTTTTATTGGAATAACATAGGAAAATGCCCAAATTAAACTTAGAATCAAATTTACCTAGGTTTTCTCTATCCTTGAGAATATAGCACTCACTGTCAATCCATAATTCATATGATGTTTTCTTTGTTCCAATCCACAATTTATAGGATGTTTTCTTTGTTCCATGCCTAAGGAAAACCCTATTGGCAGTATAACAAGTCCTGTTAATTATTTCAGTCCAAAACTGCATAGAAGTATCATGCATGTTAATCATTACTCAGGTCATTTCTTAAAGAACACGGTTCTTCCTTTCTACCACTCCATTTTGTTGAGGAGTTCTAAAGGCAAAATATTATGTTTAATCTCCTTTAATTCATAAAAGAGATCAACTTCTACATTGTCAAACTCTCTCCCACTACCACTCCTAATCCTAACAATAGGATTACCTATTTCCACCTAAATTCTAGTGCACAAGGACTTCAAGTGCTCAATGTTTCAGATTTGTCCTTTAGAAAACTAACAAAGGAATACCTGGAAAAATCAACTATGACAAAGGACATCATTTACTCTCCATTTTCATATAGGGTCCATGAGATCCATGTGGAGAAGGCTTAAAGGCCTAAAAGTGTTATTCCCTTGAATATTTTTGTGTGAGTTTTTTACTTGTTTACCTTTTAAGCACTTTCCACAAATAGATTTAGGTTGACTACTCAACTTAGGGATACCTCTAACTGGGTCTTTGTTAGTTATATGGACCAAGTGTCTATAGTTTATGTGAGCTAGCCTCCTATGCCATGACTCAATGATATCAAGCTTAGCCCTACTACAAACCAAAGAGGTTTTAGAACTAGAATTTATTGCATAGCAATTATCCACTGTTCTATGCATAATGAAAATGACTTCTCCCTCCTTGTTTATCATTTCACACAAACTTTAAAAGAAGTTTACCCTATAGTCACTGTCATAAATTTGGCTAATGCTAAGAAGACTACCCTTAAGTTCATTAGCATAAAGGACTCCATCTAAATCTAGGTATATGGGGATAGAGATACTACTTTTACCTCTCACACGGGCTACGCTACCATCCCTAAAGGTGATGTTTCCTACATTAAAATCCTCAAGAGAGGTAACGAAAGACTTATCACCTGTCATATGCCTAGAGCTTCACTAAGGGCTTTAGCTCTAAGGGCTGTGAAAACAATCTGACACTTAAGCCTATCTTTTCTCATCCATACTTGTTTTAGGTGGTGACTCGGAGGAGCTTTGTCGAGTCTTAAGCTCTGTATTGGTTTTCTTCCCTCTCATAGTGTTCAAAATATTATTCTTAAAAGATTTAAACTCATTCACAAGCCTATTCAGTTGAGACTTATAGCTCTCAAGAAATCTAGTGTGACACCTTCTTTGAGTATGTTCAAACTTATTTATTTTATTATTATTTTTACATTATTTACTGTTCATTAAAATAATAATAATAATACATTTATTTATTTTATTATTTTTATTTTTACCCAAAAGTGGAAAAACACATCAGAAAGCATGTTCCAATTCCAGAAACCCCTCTCCTCCCATTTCTCCAAAAACCCTTCCAACTCACAAAACCAAAAAGCTCAAAACCCTAAAATCTCTGAAACGAGGGCTTCCATGGAGGTGGAGTAACAAGGAGCATGCAGAGAAGCATCAACAAGAAGATAGGCTCTTGCCTTCTTTGATTCACGCCTAACCCATCTCCAGCTCTCCTCACGCGCCACTACTACTCCCATTTCCCCCTCTCTCGCCTCCTCACTCTCTCCGAATTCCTACATTCCTCTCCATCCTTCAACCACAGCCTTCAACAACCCAGCTCTTACTGTAAATTCCCAGAAAATGGAGCCCTTTTTTTCGCTCCAAGGCCCATATTGCGGAATTTTCTGTGCAGTTGTGGGACCTCTTTAGATTCTAATCGCCACTATATCAATCGTAGTGAGTATTTTTTTTTTCTTTGAAGGTGGATGAATGGTGTGGTTTTATTTTTATTCTTATTCCATTTTGTGGGTTGATGTTGGCTTTCTTTGATCTTTGCAGATTTTTTTACTAGAGCCAAGGAAGTTAAGAACATTGAAATCAATGATCAGCACAGGTGATATTCATATTATTAGTTTTCATTGGTTTCTTTTATTGACCTACATTGTTTCCTTATTGCTATTGTTCTAATCATGATTGGATTTACAATATATATGCACTTGTATACACATTTATTCAAGTTGTATAATATTAAAGTAGTTTAACTAGTTTTTGACACAAGAGTGATCTAAAATTTTCAAAAATAAATTTAGTTTATTTTTGTATAAAAAAATAACTTTGTTATTAAGGCAAAAAAAAAAAAAAAATCACTATTTCGTTAAGGTAAAATTTTATTAAAAAACATAGAATTTTGGTTTTATGATTTTGAAATTTGTGGATTTATTTTATATATATTGATTCGGTGTGGTTTTTGAGTTAGCATTTCATGGGAAAGTTTTAGATCTAAATTTTCTTGAAGAAAAGAGAGAAAATAGATAAAAACAAAATTTATTTTAGTCATATTAAATTTTTGAAAATGATAATTTCATTAATTTATGGTAAATTCATTTTTTTTTATTTAAATTGTACTACATGAAGGTAGTTTAACTAGTTTCTAAAACAAGAGTTATTTAAAATTTCCAAAAATATATTTAGTTTAATTTTGTATGAAAAATTGGATTTGAGTATTTGAAGTTTAGGATTGAAAAGAAAATTGAGGATTTTCCTTTCTTGTTATGGGGTGTGGTCAATTTTGATCATAGCAGAATTTTTTAGGAATTTTTATATGATATTTTTCAATATCTTCATAAAATCCAATTACCAATATTTTGTAAATTTTTTATATTTTTATTCTTGCTTTGTACAAGTTTTCTCAGAAAAATTGTTTATTACTAAAGAAATAAAATATTAAAAGCAGCAAAACTTTGAAAATATATTTATCAAATTTGAAAATAAACCTTTAAAATTGGAAATATATATATATATTTTTTATTTTAGTTCCAAATATTTATTCAATATTTCTTCTTATTATTTTTTTAAAGTTAGTGGTATTGAAAAAATTACTTTATTGAAAACTTTTGTAGGTTTTTATTGATTACCATTTCAACACCTCTATTCCCTTTTTACATTTAGAGTTATAAAACAAATCTCCAAATTTATTTCTCTTTTATAAAATGGAAAGAAGACTTTGAAAATTTTGAAAAATTTTATCCTATTTTCCATTTTATTTTATTTTATTTCACATTTTTCATGAAAAATCCAATTTAAAAATTTAAATTTATTTCCTAACTTTTATTTTTCCTAGCATTTTATGTTAATCCAAACGGGGCTAGCAAATTTCTATCCAATTCAATGATCTTGAACTTGCTTAAAAAAATAAAATAAATCAATAATCATACATTAATTATGATTTATCTTACACCCGCATCATCGGTGAGCCCAAAACCTTCTGTGCTGAATCATGCATGAAGGCCCAATTTTGAAACCCAACCCAGGTCAAAAGCTTGCAAGGGTTTTCTGGGCCAAGGAACCCAGCCCTTTTCTCTTCACTCAAGGGTAAAAGTAAAAATATAATAGTTAACAATAAAAATTCAAAACAATAAAAAAATTTCAAATGTCATCTTGATTCAAACCAAAATGTAAAAAATAAAAAAATTATTTTATATTTCAGAATATTTAAAATATAATATTGTCTCTGAGAAATTATTCATTTGATTGCAATTTTAACTTTTTTTTTCTTTTGGCTTTTCTTTTTATATTGAGAACCATGATTAATAATTTTCCTTTATCTTAATCATGCTAATTTTCAAGAAAATAAAAGAAAAAAGAAAACAAAAATTGCTTTTAGAAAATGAAAAACGCAACCTTACTCTCCCTTTTTATATTAAAATCATAATAAAAAAAAATGAAAAACTCTTCCCATTAAAACATAATACGATTCTCTACAAAATAATAATAATATTGTAGACCCCCTCTTTTGTTTTTTTTTATATACATATATATATGCATATTTATTTTGGGGATTTGCCGCCACCTTTGAGGAGTGGCTGAAGGGGGGAACCCCTTCCTGACACGTGAGATAAGCTGCATGAACGGCATGGAGATGGCAGGGGGCCATGCTGGTGGAAGTCAAGGACGCCATGCTGGCTGATGGGGCAACAGTGGAGTCGGTAGTGGCTTCTAGAGGAAGACAAAAACAGGGGAAAGAAAGAAAGAAAAGGGCCAGATATCTAGGGGGGATAAAAAAAAAAAAAAAAGGGGGGAGCAGGGAGTTTTTCAGCTCGGGGGGGAAAGAACCAAGCGACTTGGCTCCAAAGGAATCATTCAGGTTTGATCGATTCGCACCTTAGGTTCTCCGCTTTTAACTCGTTTTGTTTTGTTTTCAGTCATACCTTGCTTCATTCTTGATAGTTGGACGTTTGTTTTGATTATTTAACGTGTTAAACTTGCTCCCCATTTCTTGTATTGCCTTCCCCCTGCTTTCCTTCGCATGAGTTATGTGATGGCTATGCTATGCATGAGTCGTATGATGATTGTGTTATCTGTGCGCATTTTGAAACCATTCAGAGTTTCCTTTTTTTCTTTCCTCTTAACTTCTTGGATCTTATAAAATGGAGCTGGGTAGTGGCATTATCTTCCCTTACGCATGCTCTGTTTTACTTAAGGGTGTCCTTTGTTTCTGGTTATTCTTGGGTGTCTAGATACTAGATATATATATATATTTTTTGGGATTAATTGTTTTGAACAAAGCCGTATCTGAGAAGACTCAACATCAGAATCTTTGGAGGTATTATCGTGTGGTATGTTAGGGGAGTTGAGGGATTACCCAGCTTGTATGGCATGAAGAGGACATATTCTCAACAAGACGTGATGTTGTTGTCTTCGTGTGAGTTGAAAATGGGGATTGGTTCATTGGGACCCGCAGCTGCACCGATTAAGCATAGTTATAAGTCCTCATGTGGTGGCCACAAAAACACTGTGCTCTGTGTCGCACGGAATCAAATGGTAACTGGGTGCTCATTGCTTCAAAAGATCAAATCATCAAGTTTTATGACATAAGAGCTATAAAGGATTTTGAATCCTTCCGTGGGCATCGGAAGGATATGACTGCATTGGCTTGGCATCCATTTCATGAAGACTATTTTAAATAGGCCCGGAGGTACCGTATGTGATAGATTCAGCATGGAGCCCAACCGAGGTTATGGCGAGCAAGACCCTGCACTTGGTGGTCGCATGCCTGGTAATTTCCCGGTACCTGAAGCCCCAGCAACTCCAGGTTCGTTTGCAGCCGGACTGACCCGAAACGAGGGAACCATTCCGGGTGTTGGAGTTGCAATGCCATTAACCATCCCTTCTCTTGATACATGAGCTCAAGGAGAGCAGAAGCAGCCTCTTCCGCCTGGTCCTCACCCATCCCTTCTTGCGGCCAACCCGCGGCAGGCACATCAACAAAATCCCACTCACCATACCCTCACGCACCACTCATCGCACCCCATACATACCGAATTTATTTCCCATCCATCATCACCCATTACCGCCAGCCATCCACGCTGTCAATAGTACCCTTACTCATCTTCATACTCATCCCTCTCATATTCTGCCATTCTCATACAAATGAGACCCCCATGCACGCAGCAAAAGCGTGGATGGTCCAACGGAGGCAGCTATGATTATGCAAATGGTAGCTGGGTTCGGGTTGAAGTCAAAGTTTGATGAGGAGTTTTGAAAGAAACAGGTGCTGGAGTTTGCCTCAAGGAGGGATATGCCGAAGCCCTTTTGTTTCCACTGATGGCATTGTTTAAGCAAATTGGTGGATAAAAGTCAAAAGACATGAGTTCTTTATTATTTTTTTTTTTCATTAGTGGCATGGTTCCAGCAAGCTTTAAGATGGTTTATTATTATTTCTTTCATTTTCTCCCACATGTCATCTTCTTAACCCCATTTTTCATGTTAAAAATTTCATTTTTTTGAAAGTCCCGTCATCAAATAATTCTTTTAAAATCCCAACATTTCAAATTCATTCATTTATTCATTTATTTTATCTATTTTATTCATTTATTTTTTATTTGTCCATTTATTTATTTATTTATTTATTATGTATATATATATATACACACGTGCCATTTTCGAAATAATCTCGTCAAATTCGATTTTTAAACTTAGTTTACGAAACTTCAAATCTTAATTTCCATTTTCCAAAACTCCAATATTTTAAATTTAATTTTTCAAAATTCAATTCTCGGAATAATTTTCCAAAACTCTAACTTTAAATTTAATTTTTTTTCAAAATTCAAATTTTTAATTTTAATATTCCAAAAATTCCACAATTCCGAATTTAATTTTTAAGATGACACCTTCAAATAAATTTTCGAAACTCCGTTCTCTTTTACATCAAGTCTTCAAAAATTCCACTATTCACTTTCATTAGTTTAAATATCATTTTTGTTAATTATTATTATTATTTCATATTTATTTATTTACTACCTTCAAAAATCTCAATCATTAAAGTTCAATTTCTCAAAAATCCGACTTCCAAATTTAACTTTCCGATCTCAAAAACTCCGCTATTTACATTCAGTTATTTAATGATTTATTTCATCATTATTATTATTCCATTCCTTTATTTATCCACTTATTTGTTTATTAAAATTCCGTCTTTAAATAAATTTTCAAAATTCCGATTCTCAAATTTAATATCTAAAATTCCAATTCCTTTCAAATTTAATTTCTAAAATTCTCATTCCTATATTTAATTTCTAAGAATCCAATTTTCAAATAATCTCTAAAACTCCAATTATCAGATAATCTTCGGGACCTCAATTTTCAAATAAATTTCAAAAATCCAGTTTTCACTCGAATAGTTTTAATTCCGCTTTGGTTTTCAAATAATCTTTTTTTTTTTTTATTATTATTCCTTTTTTTTTTTTTTTATATATAAGCGTGAATGACATTTTCATAATTTCAGAATAATGGAATTTGTGAGATTAATTCATGCAAGATTGATCGGGCTTTGGTGGGGGCCCCACATACGTGATTTTATGATCGATTGGAGGATTGATTGATTTAATTGTCATGCATGATTGATTTTATTCTGCTCTATGACATGCTTGAAATTATTCCTTAGTTGTGCACTAACCTCATTTCTTGATAGCGCTTTATGGATCGCTGCCCAGGTACGCACCTACTTTCACTCTGGTAATTATCCAAGCATATTTTGATTCTCACGTGTGCATGATTTATTCTGGGTGCTCATTGATTTACTCGTCCACTGCTATGATTGCTTCATTCTATTAGTAGAGACCCGACTTTAGGGGCTTAGAGGGGTGCTACGGTCTCTACCGTACTTTCCCGATAAGTAACCTGACCCCCGAACCTGATCCGGTTTTTCGTAGATCACCTTTTCCAAATAAGGAGTCGCACTTAGGGTTTTTCTTTCTTATTTTGTTTACCCTTTTAAAAATAAAACAAAAATAAGTGGCGACTCCAAGTCAGTTTTCATAATAAAATAAAATCAATTTTTCAAACAAAAATCGAGCTCGCCATCGAGTGGAAAACGCATGAGCCGAAATGCGGGGTCCACAAATATTAATAGTTCTTTTAATTTGAAATATACTTATGATTTTTTTTCCTTTGTCTCCAACACTTAGCTAGGTTTCTTTCTTCTTCTTCTATTTTTGTTGGATTTTCTTTGGGGTTTGTGATTGTTTAGAGGATTTATTTGATTGGTTTGCTAGCTTATATTCATATATATAAACAAGTTGATGGAATTGCATAATTCAAAATCCATGATAATGTTTTACATTTTTTTTATATATTTATATGAAAATTTAATTAGTAAATTAAAAAAAAAAGTTTCAATATAGCAATAAAAAAGTAAAAAAATAAATTTGTACATATTTCTAAAAAAATAAAAAAGTATATGAAATAATATAATTTAATATTTTTTTAAAAAATATGAAAAGAAAATGAATATAACATAAATGCATTATAAATATTATAAAAATATTAAATCAAGTTTGGATTAAACCCGAGTTATTCAAACCTTGGTTTGAGCTCAACTCAAATTGAGTGTAAAAGCAAAGTTTAAAACTAAAACGGTTTGAAATGGAAAGCTTAAAGTAAAAAACTTGACCCAAGAAAAAAAATTAGTTAATTCTTATTTTATTATTTGTAGGTTGTTCTTAGTTTATTATTTCATATTGTAACTTGTAATTGAGTAAGAAATGAGTTTTGCAGAAGAGGATTAGATGACTTGACTCTAAGAGTAAAGTTCAAAGTAAAAACATTTTTCATGAAGTTTAAGGCAAAAACTTAGTTCATTCTTATTTGATTATTTCATGCAATTCCATGCAAATTAGTAATAAATAGATTTTATATAGGAGGATAAGACGACATGACCAAAGAAAAAACTTGACCCAACAAAAAAAGTTTAGTTCATATATATATATATATATATATATATAGCGCGCGTGAGAGAATGATAAGATGGTTGTTGAGTTCATAATTGGATTACGTTATTTTTATTTTATTATTTCATATTGTTCCTTATAATTGAGTAAGAAATGGGTTTTGCATAAGAGGATTGAACAACTTGATTCTAAAAATAAAGTTTAAAGCAAACACTTGACTCAGAAAAAAAAAAGTTTAGTTCATTCTAATATATGTTGTTTAACTTTATTAATTTATGGTAAATTCATTTCTTTATTCAAATTATATTGCATTAAAGTAGTTTAACTAGTTAAAAAAGAAAAAGAAAAAAAGAAGTTATCTAAAACTTTTTGTATAAAAAGTTAGATCAGAGTATTAAAGTTTAGAATTGGAAAAAAAAAAAAGAGAATAAAGTCGTGTTTGGTTGGCAGGATATAACATCAAATAGGATATAAAATAAAATATTATCCTATATCACATGTTTGATTGATCTTTTATAAGATAAGTTATTTCATCACTTATCTTATCTTATGTTCAATCAAACATGAGATAAGATAAGTTGTGAGATATATTATTCATTTTTTTTTTTTATTCAATTCTACATGAAATATATTAATCTCGTACTAAGATATATGATATGCATATATATCTTCTATATGATAAAATTTTTTATATATATATATACTCATTTTGTAAAATAATTTTTTTATGAATTAAATTTATGGTTAAAAAAGAAATTTTTTAAAAATATTTATAAAATAATAATCATATATAATATATGAATTATTTTTATATATTGAATAATATAATAAAAAAGTATTTATAAATTTAAAATATTTTAATCATGAATATTACTAAATATAAGAGAAATTTCATTTTTTTTAAATAAAAAATATTGGATGTGATATAATTTTTATTTTAAATATTGAAAATAATATATATTTCATATTACCTTTTTTAATCATTTCAAAAATTAAATACCATATTTCATTGGATATGCTATCATATAATATTATGTTCATAAAATATGTATATTCAAGAATAATATATCTTATTGGAAATTATATGTTTTAAAACATGTACTTTTTATTCAATGGGATATGATATCTTATGATATACATATTTTACCATAAAAGAATAAAAAAAATTTGTAAAAAAAATTGTCTTAAAAAATATGATAAGTTAAAAAAGTAGTTCTAAATAAAATAAATTGTTTTAAAATTTGAGTAAAAATAAAATAAACAAACAAAGAACCCTCACTTTAAATATTTTTATGAAAACTACTCTCTATGATATGCATTTGAGATCAATTTAATATATATAATAAAAATATAAATATTTTTTAAACAAAATTTAAAACTTTTATTTATTTTATTATTTTTAGATTATTGTTATTATTATTTTTCTGTCATGGGGTTTTGGCCATTTTCTATGCCATCACCCCCAAATTTGTCGATGCCTATTTTTACATTTTTTTCATTTATCTTTTATTATTATTATTATTATTTGTTATTTATTATTATTGTTATCATTTTATTTTATTTTAATTTCTTTTTTCCTTTTATCCCCCCTTCTTCCCTGTCACTTCACGACGACCAGGCCCTCACTTCTTCTTCTTCTTTCCTTTCCTCCCATTTTCTTTCTTTCATTTCCCTTCCTCTCTTTCCTTCCCTTTCTTTTATCTCCATTTTCTTCCCCCGTGCCCACCTCTCACATCCAGCCCATGTTGCTGCCCCTT
>OX254000.1:13772500-14097825 GCA_946000715.1 Vitis cinerea var. helleri x Vitis riparia | reverse complement strand
CTCGCTTATTCAGTTATTCATATACCAAAGATCTTATCTCTAAATAAATTTTTAAGTTTTCAATCTCTAAATTCACATCTTCAAATCTTTAAAATTCCATCTTTCGCAACTATTTACCTAAACTTTGTTACTTCACCATCGTTATTATTCCATCCCTTTACTTATTCACTCATCCACTTATCCCCTCATTTAAAATCCCGAACTCTCAAATCATTTTCAAAGCTTCCAACCTCGTTCAAATTTAATTTCTAAAAATTCTCATTCCCGCATTTAATTCCTGAAAGTTCGATCTTCAAATAAACTCTAAAATCCCTATTTTCTTTAAATAACTTTCGAGACTCCAATTTTTCAAATGAATTTCAAAAATCCGATTTTCTCTCAAATAGCTTAATTCCATTCTGGTCTTCAAACAATCTTCTGCTCCTCTTGTTTTTAATAAGCATGAACGAATTTTTCGTAATTCCAAACAATGGGATTTATGGGATTAATTCATGTAAAATAAACGGGTTTTGGTGGGGGCCCCACATATGTGACTGATCGATTGATTGACTAATAGATCGATTTGATTATGATACATGATTAATTTATCCTGCTCTCTGACATGCATGTTAGAAATTATTCCTAAATTGTGCACTAACCCCTCTATTGATAGCGCATGGTGGATCGTTGCCCAGGTATGTACCCATTTTCCCTCTAATCGCTGTATATGCATGTCCCGATTCTCACATGTGTATGATCACTCTGAGTATTCATTGATTCCCTTATCAATTGTCATGATTGCTTCATTTTATTAGTAGAGACCCGACTTTAGGGACTTAGAAGGGTGCTACGGTCTTTACCGTACCTTCCCGATAAGTAACCTGACCCCCGAACCCGATCCGGTTTTTCGTAGACCACCTTTTCCAAATAAGGAGTCACACATAGGGTTTTTCTTTCTTATTTTGTTTACCCTTTAAAAATAAAACAAAAATAAGTGGCGACTCCAAGTCATTTTTCCTAATCAATAAAATCATTTTTTCGAAATGAAAATTGAGCTCGCCATCGAGTGGGAAACGCATGAGCCGAAATGCGGGGTCCACAAAATGGCGACTCCACTGGGGATCACTATAGGGTCAAGCTTGAACATAGATTGAGGCAAATGTGGCGTTTGATTGGTCGATCAATGGGTACCCACCTCTCTTTGTGTGTGTGTTTATTTGACTATTGATTACACATTGAGAGCTCTTTATATCATTACACTTGATGCATGCTTGGGTGTTTGTTTTTACTAGGGACATTGACATGTTGATTATGATGATTGTTTATCTTGATTGAGGATTCCGATTGTGGCGTTTTTTTCCGTGCTTCATAGCTATATTTATTTGGGACATTGATATACTGATTATATTGATTGATCATCTTACCTTGCTTAGCATAGTGACTCTGATTTTGCCATGTTTGTTCTGATTACCTCACATGTATAGACTCACCATTGTATATCATTTGATTTGACATGATTGATTCTCTCGGCTATATATTATCTTGATTATCATGGAGCATGCTATCATTGTCAGATATTCTTATCGATTAGCTTGCGTGTAGATTTGGATGATATATACCTGTTTTGCATGACTGTCTATTGCATGACTTCTCTCATTCCGTGTGATTGCATGAGTTGCTTGTCTATGTGGGACACACACTTATCCCTTTATTTCCGAGTCACTAGTCTCGGTCGACATTGTTTTCCTTGGGCTCGTATTTGATATGAGACTTGCTGCTTTGTTTGCTCTTCGACTGAGCTAGTGATTAGGAATAGGGTCTAGCGATGGGCTATATCTATGTTTGGGAGCATTCTGGAGGTGGTCGACATATTGATGTTGATTGGAGTCCGAACTTTGAAGACCTGTATAGCCCAGAGCTAGATTTCAGGATATTTGTGTGGCCAGTGTGTTTTCTTTTTAGTTTCATAGGATTTTCGGATGTACCCACACCGTTCACTGTGCACCTTAGATTACCACTGAGTGTTGAGAGTTGTGAGAGCTTTCACCATAGGAAACCCCCTGGGATGTCGAGGCAGTGCATGTGTGGAGGTGATGACCACCTTGCATGGAAGCGCCCCGTCTCTTTGGAGGCGTGTAGAGGGTTGCGTACCGCCGGAGGGTATGATCGCTTCTGCTAGGGATCTTTTAAAGTCTACCCATCTTATTTTAGGGCCACCTTGACCTGTAGGATGAGCTTAGATCCTTTTATCAGGACTTCCTTCCTTACACGTGGGTGCATCTGAGGGACTTCAAAGCCTCTTTAGTTGCAGTTCGGATCCAGTACTTCTTTTTGGTCTCCAGTTGAGAGTGCTTAGGGATCAGTGCGAGTTTGAGTATCAGTTGGACCACCCTTTATTGTATGGTTTTGGTTTCTTCTTGTCGCTCATTGAGTTTAGCACACTTTCTTCCTAGGACTTTAGATAGTCTTCTTTTCTTACGTTGACACATTCTTTCAGTTTGTTGTCACTTTCTACTTGATGTTTTGGGATATGCTCATTGATTATGCTCACTTTTTTATACTCTTCACCTATCATGGGCTTGATGCTTCATTCTTTGGTTGACTCACCTGATTCTATTTTCAACCATATTTTCATTACAGAAAGGTGAAAGGCAAGTTTTCACATTCACACCATTTTTGAGATGTTCGCCTTTACCATTTAATCATTTTTCTTTATTGAGTTTGGGTTGAAAGTGAATTAGAGATATTTTGTTATAGATGGAGTATCGATCTCATGACAGTGTTGTTTTTCACACCTCTTTTATTTTGGATCGTTGATAGAAATTCTTTAGTCACATTTGCAGCCATCTCACAGTGGACACCTTTATGACCTTAGAGTTTCTGTCATATTTCCAGTTTTAGATTGCCATCACCGGACCATATATCAAATGATGTGTTGTACTTTTGACTTGGGACATCTATTCATTTGCGCTTCATGATCACTCTGGCCTGACCTATCATGGAGGATATTGAGCCTTTTGACCTAGGATTAGGAGATCGACCTAAGGAGTTCGAGACTATGACCCATTTCACCTTCTGTTTAGAGCAGTACCATATCCATATCCATACCCTGACTCTACGGACTTGGCGACCTACCCATTTTGAGTCTGACATGACACCACCCCTTGGTACCATTACACGACTTTACTACCCTTGTTCGCCTTATCATGCTATAGTACCATTGCCTTTCCTTTCCATCATTTCCTTGATCTGACTAGGTAGAGTCCGAGATGGTTAGACCCGAGGTGAGCTTTACACGATGATAGATGGATCATGACGAGAGAGTGGCTTGACTGTTTGACGATATTGTTGAGATAGAGGGGTTATCATGGAGCATCCAGATTTGAGTCATTACACATGACTTCAGAGAGTCGGGATGATTAGACACGATGATTTTATGAGATGATGGTGAGTGGCTTGTGATGATAGAGTGAGTTGATTTTCAGAGTACATTGATGGTTGTCATAGAGCATCAGTGGGAGCTTTCGCACGATTTTAGAGGAGTCGCCATGACTATGTTGGATGGATGCCAGTCTTTAGTATTGGCCATGTGAGGTCTCGAAAGCACGATGTTCGAGGTTTTGGTCAAAGGATGGGTGACCATCATTTCATTGAGCCTATTTACTTTATCACCCTCACATATAGAGTTACCCGTTGCTAGCCCTTTGAGCCTCACACGAGCACATAACCTTTTCTTTCATCACCTCATTTACCTATTACACCGGGTTGGGGACCCTGTAGTGCTTGCATGCTATGTTTGGATATGTCATGAGTTCCAGACCTGACATACATATTTAGGCCTCATTCCTCACTTTTCATTGTGATATTTTTCTCTTTAACATCATCTCATCACTTTTTCCGACATCACATATCACTACTTGTGATATTCGTTCTCAGTCTTTTCTTTCATCATTACTTACTTGACATTATCCTTGTTTCACCTTGAGTGGTGGTTTTTCACACGTCACTGCATGGAGGATTGTCACATTCTTTCCCCCCGTTCACCCCATGGGTAGTGGTTCAGAGATTTCAGTTTGAGAGGTTGTCTTGTTAGTGAGAATTCATGTTACATCAGTACATGGGGAGAGTTTATTCATTTGGCTATGTATTTCATGGGAGATCATTCATTATTAATCAGAGTATGCGCAAAAAAAAAAAAAAAAGACGCATTCATCATTGTATCATTCTCCATTGGGCATGTGTATGGACATGCCGGTTTGCTTTATTCAGTTTATGTGTCAGAGAGAGTTCGTATGAGAGCTCCTTTATCGGATTCGCATCTTGATGTATATTTTGGGTGAGAGTATGAGTCATCTATTCGATTTTTGTGAGAAAGACGAGCGATATTTTCTTTAGTATCTCTGGATCCTTGCTCTATCCATCATTCTATCTATTTTGGATGTGACTACTTTCCATGCTTTGATACAGGTTGACCATCACTCACTTTTCTATCTCTCTGTTTTCTTTCTATCCTTATTCTATCCCTCCATTTCACTCCACCTCATCTGATTTCATTTTATTCTCATCTTGCTTGATGTTTGACATGGGTTTGGTACACATACATCATACTTGTTCATTCGATGTGACCATTCATTTATCATCACTGTTCGTGTGGGAACCCCTAGGTCCGGGACTCATGACGTTTTCTACACATTGCATCTCATGCACGAGGGGTATGGGGGATTATATCATTGGGATCTTTGAGCCTAGTTTCCTTTCATTTCTTTCACCCTATTACCTTAACCTACGTTACGTCCCGTGTCTGAAGACCACCCTGAGGCCATTACTTCACATTGTGTTTGACAGCTCACACGTGGGCAATACTCGAGTTTGGTCGGAGATTATTTCTCGGAGCATGATGGATGAGGGAGTTGAGATGATGATTTACACTGGGGCATACCCCTTTTATCAGTGATGGATTTTCAGAGGCGACGCTATCTACACTAGGGCATATCCCACTCATCGATGACGTTTTCTTGGGATGATGCTTTGCACTGAGGCATGGTCAGTTTGCTTCTTCACTTAGGTTATGATGGATTAGGAGTTGTGGGCTGACCCTACACTAGGGCATAGCCATTTCAGAGAGCGTTTTTATTGGAGATATAGTCACTCTACTCGATACTCTGCATTGGGACACACTCTACTCATTGATGGTTGATTTTTGAGATCACGATTTATTTTGAGCCATAGCCCTCTCATTAGTGATGGACTTGGATTTTTTTTTTCATGGGAGCATAGTCACTTCAGGTGGTTTATACTGGGGTATAGCCACCTCGTTCACATTCATATAGCTCGGGGATTCTGATTCATATGGATTATGTTGAGATGTTTCCATTTTTAGCACCAGAGTAGAGATTGATTGATTTGTTGACTCGGATACACTACTTTACACTTGGGCATAGCCGAGACGGAGAGCATTTTTCATTGGAGCATAGCCACCCTATTTGGATCATTTACACTAGGGCATGTCCATCTTTTGGAGGGAGATCAGATTGGTTCTTGAGATTGGAGCATCTGACGAGTAATATGGAGATCATTGGATTATTTCATGTTGTCCTCATTGCATACTGGGGCATAGCCGCCTTGTTGGAGGTTTTGACATTGAGGCTTGACTTCCTGTTTGTGATTGCTGCTTACGATGGGTTATGGAGTTATCGACACCTCGGGTTTAGTCTTCTCGGCATACTTGGATGATCTTGGATATCTCCCTACCTTTCATTTCATACTCAGACATTTCACCCTTGATACTCTCATGCCTTCTATCATACCAGAGCCTGATCATTACCTTATTTTATCCTACACATCCCACCGTGACACATGACCTCACCCCTATCTCAATTAGGAGGAAACGTAGATCAGTCCTCGATCACCTTGGTTGTGTTTTTCATACTTCTTTTGGACTTTAGGTTCAACATCTTCCATGATAGCAAGGCCTGACAGATTGTTGACTTATTAGTGACGATGCTTTCATTTTGATAGTTGGCATGTTGAGTCTTGATTTGCTTGCTCTTTTCGTTTTGGGCACTAGTCATCATTATTGTTGTTATTCATCAGTTAGTTTTGTTTTGTCAGCATGGTGTCGTGACACATGGTCTTGTTTGGCATTACCCATCTGAGGTTGGACATTTTCATTACATGATGGATGAGCATATTTAAGAGTACGGTGGTTTGGAGGCATTTTGCATCTCTGTTTATTCGTCATTGCATACTGGGGCATATCCTCATTCCCCAAGAGCACTAGACCTTCCACAGGTTTCGTTCACCTTTTTTTATCTAGTTGTCGATCCTCTGAGTTGTCATACTGGGGCATACCCCCTTCTCCGAGGGCATCAGACCTTCCACATGTTTCATTCACTTTTCGATCTAGTTGTTGACCCCTGTGAGTCACATACTGGGGCATATCCCTCTTCCCAAGGATCATCGGACCTTCCATAGGTTTCATTCACTTTTTGATCTAGTTGTTGACTCCCTTGAGTTGCATACTGGGGCATACCCTCCTTCCCTAGGATCATAGAACCTTTCATGGGCTTCGTTATCTTTCGACCTAGTTGTCAATCCTCATGAGTTGTCGTACTGGGGCATATCCCCTCCGGCCGAGTTTGCTTGCATCATTATCTGAGTCATCCTTTGGTTTTGGGTCACTTGATCAGGTCATTCATCATCTTGTCAATTCAGTCTGAGTCGGGACCGCACCTATATCGATCGGTCATTCATCGTGTTAGTTTGAGTCGGGGCCGCACTTATATCGATCGGCCATCTCCTTGTCATGACAGTTCAGTTTCTAGGACTACACCTATATCGATCGGTCATCATCTTATCAGTTTGAGTTTGAGTCGGGGCCGCACCTATATCGATCGACCATCTCCTTGTCATGACAGTTCAGTTTCTAGGACCGCACCTATATCAATCGGTCATCATCTTATCAGTTTGAGTTTGAGTCGGGGTCGCACCTATATCGATCGGCCATCTCCTTGTCATGACAGTTCAGTTTCTAGGACTACACCTATATCGATCGGTCATCATATTATCAGTTTGAGTTTGAGTTGGGGCCGCACCTATATCGATTAGCCATATCCTTGTCATGACAGTTCAGTTTCTAGGACCGCACCTATATCGATCGGTCATCATCTTATCAGTTTGAGTTTGAGTCGGGGCCGCACCTATATCGATCGGCCATCTCCTTGTCATGACAGTTCAGTTTCTGGGACCGCACCTATATCGATCGATCATCATCTTATCAGTTTGAGTTTGAGTCGGGGCCGCACCTATATCGATCGACCATCTCCTTGTCATGACAGTTTAGTTTCTGGGACCGCACCTATATCGATCGGTCACCATCTTATTAGTTTGAGTTTGAGTCAGGGCCGCACCTATATCTATCGGCCATCTCCTTGTCATGATAGTTCAGTTTCTAGGACCGCACCTATATCGATCGGTCATCATCTTATCAGTTTGAGTTTGAGTCGGGGCCGCACCTATATCGATCGGCCATCTCCTTGTCATGACAGTTTAGTTTCTGGGACCGCACCTATATCGATCGGTCATCATCTTATCAGTTTGAGTTTGAGTCGGGGCTGCACCTATATCGATCGGTCATCTCTTTGTCATGACAGTTTAGTTTTGGGACCGCACCTATATCGATCGACCATTTCCTTGTCACAGTTTCTAGGACCGCACCTATATCGATCAGTCATCATCCTATCAGTTTGAGTTTGAGTCGGGGCCGCACCTATATCGATCGGTCATTTCCTTGTCATGTCAGTTCAGTTTCTAGGACCACACCTATATCGATCGGTCATCATCCTATCAGTTCAGTTTCTGGGACCGCACCTATATCGATCGGTCATCATCCTATCAGTTTGAGTTTGAGTCGGGGCCACACCTATATCGATTGGCCATTTCCTTGTCGTGTTAGTTTGAGTCGGGACCGCACCTATATCGATCGGTCATCATCTTATCAGTTTGAGTTTGAGTCGGGGCCACACCTATATCGATCGGCCATTTCCTTGTCATGTCAGGTCAGTTTATGGGACCGCACCTATATCGATCGGTCATCATTCTATCAGTTTGAGTTTGAGTCGGGGCCGCACCTATATCGATCGGCCATTTCCTTGTCGTGTCAGTTTGAGTCGGGACTGCACCTATATCGATCGGTCATCATCTTATCAGTTTGAGTTTGAGTCGGGGTCGCACCTATATCGATCGGCCATTTCCTTGTCATGTCAGTTCAGTTTCTGGGACCGCACCTATATCGATCGGTCATCATCCTATCAGTTTGAGTTTGAGTCGGGGCCGCACCTATATCGATCGGCCATTTCCTTGTCATGTCAGTTTAGTTTCTGGGAGCGCACCTATATCAATCGGTTATCATCATGTTAGTTCAGTTTCTGGGACTGCACCTATATCAATCGGTCATTGTCTTGTCAGTTAGAGTTCGGGGCCGCACTTATATCTCTCGGCCATCTCCTTGTCATGTCAATTTAGTTTCTAGGACTGCACCTATATTGATCGGTCATCATCATGTTAGTTCAGTTTTTGGGACCGCACCTATATCAATCGGTCATCTTCCGTGTCAATTTGTGTTTTCGGGACCGCACCTATATCGATCGATCATCTTCTTGTTAGTATGAGTTTGTGTTTTCTGGACCGCACGTATATTGATCGGTCATTTTCTGTGTCAGTTTGTGTTTTCGGGACCGCACCTATATCAATCGGTCATCTTCCGTGTCAGTTTGTGTTTTCGGGACCGCACCTATATCGATCGGTCATCTTCTTGTTAGTATGAGTTTGTGTTTTCAGGATCGCACCTATATCGATCGGTCATCTTCCGTGTCAGTTTGTGTTTTCGGGACCATACCTATATCAATCGGTCATTTTCCATGTCAGTTTGTGTTTTCGAGACCGCATCTATATCGATCGGTCATTTTCTGTGTCAGTTTGTGTTCTCAGGACCGCACTTATATCGATCGGCCATTTTCCTATCAGTTTGTGTTTAGCTTGAGTCGGGGCCGCACCTATATCGATCGGCCATCTCCTTGTCATGTCAGTTTAGTTTCTTGGACTGCACCTATATCGATCGGTCATCATCATGTTAGTTCAGTTTCTGGGACCGCACCTATATCAATCAGTCATCTTCTATGTCAGTTTGTGTTTTCGGGACCGCACCTATATCGATCTGTCATTTTCTATGTTAGTTTGTGTTTTCGGGACCGCACCTATATCGATCGGTCATTTTCTATGTCAGTTTGTGTTTTCGGGACCGTACCTATATCAATCGGTCATTTTCCATGTCGGTTTGTGTTTTCGGGACCGCATCTATATCGATTGGTCATTTTCTGTGTCAGTTTGTGTTCTCAGGACCGCACCTATATCGATCGGCCATTTTCCTATCAGTTTGTGTTTAGCTTGAGTCGGGACCGCACCCATATCGATCGGTCATTCATCTTATCAGTTCAGTTTGACGTCCAGGGTCTTTGTTCAGTATGACATTCAGAGTCACATATTCAGTTTTGGCATTCAGAGCCATTGTGCATACTCATCCAGGCATTTTTGGGTCACCATGTATAATCCATTTTGGGCATTTAAAGTCACTTTCCTCACCTGGCTACTCTGGTGCTTATTGCTTATTCATCATGCTCTTCTAGATTTCTCCTTTCACTACACATGACACGGTCTTTTGAGATCACAACACGTATTTCTGTCATGTTGTTAGGCACTCTTCACCTATCATTCTCATGTAGGTCACATAGGGAGTCTCCTTTGGACACGTTCTTTTTCGTACTTCAAGGTGGTTCGACCGTTACTTATCTTTGACATCGATCTTTGAGTCACTCTCGGAGACGTTTTAGAGGGAGTCTGGGTCCTTAGTGTGGCTTCAGAGGCATTTTGAGATATCATTTTCCTTTAGGGTTAGAGCCTTTGTTCATTTGTTGGCTTGAGTGAGTTCTGGTTTCACTCGTGTCCTTTTGGGGGTCTCCTTTGTTCTTCGGTAGAGTTCACTTCATTCCACTCACTATTCACACTTTCTTTTATCACTCTAGTGTTCATATTCCTTACACTCGTGAACTCTATCGAAGAGGGGCATATTTGTAGACCCCCTTTGAAGAGCCAAGGGGTATTTAGTTTTTTATATATATATATATAGCATTAGAGGAGCTGGTAGCACCCGAGAAGTGTGGGGGGGACCCCTCTCTATGCGTGGGACCAGCTGCAAGAGACAGAGAAGCCATGCTGCTGATATGATGAACAGCAAAGAGAAGTCATGCTGCTGATGTGAGGAATAGCAAAGGAAGCAGGTAATGGCTTGCCCGAGAAGGTAGGAACCGGCTGGAGAAAAAGTGAGAGAGAGGGGCTTCAAAAAGGGGATTTTCAGATAAGAGAGAGGGAAGGGGACGGAAGGGGGGATGGAAGTTAGCTTGAGAGAAAAGGCCAGGAAAAAGCAAAAAGGAAAAGAAAAACAGAAAAGGAAGGGGAGCGTTCTAAGGTACGTCTACTAAGCCACAATTTTTTTTTATTGCCATTAAAATATTTTGGGTTGAGGTTATTATGCCATAATATATCCGCTGCTTGTTCTTCATGTGAGATTGGATATAGAAAGAACTAATTCTTCTTTTGCTTTCCTTTGTGTGTTTGAGTGATACCTTTGAATCTCCATTTCCATAACCTACTCTTCTCATTTCTCCATGCTGCAAGTCTCCTCATTTCCATCATCACATCCATTTTCTCATGCCTCACACCCAACCGAATCTGTTAGCCACATCCATTCCAACCTCCATACCCATCCATCAATCATCATGCACACCAAACCCATACCCGTGGCCATCTTTCTATGCTCATTAACCCCTCATCTCGCTCAAACTGATCCCCTCTCTTCCTCATTTTTCATACCCACCGTCACCATCCCAACATGCTCAACGCTATGCACCTTTCATCACTCTCCATGCATGCGAGGATCATGCACCACTAGCCGCCATCACCCGCTCCGGTTATGCACGCATCCGCACCAGCAACCAATGGCGGCAGCACCTTCTGGACATCGCCAGACTGCCGCCACAGCTCCTCTCTTCACTGCGCCGCCGCAGCTCCCCTCTTCGTCGCGCCGCCACGACTTCTTTCTCCATCTTGCCGCCGGTGGTGGGAGCTCCCTCTGAGGATGATATTCGGGTGGAGAAGCAAGCTGGAAGAAGATGAAGTTTTGGGCTTGGGTTTGAGATGGGTTTTTGAGCCCGCCCATGTTAGCTTTGGATTTGGGTTTGGGTTGGAGCACCAAGCCCAAGTTTGTGATCAAGTCAGCCCATTAGGCTTGCTTATAGCATGGATGTGGGCTTGAGTTGGAGCCTAGCCCAAGCTTGTTGATGGGGGGGCCTCATGCTCCTCAAACTAGCCACCCTCATGGCCCAAGTCCATCCATTTAGCCCATTAGGTTGCCCAAATCCAAATAATTCTCTTGAAAACCTTTAATATCCATAATTAATTAATTCAATCATTCTCTCTTATTTGTTATCTTATTTCATTTCTACCAATTAATTTAACTCATCTTAAAGACAATTAAAAGACATTATTATTGTTAATTATATTTTTTATCTTGAAATTTATACTATTCAATTTCATTAGTTTAAACATTATGATTGTTAATTATTATTATTACTTCGTACGCATCTATTTATCATCTTTTAAAATCTCACTCATTAAAGTTAAATTCTAATCCTTCAAAAACCCCATGTCTTAATTTAATTTTTCAATAATTAGTTTAAATCTTATTTTTATCAATTAGGACTATTATCATATACTTATCTAGCTATTTAAAATCTAAATCTTTCAAGGAAATCCTATGTCTTAATTTAATTTTTCAATAATTAGTTCAAATCTTATTTTCATCAATTAGGACTATTATCATATATTTATATAGCTATCTAAAGTCTAAATCTTTCAAGGAAACCATGTCTTAATTTAATTCTTCAATAATTAGTTCAAATCTCATCTTCATCCATTAGAGTTATTATCCCATATTCATCTAGTTATTTAAAATCTAATTCTTCAAGAACCTCATGTCTTAATTTAATTTTTCAATCCTAAAAATTCTACAATTCGTTTAAATGTTATCCTCATCATTTAGAATCATTATCCCATATCTATTTAAAGTCCAATCTTTCGAAAACCCCATGTCCTAATTTAACTTTCAATCCCAAAAATTCCATTATCCGCTTAAATGTTATTTTCAGTAGTTAGAATTCTTATCCCCTATCTATTTATTTATTTAAGGTCCAACTCTTCAAAAATTCAACGTCCTAATTTAATTTTTAATCCTAAAAATTCCACTACTCATTTTCTATTCATTTAAAATATTGTTTCCATTAAGTAGCATTATTATTCCATATTATCTATTTAATCTAATCGTTAAAGTTCAATTCATCAGAACTCGACTTTCGAATCTAATTTCCAACCTTAAAAGCTCCGTCGTCCATATATCGCCGTTTAATGATTATTCTCGTTATTAATGCTATCCCATCCACTCGCTTATTCAGTTATTCATATACCAAAGATCTTATCTCTAAATAAATTTTTAAGTTTTCAATCTCTAAATTCACATCTTCAAATCTCTAAAATTCCATCTTTCACAACTATTTACCTAAACTTTGTTACTTCACCATCGTTATTATTCCATCCCTTTACTTATTCACTCATCCACTTATCCCCTCATTTAAAATCCCGAACTCTCAAATCATTTTCAAAGTTTCCAACCTCGTTCAAATTTAATTTCTAAAAATTCTCATTCCCGTATTTAATTCTTGAAAGTCCGATCTTCAAATAAACTCTAAAATCCCTATTTTCTTTAAATAACCTTGAAGACTCCAATTTTTCAAATGAATTTCAAAAATCCGATTTTCTCTCAAATAGCTTAATTCCATTCTGGTCTTCAAACAATCTTCTGCTCCTCTTGTTTTTAATAAGCATGAACGAATTTTTCGTAATTCCAAACAATGGGATTTATGGGATTAATTCATGTAAAATAAACGGGTTTTGGTGGGGGCCCCACATATGTGACTGATCGATTGATTAACTAATAGATCGATTTGATTATGATACATGATTAATTTATCCTGCTCTCTGACATGCATGTTAGAAATTATTCCTAAATTGTGCACTAACCCCTTTATTGATAGCTCATGGTGGATCGTTGCCCAGGTATGTACCCATTTTCCCTCTAATCGCTGTCTATGCATGTCCCGATTCTCACATGTGTATGATCACTCTGAGTATTCATTAATTCCCTCATCAATTGCCATGATTGCTTCATTTTATTAGTAGAGACCCAACTTTAGGGACTTAGAAGGGTACTACGGTCTTTACCGTACCTTCCCGATAAGTAACCTGACCCCCGAACCCGATCCGGTTTTTCGTAGACCACCTTTTCCAAATAAGGAGTCACACATAGGGTTTTTCTTTCTTATTTTGTTTACCCTTTAAAAATAAAACAAAAATAAGTGGCGACTCCAAGTCATTTTCTTAATCAATAAAAATCAATTTTTTGAATAAAAATCGAGCTCGCCATCAAGTGAGAAACGCATGAACCAAAAATGCGGGGTCCACAACAGTATTTTAGGGATTTTTTAATAATGACACAAAAAAATCTTCACAACAATTTAACAATTTCCTTTTTCTGTAAGTCATGTGGATTTTGGGCAAATTATCAAGCCAAGTTATCTCTAAAGCAAAGCACAATTATCGCAAGCCTACTCAACCCGGTGTATATATGATGATTAGTAATAAAGCACAAAGAACTAAACCAAACACTTATATAGTGAGAGACTTGGTTGATGTACAACATTGCTAGCCTAATTGCATAGGCTAGTCATAAACATTATATTAATATATGATCATGTAAGTAGATTGAGTTGAGATGTAGGGTGGGTCGTTGGAGCACTTTCAATTGAATTATATTATTATAATTATACCAAGAAACTTTATATTATATATGATATTATCTGAGGAGAGGATGTAACATGCAAGATTAAAGTTGGTATTGGAGCTCTTACTATCTTACACCTTAATTAACGCCAAACAACATTATCTATATCATGGATGAAAATTTTGGAAAAAATTAACAAAATTTTGCTGAAATTTTGTGTTTCGACTAGAGGCGATACAAAAAACGAAAAAAAATATCGAAAAAAATAGGCAAAAATCAACCGATATTTAGGCAATTTTTTAAGAAAATCGTCTGAGATGCCAAAATATCGTCGATATTTAGGCGAAATCGATGGCGAGAAAACACGATGTGCATAGCTTGCTCACCTGTCACCACTGGGCTACCTTGTCTTTTAATGTATGATGTGCACTAGAAGAATATATACTAAGATAGTGATAAAAACAAAATATTTTAATAAATAAATTTATTCTAATTATTTTATTTTTAAATTTAATTTAATGGACCATTAAAAATATAAAAATTTTAGTGATAATTTTCTTAATTTTTTTTATATCATTTATATATTAATTAAATATAAAAAAATATAAATATGAAATTTTTTTATACATATATCATCCTTTATTTTATATCATTTAATACAATTGAATTAAATGAATCATAATTTTAATATTAAATATATATTTTAAAAATTAGACATATTATAATTAAATATTATAATATTATTGTGGAATAATATTTGATGTAATTTAATAATAAATGTACGTATATAAAATTCATATATTTTTATTAATACATACAATATATATATATATATATCAAATTCTTAAACAAAACAAATTTAAAATATCTATTATACTTCTAATTACATTTTTATAAGTTTTTTTTTTACATTTTCATGAGTTTTAATCAATTTTAAGTTTATCGATATTTTTTTCTAAAATATCCGTCAATATATCGATAAAATCAAAATAATGATATATATATGATTAACGATATTTTCATGAATGATCTATATCATATAAGAGAAGAGAAACAAATACTTTAATGGAATCATTCATACAACATTCTTGCTTCCTTTTACCACATAGGATCTTCTCTAATAGGGGAAAACCACCCTTCTCTCTCTCTCTCTCCTTCCATTTTCGTCTAATGGCCCGGCCTCCGACCCTTTTTTAATGAGAAAATTGCTCTCTCTCTCCTTCCATTTTCGTCTAATGACCCGGCCTCCCTAGCTCTTCCACTGTCATGGGACCCTTTTTTAATGAGAAAATTGCTCTCTCTCTCTCCCCTTCCTTTGGGGGGCGCTGGTGACATCTAGAAAGTGTTGGATAAAATGCTCACCTACGACCAGCCTCTCAATCATTTTTTTTCCCTCCCTTAATTTTCAAAGTTTGTTCTACATTGGTGGGGCTTGAAAGGGCTTGAAAGCTACTGATTAGTTAATGCCACTTGAAGATTGTATTGAAATTCATAAGATGGAGAATAGGACCACCATTGGATAGGTGATGTTCTTTTCACATATATGATTCAACAACATCATTAATTAAATCCACTTACCAATGGATGAGTGGTGTTTCATTTTGACTTTGTATTAATTTTCAACCAAAATAAAACTTCTAAAAATATGTTCTTTTTTCTTTTAATTCTAATTCTTTAAATGCTAGTATGTTTTAAATATATATGTGAAAACCAAATAGCTTATTATTAGAATTAATCGGTTAAAATGAATGAAATAATTCTCAAATTTGTCAAACTAACCCTTCCGATGTTTGTATTTTAATAATAATTCATTTTTAACATAAATGTGTCTTACTATTTCAAGTATTTACATTAAGTTTTAAAAGAAAAATTATTTTTACAAGAAAATAATGAGGACTTTTTTTGTCCAAATAAGGTTAAAAAAGAAAAAGAAAAATTAAATTTCAAAAAATTAGGTTTTCAATTACTCTTTTAATCAAATAACTCTTATTATTATGTAAATTCTTAATTATCAACTTCACCTTGCTGCCCCGACCAAGTGGTATCCATTATCACAATAGTGTGTGGAGCATTTGACATTTATTAGTAGAAAAAATGTGATTGTGTTAAGGGTGTTAATTGTTAATGTTAATCAAATCACGCACATTTATGAGTAGAAAATAAAGAAAAAGACAAAACTTTTAGTATGACTTGATGATCAATGTGATCCTTACGTTCATAAAGTGCACTAACATTCAACAATTCACTAATGAAAACGAATTAGAAGAATTACAATAATGAAACTCTTGAGAAAACACTTTCAATTGCAGTTGTACACTGCCCCCTTCAACCCCCTGCAGGCTGATTGATTAACTTTATCCCTGCGAGCTTAGCAATGAGCTTGACTTCAATGAGCTGATTGGATAGTTCAATTCCCAGCATCCTGAGCAAAATGCAACAAAATTGATTTAGACTTCACAATCCAACCGTTAATATTTTAAAGTTTTTGAGTTAAATTATAATTTAGCATGGTTCATATAAGTCTAGTTTCAAGAGTTCTCCAAGTCGTTTATTTTTCATCCACTAAAAATACATGAGGTGAGAGGAGATTGCTAGTAACTTATTAATTTTTAAAGTTCAATTCATCCATGCATAGCTTGTAAGAGAGAAGTAAAACTGATTGAATTAAAATTAATAAGGCACTGTTTGATATTTGCTTTTGAAAATAGTGTTTTTTTCTTCAAAATAAAGAAATAGAAAAACATATCTTACCATTAGAAAATGAAAATTAATTTTTTATTCTTAAAAACAAAAAATATAACATTTTCATAAATCAATTTTTAGTTGTTTTCAAAACTATTTTAGAAAACAATTATATAAATATAGAAATTGATAAAATAAAAAAATAAAGCACTATATAAACATTATTTTAAAATATATTTAAAAATATAAAATGTTATCAAACAAATATTTGTTTTATAAAACATTAAAAAATAATTTTAAAAATTATTCTCGTAAATTATTTGTAAAAACTATTTTCAAAAACGGATATTAAACAAGACCTAATTTTTTCCTACAACCTCATAGATTAAAAGAATCCATTCAAAAGTTATAAAATTTAGAAACTAACATTTTTACTCACCTTTTTCCACAGCATAATGTATTTCTCAAACAAGACACACACACAAACAAAAAAAAAAAAAAAGAGGTGAAATTCAAATTTATTTTTATTTAATTTCAAGTAAACTGAATTTGGGATTACATCTGCCATTGATACAAGACCACTTTGTCAATGGGCTCTGCCAAACACAGGAGTTGGTGTTGTGATAAGTCAATACACTAAAATCACAATAGGGAGTAGGTAAAAGACAAAGCACCACCATGTCAAAATAGAAGGAATAAGTGTGGAGAAGTTGAAGGCACATATATGTTAGGTACAACAGCACAGAATCCATGGCGGGGAGGCATCGATCCCCACAGACCAAGGAAATAGGAGTAGTTTGTGGGTCAAAATAGGAGGCACCCGACTTGCTCATTTGCCTACACGTCTACTAATTTTTAATGTTTCATGTTTAAGGGGTCTGTTTCTTGTCTAGTGGTCGATTTGCTGGTAAGGAAAAACTGAGTCATGGAAATGTGACATCAATTTTGTAGTTTGCAATTTTAACTTTTAGGTTAATGTTTCATGACTTAAGATGATTGTAAGTTGAATTGTATCTTAAATTGTTAAGTTATATTAAATTATTAAATTGATTTATCATAATTTTTTTTTAAAATTTTTTGGTTATAATAATTTAAACTAAATTAATAAATTATATTAAGTAATTAAATTAATTTGTTGAATACCCTCTTAATTGATCTATTAAAGGACTCTTTATAGAAATTCAGATATATGTGTTGATCAAACTACACACATGAGTAGAAAATAACGAAAAATACAAGATTTTTAACATGGTTTGACCATCAATGTGATCTCCATATTCACAAAGTGCATCAACGCTCAAAGAATCTATTAATTCAAAGGAACAAAATAGAATACAATGTTGAAGCTCTCAAAAACTATTCTCAATTGCGGTCTTATTCTTTAAAAACAAAAATCCTAAAACATAAAAGAGTTAAATATATAATAGAGACAAACTCATCATTCTCAATAGGGAGCTCGACCCCAGCATTTCAAATAAAACATAACAAAATTAACTTAGACTTTACAATCCAACAATATAAAATTTAAGAAAAAAAAAACATGGGTTTTAATTCATATTAAAAAAATCGCATAGCAAGACTACAAACATATTGCTTTTAATTTTAAATTTTATTTTTAAAAAGAAAGCTTTATTATGTCATTTTTATGAGTAATTTTAATTTATTATTTGATAATAAATCATATTAACCTTAGAAATTAGGACATTTCCTTTTTATTTTTGGAGTTTTTGGATTAAGGAAATGTGTTTGAAAACATGCATTATATTAAAAAACCTATGATCCCATCAAAGTTTGATAGAACTTCCTATTCAATATCTTGGAAAGCAATATTAGTACAAATTTCAAAAGCTAAAGAATAGAAGGTTTTTGAAGAAAAGCAAAATGAGGTCAATCTAGTGGAATAAATACGTAGAAATGTTAAAAAAGAAAAAAGAAATTCATTTGGGAATCAAATTATCTTATATCAACCAAGATGGACAAACGATGAATGGAAGTCAAGCTAAAGGTTGGTGAGATTGATGAAAGACAATGAGATCTTTAAGGAACTGCTCGCCAAGGTTTTCCAACTACCTGAGAAAGGTGTCGAGGGGGTATAATCTGAGAAAGATATCATTGGACGTCAAGTGGCCAAAGGTTTACACATACAAAGAATACTCCTAAAGGTCTACACATTACTGACTTGGCCTACCTTTCAATATCAATCTATGACAAAACAAAAGGCATTGATGAATCTATTTTATAATTTGAGCGGCGCGCTTTATCACCTAGTGCTTGAAGACCAATTGGTCTTGGAGTCACAAGCCCAAACTCATTACATGAACTATGATTGAATGTTAAGTATTACCTACTTTCTTAGAAACAAAAAAAAAATTAAGAAGCTAGTAATTACAATCGAAATGTTTTGGAGTATCAAGAAAAAAGATAGCAAAATCAACTATGATAGAGCTAAAATGTAGTTGAAATGAATAATGATAGAGTTAAGATGTAGTTGAAGTGAACATGTGAATGATGATAATAAAAGATTCAATGTATTTTGTATAGATGGCAAGGGGAGAAAGTTAGAGAGCCGTGTGAGTTGAGATTTATAGCATAATTGGGATTGCTAATGGGATAACTCAAGTTTGAATGATTAGATATACATGTATAGAAAATCTTTTGTTGAAAACTTGAATCTATTTCATGAATGGATTTCTTATAGTTGATCTTTTCTTTTCCTTGAAGTTTTGTAACCTTTTGTTTTTATGGTTCATTCGGAATAATTTATGGCTCCATTTTTGTGCCAATTGACTATTGATTTTAATCAAACATGGTAGGTCTCTAGTTGACATGAAAGCCAAGAAAACCCCCCTTAGTCATTTGATGAAGACCAACTTTACTAAAAATTATACCCAAAAAAAATATCAAAATCACTCTCCTTATTTCTAGCGTTTTCTAGTTTTATTGTGAGTCCAATTTAAGTTGAATAAAAATAGGACAGACGATTTTTTTTTCTCTCTCTTTTCTTTTTTCTTTTTTTAAAAAAATTCTCTTTAAAAGACGATTTTAGTGTATAAACTTTTTTAAAAATGAATTTTAAAAATCTTATCTTCAAAAGATCTTTAGTATATAAATTATCTTTTAAAGAGACTATTTTAGGAGGAAATAACATTTTTTATTTTTACTTGATAAAAATTTAGATAGATTTGGAATTATATTTGTTAGGACGTTAGTTTATGAATTATTTTTTAAAATTACCCTACTTTTATCAAACGTACGTGACCCAACCCCACTTTGTGGGGGCCGGTCTTCACCTACCCCCGGCACCACCGCCAGTGCACCACCACCACCTCACGTTGTTTGTTAACGTACATCCCCTCTCACATTTTACGGTGTTAGGTGAGTCGGTGAAACTTTTTCCCCTATAAATACAGGACTCTTCTGGCCAACTTTTCTTCATTCTGCTCTCACTTTCCTGTCTTCTGTCATTTTTTGAAATAAAGCTCCCTCCCACCAACCACTCTTCCCAATCATGCCCATTGACGCCTCTTCCCCTTCCGGCTCCGGCCAAATCGTTTGCGTCACCGGCGCCGGCGGCTTCATCGCCTCATGGATCGTCAAGCTGCTTCTTGAAAGAGGCTATACTGTTAAAGGAACTGTTAGAAATCCAGGTGGGTAGACACATGTGATGTGATTTCTAGTGAGCTAGTGTCTCATTTGTGGCATTGAAGAGGCATACCTCTGAGGCTTGCGCCATTTCTGTAACAATACTCTTATTTTATTTTATTTTATTTTATGGGATTACAGATGATCCAAAGAATTCTCATTTGAGAGAGCTTGAAGGAGCAAAGGAGAGATTGATTTTATGCAAAGCTGATCTTATGGATTATGAGAGTCTGAAAGAGGCCATCAATGGGTGCCATGGAGTTTTCCACACTGCTTCTCCTGTCACCGATGATCCAGTGAGTTCTTATCTCTGTTTTCCCCGAGGAAAAAAGAAAGAAAAAATAAGGAATTTTATATTTGGTGCGTTGGTAGTTGGTGTAAGCAATGACAATCATTCCCACCAACAAAGTTGAAAGTGGTCCCTTTGTACCAGTCAATGGTATTCAGGATTGTCTTAGTGACCAAACAAAGAGATGATTATGTTTGTTGATTTTTGAAGGAAGAGATGGTGGAACCAGCCGTGAATGGAACAAAGAATGTGATAATAGCAGCGGCTGAGGCCAAAGTCCGGAGAGTGGTGTTCACATCATCGATTGGAGCAGTGTACATGGACCCCAACAGGAGCCCAGATCAAGTTGTGGACGAGAGCTGTTGGAGTGATCTTGAATTCTGCAAGAACACAAAGGTCTGCCCACCTACCTTTTTTTCTTCAACACTATTTACCCCTAATTTTCATCATTTTTGTCAACATTTTCGCTTCTTCTTCAACCTATAATTATCAGACTTGTCTTTCATGGCCCAAAGGTAACGGAACGGCACTAAAATAAAATTTGACTCACCCAAAAACAAGATTTTTGATTTAACTCTTGAGGAAAATGCAGAATTGGTATTGTTACGGAAAGGCGGTGGCGGAGCAGGCGGCATGGGAGGTTGCGAAGGAGAAAGAGGTGGACCTTGTGGTGGTGAACCCAGTGCTGGTGCTAGGACCATTGCTTCAATCCACTGTTAATGCCAGCATTATTCACATCCTCAAGTACCTCACCGGCTCCGCCAAAACATATGCAAACTCCGTTCAAGCCTATGTACACGTTAAGGACGTAGCCCTCGCCCACATCCTCGTTTTCGAAGCTCCCTCTGCCTCCGGCCGCTACCTCTGTGCCGAGAGCGTGCTTCATCGCGGCGACGTCGTTGAAATTTTGGCCAAGTTTTTCCCGGAGTATCCCATTCCTACAAAGTAAGTCGTCTCTCAAGTCGCTCTTTATTTTTTTTTTAATTTCACATTTATTTTTCATTTTCCCATTTCCCCAATTTTTTTTTCTTCCCAATTTTAATTTATTAGCTTGTACCGGACAATGTACATTTTAGTATAAGACAAAAAACACTGTGCCCTCTTTGAATGGACAACGAGAAGGTGCATTTGAAGTTTCTCCGAGGTTTAAAATATCCGGATATTCCAATATACGTGGTTTCCAAAATTTGGAAAAATATTTCCATCAATATCCGTCAACTGATATTTTGCCATATTTTACTCATTTTTCTATGTTTTTATTATTAAATAAATCAATTCTAATTATTTTATTTTTATATATATTATTATTTATTTGATATTATTATACAAATTATATATTAATTTTTTTAAATAAAAACAATTTTAAAATTTTTATATTTATAGGTTTTTTTTTAATTTTTTCATAATTTTAATTAATTTTTACCTTATTAATATTTTATGCCAAAATATGGCATATTTTCTTCGATTTTATCCTATATAATCCGATATTATCTATATATATTTCCTTCCCATATGTTGTATTAAAAAAAAAAAGAACAAAAATGGGGAATTCTGGAAAGGAGGGAGAAGAGAGGGTATGATGAGAGGGTGGTGATGGAAGCAGTACGTGTAAAATGGATAGAGATTGCATGTACTTGTGGAGTAAATTTGTGGTGTTGGGGCAGTGGGCTTACCCACCACCTCGACTTTTCTTATATTTTATAATTTTTATTGAACCTGAGAATTGAGAAAGCGGCAGGAGAGAAAGACAGAGTGAAGGAGAATAGTCTAGTTTTGGTGGTTCAGGGAGAGTTGTCAGTTGTGGCCCACCACTGATGTTTGTGTGAGAGTGGTGGGCCCCTCGTACTTTCACCTACTCCAATCTCTACTATGACGTGTTGCTCCTCATTGCTTAGTCAGACTTCTGGGTTCCCAATCTGTTTCCTTCTAATGCCTGTCACGTCCTAGCCAGACTTATGGGTTCCCAATTTGTTGCCTTCTAATGCCTGTCACGTGTATATACCCAGTGCCCACCACCAGGCACCACCCAAAGTCCACAATTTCATCTGGGGAGTTAAGAGTTGTGTGTTTATTTGAATGACGCAGGTGCTCAGATGAAGTGAAGCCAAGGGCCAAGCCGTACAAGTTCTCTAACCAAAAGCTGAGGGAGCTGGGGCTGGAGTTCATACCAGTGAAGCAGTGCCTCTACGAGACTGTTAGGAACCTTCAAGAGAAGGGACACGTGCCTGTCCCCCCACAACATGACGACTCTCTTCGTATTCAGTCTTAAACTACTGAATTTCTCTCTCTCTCTCACTCTTCTGCTAGTGGTGGTGGTCACCGGCCACACATCTTCATATTACTATTATTATCATTAGAGAGAGAGAGGGTTGTAGTAGTGGACTAAGCACTCATATTAATCCACCCCTTGTCACTTATTATAATTCATGACATGTTGGAATTATTATTATCATTTTCACAAAACATGACATTATTATAAATATTTTCATTTTTCACAATTTTTTTTAAATATTGAAATGTAGAATAAATATAGAAGAAGAAATATGAATGTAATCCTAACGAGTGTATCAATATTTAATAATTCATTAATAAAAAAAAGAATAAAAATAGTTATAATGAAATATAATATTTTTAACATGAATGTAATCCTTACATCCACGAAGTGTACCAATGTTCAATAATTCATTAAAAAAAAAAAATACAATGGTGAAGTTCTTAAAAAAATACTTTTCATGACTAAAAAAATCAATTAATTATTATATAAAAAAATAATTTCAAACAAAATTGATTTAGACTTCACAATTCAATAACGTTTACATATCAATCAAATTATAGCAACTAGTCCCATATTTTATTTTCAAAATCACTTAAATTAATAATTTTTAGACCTAGTACCCTTTTGAGAATCCATATTAATATTGATAATCCAATGATATTCAATCCACGTACATGAAAATTTCCAAATACAATTTTCATATATACAAAAACCACAATCTATCAACTACAATTAAAGGAACTACACATAGTATATTGGACGAATGCTTCTCTTTGTAAGTCTTATGATAGATTGCTTTGACTGAAGCGGCGTAAATGTTTGAATATTTACACTTCTTTTTCATATTTCACGTGCCTTTGAACTTTTGGTTGCTTTGACTTCCTCTTTAACTTTTGATTCCTTTCACTTACTCTCAAGCCTTAAAGTATTCATAGCCTGCATGATCAAAGACTAAATACGACTAAATCATATATTTTAATTATTATTATTATTTTATTATAATTTTAAATTTAAAACATATTTATCTAAATTACCAAACTTTGTCTTCAATGCGAATATACAATTTTTAAAAACAGATTAAAAGGGACAAAAGAAGTATGAAATTACAAATTTAACTTCCTATTCTTTTTCACTTAAAAAAAAATTTTCATTTTGGACAAGCATGCCCTCATTTTTTTCTTAAAAAAATAATTTTTTCTTTTAAAACATACATGTAAATAACGAAAATAATGAAAAATATTTATGTCAAAAATGGATTTCTCTTCAATTTCAAAAATAAAAGAAGTTAATTTTATAAATTTGGGATATTTTCATTAATTTTAATCAATTAATCCTAATTTTTAAAGTAAAATTGTTAGTTTAATTTAATACATACACTAAACAAATTCAATTACGAGTGTGATTTTCCAATTTGAAATAAAACAACTTCAAGATTAACTAAAATAAGTGGTATTTATTTTTTGATTGAATATAAAAAAATCTAAATATTTAACTTTTTTCGTTCAGTCATAAGTAATTTATTGTATCAATATATTTAAAATGAAGTTATTATTAACGGATCCAATTCAATTATATTGGTATCCATAACTTATTTTTAACTTTTTGTGTTTAGTATAAAAACAATGACTACCTATGCATATCTCATTGGTTCCAACTCCCAAGAACGTGATTGAAGTTTGAATTCTAGCATCTCTAGGGTGCCATTTTCTTGGCGCAAGTGGAAAGAAAATTAAAGAAAATTTGTGTGTAATATATATACATATACGATGGGGCAACCCGGTGAATAAAAACAAAGTGGTATGTCAGCTGAATAGATTCCCGGGCATTAGAAAACAAAAGAAAATTGGCCAAAAATCCACATGTCACAATAGAATGAATAGCTTCGAAAGGGCTGCACCTCGAAAGCAAGGATCATCTTTAGTTAGTTTTCCCAAGGAAAGTTGGAATCATGGATGGGTGGTGTTTGGGGTAGGCTCAACTTCAACTTCAACTTCAACTTCAAGTCTAAGTCTCTAACTCCTTCACCACCAACTTTGATTAGACTTGAGCATGTTGCCCACTTTATTCATTTATTTTCATCCTCCGTACATTCCAATCAAGTAAGTGGACATAGGGCAGTTAAGCTTGCTAATAAAAATTCCATTTTTGAATGGGTGTATTTAAATATTATAATATAAAGATTAAAAATTAATAACTTGATTCTTAGCCTAATAATATTATTAACTTAGAAGTGTAGGGATGGTAAAAAAAATTTTAAGCATCAAAATTTGAAACTTATTTATCCCATGATGCGTGATCATAAAAAATGTCATATATATTTAATTTTTTTATTAATATTTTTTAAAAAGAACATTTAAAACCGCCTGTGGCCCTGCCAGTACTCCTATGAGAGTAAAGTGGTGGTTGAGAATAAGATAAGCTTGAATATATTCCTTCATAATTAATTAACCAAATGGGAGCCATGTAAATTGTAACGAGATGGTGCAGAAAGGATAGCATCCATACATACCTAACTTTCTAGAAGTAGTCAAGACAGAAGGAGAGTTGGTAATTAAGATCGACTTACAGGTGGCCCCACCTTTGGGCCTAGGTTAATAGACTTATGGTGAAGTCTTTCCTTGAATTTTCCCCGAAAATTATAGAAAAAATTTAAAAGAAAAAAAAATTTAAAATTTTTATATATTTTTTAAAATTTATTTTATATAAAAAGTAAATAAATTTAAATTTTTTAAATTTTTAATTAATTTAATTATATTTAATTTTCTTTCATATATTTTTTTTATAATTAAATCAAATATAAAAAAAATAATTTTTTTTAATTTTTTTTTTTAATATTTTCCCGGACCAAACATCAGGGGGGTTGGGAAAGTCTCTTAAGCTTTGCTATGCTCTTTAATTTCTCCAACTTTTTTCAACCAATAAGCAAGAAAAACACTTACCTAACGAAGAAAGCGAAGTCCGGAAAATTTTCATACACTCATCATCTAAAGATGTCTTCAGCGATCTACACAGAAAGCAACACCATGTGAAGCATTTGAAAATGTTGCAGTGGGCCTTGGACCCAATGCTCACTTGGCAGTTGGCATCATTTCCTCCACTCCTTAAATGATTATATTAATTGGCCAAATTATATCTTTTTTTTTTTTGGAGAGTAGATAAGATTAAATTTTTTTCATTGATTTTTTAAAAATAATATTTTAAATTATAATTCATCTATATTAAAATTGCAAATAAGGTTTATAATAAATTAATAAACCTTTATTTATTTTTCATATTTTTTTTATTTTTGAATAGAAAATTTCAATATTAAATAAAAATAATTAATTATTTTTATTAAATTAATTAATTATAATGAATAAACTATTGTTAATTTAATTTATTTTTATTATTTAATAAAAATTATATGTATTATTATTTATTGAAATTAAAAAACTAAAACAATAATCTTATTCAACTAAAGTATATAAACTCTTATCAAACTAAAAACAAAAAAAATATATGATGTTCTCTCATGCAATTTTTGTTTATGGTTTGATATTTGTATGAAAATGGGAATATTTATAAATATTGAAAAAAAAATAGGTCTTAATGATGTAACACCTATTATAATTAGAAAATTAGTATGTTTTAAATTAAAAATTAAATTTGGTAAGTATCAATTTTACCATCATTATTATTTGTGTGTGATGAATATTTAAATTTTTTTATTTTAATTAAAAATAAAAATGAAAAAGATGATGTGATTTGGGTTTTCTTTTTGTAAAAATATATTATTTTATTCAAATAAATGTAATTATTTTATACTATATAATTTCTAATTTTGTAAAAATATATTATTTTCCAATGTGAGAAAATTCTAATTTTGAGAAATTTTTTTTTTGAATTTTTAATATAAATTTTATAATCATTTATAATCATTAATGATATAAATAAAGAAACTATTGTAAATCTTTTATCAACTAAACGTGGGGATGATAGATAGAGATAGAGGAGGTAGCAAATTTTTTATAGATAGGGAGAGAGGAGGCAATAGATTTTTTAAAAGCACATACTAAGCACTTTCTCTCTTCCAGGTTTCCGACTTTGTCATTCTCCTGTCGCATTAAGGACTCTAGATTGGCGGAAATAAAATTGGTTTGCTTTTGGTGTTTTTTTTTTTTTTTTTTTTTTTGGGAGACCTAGAAAGCATTTTAGAAATGGTGATAAAGCGTTGTGTATGTTATCTGTTTTTTTTTCATATTTTGTTGATGCTTGGAAGTAGTGGTGCTTCTAGTTCTTGATGCTGATAAATGTTCAACATTACTTGTGTTTTATGAGAGTTGACCAATGGTTGATTTAGGTGGAGCGTTTTTTTGGGTTTTTGGTTTAGCGGTGGTGTTGAACAAAATAAGAAAAAACCTAAATCGAGCCTTCTAACAAGAAAGAAGAAGAAATCAGGTTGTGTGTGAATGAATGGCAAACGAACAAATATATGACGGAAATAGGGCTAAAAAATAGCATTTTGACTTTTATATATAGTATAGATATAGATAAGAGAAAAGCTAAGTGTGGACCCCGCATTTCGGCTCGATGGCGAAACTCGCTTTTTTCATTTATTTGGTGAAAATTTGATTTTTAGAAAAAGACTTGGAGTCGCCACTTATTTTTGTTTTATTTTTTAAAAGGAAAAACAAAATAAGAAAGAAAAATCCTAAGTGTGACTCCTTATTTGGAAAAGCAGGTATGTGAAAAACGGAGTCGAGGTCTGGGGGTCAGGTTACTTATCGGGAAGACACGGTAGAAACCGTAACACCCCTCTAAGTCTTTAAAAACAGGTCTCTACTAATAAGATGAAGCAAGCATGACGATTGGTAAGGAAATCAATTGGAACCAAAGTGATCACAAATCAGAAGCAAGTCATGACAGTGAATAAATGAACAAAGTGAGAGCGAGAACGTACCTTGGCAGCATGTAATAAAACACTATCATGAAATAGAGTTAGTGCGCAATAACAAATGCAAAATATATTGCATGCATGTCAAAGATCAGAACAAAAACCAAACAATATTCATTAGGTATAACAATTAACAATCAGAAGAGAAATCTCATATATAAGGCCCCCATCAAAGCTCAATTTATCTTGCATGAATTGGTTTCACAAATTTCATTATTTTGGAATTATGAAAAATCAAAAGAAGCAGAAAATTATTTGAAAACCGAAGTGTAATTAAAACTGTTCGAGAGAAAACTGGATTTTTGAAATTTATTTGGAAATTGGAGTTTCGAAAATTATTTAAAAATTGGAGTCTTGGGAATTAAATTTAAGGATTTGAATTTTTAAAATTAAATTTGAAAGAAATTGGAATTTTGGAAACTATTTGAGAATTTGAGTTTTTGAAAATTAAATTAAGGAATTGGAACTTTGGAAATTAAATTTGAAAGAAATTTGAATTTTTAAAATTATTTGAGAATTAGAGTTTTGAAAATTAAATTAAGGAATTGGAACTTTGGAAATTAAATTTGAAAGAAATTGGATTTTTTAAAATTGTTTGAGAATTAAAGTTTTGAAAATTAAAATAAGGAATTGGAACTTTGGAAATTAAATTTGAAAGAAGTTAGAATTTTGAAAATTATTTGAGAATTGGAACTATGAAAATTAAATTATGAAATTGGAATCTTAAAAATTATTTGAAGATGAAGTTTTTAAAAATAAATAATAATAATAATAATAATAATAATAATAATAATAATAATAATAATAATAATAATAATGATAATGATAATAATGATAATAATAATAATAATAATAATAATAATAATAATAATAATAATAATAATAATAATAATAATAATGATAATAATAATAATAATAATAATAATAATAGTAATAATAATAATGATAATAATGATAATGATAATGATAATAATAATAATAATAATAATAATAATAATAATAATAATAATAATAATAATAATAATAATGATAATGATAATAATAATAATAATAATAATAATAATAATAATTAATAAATAAATAAATGTGAAAATTGGAATTTGGAAATTGGAAATTAAATTTGAAAATCGAAATTTTGAAGAATTATTTAAAGATGAAATTTTAAAAATAAATAAATAAATAAATAAATAAAATAATAATAATGAAAGTAATAATGATTAAATAAATAAATGTGAAAATTGGAATTTTGGGAATTGAAAATTAAATTTGGAAATTGAAAAATTGGAATTTCAGAAATTGAGAATTAAATTTGGAAATCGAAATTTTGAAGAATTATTTAAAGATGGAATTTTAAAAAAAAAAAAATAATAATAATAATAATAATAACGAAAATAATAATGATTAAATAAATAAATGTGAAAATTGGAATTTTGGAAATTAAATTTGAAAGAAATTGGAATTTAGAAAATTATTTGAGAATTTGGAGTTTTAAAAATTAAAGTTTTGAAAAATTATCTTAAGATTAAAATTTTGAAAATTAAATTTTTGGCATAAAAAATTAAAGAAAAAAAAAAAGAAAACAATAAAACAAAAGACATTTGGCCTTAGTATGGCCCAAGGAATAAAAAAAAAAAAAAAGGCACCACAAAATGCTAATGTTGTAGGTTTCATATATTTTATAATAGGTTATGTACAATATACTTTGTTGACTTTTTATTTTTTATTTTTTTTTATTTTGCTTCATTTGACCCAACCTTGTCTCCTATTATATTAATGTTGTGAATACCATGAATTCATGTAAGCTGAATGATGCCCTGGCCCACAATGCTCATGACCCTTGGGTGAAATGCAAGAGGGTGTGGTGCTACAACGACGATAGCCTTTATTAGTTAACATGGAAGGCCTTTTTCACGGTAGAAGCTCCACCATCAATAACCTCTTCATGGAAGCTCCTGCCACTGCCATATGCGTCTTCAGGCTTTAGAAAGATGCTCTTTCCATGCTCCAACCTCACCTCTGACGGAAACATGGTTCCCTAGTCGATGTAGCCAAAGCCTTCACCGGAGCCGAGCTGGAGCACCATAGGAACAACCAAATTCACGTCATTAGCAACCAAATATGGGTCAACCGTGGGGTAGGTGGGAGATGGGGGTATGGTAGTGAGAGAAAATGGGTTTAGTGAGAATGAAAGATAGGAAATGGTGAGCTGAAAGTGGTATATATGGAAGATGAGAAATGGGTATGGTTACGAATTTGGTGGGTATGGAGGATATAGAAAGAAGAGGGTAGCCTGAAGAAGGACGCGGACAAGCTCTTCTGCATATGCTTCAGCAGCAAAAGTCAAGCGAGAAAATATACCATTTTTGCTCTTTTGACGAGCAAAATACTATCCTCTGAAATTTTATTTTATTTTATTTATTTTTTTACTTGGAAGTTATGATCTGACATATTGTTTTCATGGAAGCTCAAGCTTTTTGGCTCTAGAGAACAAAGATCACCTTAAGAGTGGCACTGAACCTCATTTGAAAAAGGAACATTGGTAGCATAAGCCTCACCATCCACACGAAACAAAGCAATAAACAGATAAGAATAAAAACGAAGAAAACATAGTATGAAAAAGAAAACAAAAATGCACTAGTGAACTTACCTGAGTGCTCCTCCAAAACACAGATAGCTGGACTTCTCCCCCCTACTTCTTTTTGTTTTTTTTTCTATAGCTGCTAAAAGCTTTTTTTTTTAATCCCGGAAAACTCCCATTTATCCTAGCTCTTTCCAAAAATTCAAATCTCCTCCTTCCCTGCTAGCTTCTTCTCTCGTAGAAATCCTCTGTGGCTCCTTACTCGCCTCTACTCTCTAAGAAAAACGAAAAAAAAAATCTCTCCATCACCTCTGTAACTAGCCACCTTTTTGCTCTGCTGTGCCTCCTTTCTGCTCAGCTGTGTTCCCTTCTTTTCAAAAAAACTTACCCATAGCTGCCTTTATTGCATTTTCAATCCCATCTAGCCGCCCAATGCAGCTCAATCTTAGGACGACAAGAAGAATAATAATAAAAAAAAATGAAACCCTTTCCATCTGAGGGGGGGTCTACAAATATACCCCCTTTCGGTAGAGTTCACGAGTGTAAGGAATGTGAACATTGGAGTGAAAAGAAAGTGTGAAAAGTGAGTGAAATGAAGTGAACTTTATCAAAGAACAAAGAAAGACCCCCAAAAGTATACCAATAGAACACAAACCCGCTTAAACCAAATAAAAGGGCTCTAATCCTAAAAGGAAAACATATCGCGATGTACCTCTAAAGTTGCACCAAGGACCTAGACTCCCTCTAAAACGTCTCCACAAGTGACTCAAAAAACCAACGTTGAAGATGAGTAACTATCGAACCACCTTGGAGCATAGGAATGAGTATGAAGAGGATTGCCCTATGTGAACTACATGAGAACACTAAGCGTAGGGCGCCCAACAACATGATCAAGATATGTGTCGTGAACTCAATGGACCATGTCATGTGTAGTGGAATGAAAGAGTTTAGAAGAACATGATAAATAAGCGATAAGCACAAGGTAACGATGTAAGGAAAATCGAGGACGAATGCAAAATCGTGAAGGTAAGATGTGCAATGCCAGTAAATATGAATGTCAAGAGTTGTGACTTTGAATGACAAGGCTTGCGAAAAGCAACTCTGAACACCAAAATGAGGAAAGATGGTGACTCTAAATGCCTAAATGAGTATGCACGAAAACTCTAAACGCCAAAACTAAAGGAAGATGGCAACACCGAATGCCAAACTGGACAATGGCTCTGAATGTCAAAATGAATACACGGCTCTGAACGCCTAAAACTGATGAAAGTGGCTCTGAATGGTAAGAATGACTCTGAATGTTAATCTAAAAGAAAATGAAAATCCTAAATGCTAGTAATGTGGCTTTAAACGCCTGAATGTAGACGATGACTCTAAACGCCTGAATATGAACGATGGCTCTGAATGCCTGAATGTGAACGATGACTTTGAACGCTTGAATGTGAACGATGGCTCTGAACGCCTGAATGTGAACGATGACTTTGAACGCTTGAGTGTGGATGATGACTCTGAACGCCTGAATATAGCTTTGAACGCCGAAAAGGTGGCGATAAACGCCTGATCATGATAGGATGATGGCTTTGGACGTCAAGCTGGGAAGGAATGGTGGCTCTGAACTCCTAAACCGAGAAGATATGGTGGCTCTGAATGTCAAACCGTGGAGAGATGATGGCTCTGAACGCTTGAATGTGAGAACGACGGCTCTTAACGCCAAACTGTGAACGCTTGAAACTGAGAAGAGATAGTGGCTTCAAATGTCAAACTGAAAAAGAAATGGTGGCTCTGAACGCCAAAACTGAGAACTGACATCTCTGAGTGTCAAACTGAAAAGGATGACTCTGAACATCGAAACTGAGAAGCGACGATGGCTCTAAACGCCGAAACTGAGAAGCGATGATGGCTCTGAACGTCGAAATTGAGAAGCGATGATGACTTTGAACGCCGAAACTGAGAAGCAATGATGACTCTGAACGCTGAAACTGAAAATGCGACGATAATGGTTCTGAATGTTGAAACTGAAAATGCGACTCTAAACGTCAAACTGAAAATGCGAGGAGATAATGAAGGGGAGATATGCCCCATTGTAGTGTGCTGCTACAACTCTCAATCCATAGAAATGGTCTAAAAGAGACTCCATGAGTTTCAAAGGATGCTCTACTAGCAAGTCGGAATGTTCAAATCAACTATGAACATAGTCTCACAACCCATCTGACTAAAACATGAGGCCTAGTGAAGCGTCATAACAATCCGGATGCCTCTGACTCAAGATGCTCTATTAGGTGAATCCATCGTCTTATCAAAGGAATGATCCACTGGGGAGTCACAAAAGAATAGTCCACCAAGGTAAATACTACGATCTCAATCTACTGAAGAGTCACGGATGGTAGGGCAGTCAAACCTCTAAGGTCGTGCTCTGTTGAGGGCTCATCTCGGCAAACATCATCGAGATTGTGACCATCAATGTGAATAAACATTCCTCGACTGAGTAATGTGGATTGTAACAAGTCTCTGAGAAAACAATTATCTCCACAACTGAAAGGGGGGAATATGCCCCAGTATAGCAACTAAGGCATCCGGTCTGTCCTGATAACTCGAGAATGACTCAATGGGGATGTATAGGAGATCCGACCTATACTTCACTGAAATGATGACGCGGGAGTCTATGCATCTGAGATAACTACATCCAAGAATCATGACAACATCAGAAAATACAAACTCGATCGAATGTCTCAAGGAAGGCTCCACCAGAGAATCAAGGCGAAATGGAAGCAAATCACCAGCCCAACGTGCATCTCGTAACTGGGGATGATCATGAAAATCAATGGAGATCTACAAATCTCAACCTAAAATAAAATATGCCCCAGTATGGCATCAGATGTGTGATAGGTTAGAAAAATCAAATGGCCTCAAGTCATCTATCATTAGGAGTGTGATCCTCATCACCCGAATCCACAACTGAATCAGACCCACAGATAAAAAAGACGCACCTCAGAAGAGGAAGTATGATGACATCTAAGTTCCGAAAGGTGCGGGTTAGGATGAACGACTTAAGAAGGGCTCCACTAGAGGATCACAATAAAATAACGAACAGGTCCTCATCTCGACGTGTATCCCGTAAGCGGAAATGATCGTGCGACTCTATGAAGATCCGTAAATCTCATCTGAAATGGAATATGCCCCATTATGGCATTAGATATATGGTAGGTCGAAAATCGGATAACATGAGATATGTGATCCCCGTAATCCAAATCGAACCCAAACGTTAAGGAAGCCTCTCCCGGAACATGAAGCATGATGACATACAAATGTCAAATGTGATGACTGGGTGGCTCAAGAGAGGCTCCACTGAGGGATCATGATAAAATAACGAACACGTCCTCGTCTCGGTGTGCATCTCGTAAGTGAGAGTGATCATGTAGCTCCATGAAGATCTATAACTCTCAACCGAAACGGAAATATGCCCCAATATGGCATAGATGTATGGTAGATCGGAAATCGGGTGACATGAAATCATCCATCATCAAATGTGTGATCTCTGTAACCCAAAACGAACTCAAACGTCAAGGAAACGTCTCCCGAAATAAGAAGCATGATGGTATACAAATGTTGAAAAAATATGGGCCTGACTAGATGGCTCAAGAGAGGCTCCACCGGAGGATCATAATAAAATAACGAATAGGTCCTCGTCTCGGCGTGTATCTCATAAGTGGAGATGATTGTGCGACTCCATGAAGATCCATAAATCTTAACCGAAACGGAATATGCCCTAACATGGCATCAAATGTGTGATAGATCATGAAATCAAATAACACCAAATCAACCATTATCAAGTGTGTGATCCCAGTAATCCAAATTCACAACTGGATTGGGTCTGAACATCAAAGAGGCATTTCCTAGAAGAAAAAGCATGATGATATCCAAATATCAACCAAATCTCAAACACCTGTCTAAGTAGGGGCTGTCAAAGACAACATCTGATCCCATGACCTCAGTGTGGTCTTAAGACATGGGACGTAATGTAGGCTAGGGTGATAGGGTAACAGAAATGAAGAGAAACTAGGCTCAAATACCTAATGATAAAAAACCCATGCCCTAGGGATTAAATTGCAACATGTATAGAAAATCTCGTAAGCCATGGACCCGAGGGTGCCCAATGTGAATATGATAACAATAACGAGGCAATGAAGAAAAACAAACTGATAATGAGATGTATAATGATGATGCAAAGAAGGTAACAAACCTAGAATTGGGTCACTGTAAGAAAATGACAATGGGTGAAATGAAATGGATGAATCAAAAGCAAAAACGAGAATGATGGTGAAGCAAAGAACTCGAAGAGGAGTGATGATCTGCTCAAATCCAACATGAAGTGAAGTCACATTGTCAATGAATGTATTGATGGAAATGACAATGACACAGAGCTCCTAAGAGAAAGTCACTCGTTTCACTCTCAAAATACACGACAAAATGAATACAAAAAATGGAGGGCCTCGGAAAGCTCATATACGAACTCTCATCGACAAACATACTCGATCAAGTGACTCTCAAACATCAACATACACACTCAATGATGGAGAATACTAAGCACATACACACATGTGCTTATTTTTCTTTTCTTTTCAATTTTTTTTTTACATATATACAAATGCACACACCCTGAACATGAAAAAAAATAAACCCAAAAGATGATATCAATAATGGATAGACAAGCTCTTAACTGCTAAGGTAACAAAACTATCTCTGACAAGATGACCTTCTCAAACTAAGGATCTCTGAACGAATGTCCATGGGATAGATAATGGAAATGATGTGACTATCCCCCATGTAATGAACTAAGGAGGATCATCACTCAAGGTGGAGAGAATATGAAGTAAAACAAGCAGTAGATAGAATTAAGAAGAAGAGATGATGAACACAACCAATGAGATACGATGGAATGCAGTAATGTGATGGTAGGAAAAATAAAGAGAGAAAAATGCACTTGTAGGTCCAAGACTCATGAGACTCCCAAACAATGCATACATACACTAAAGGGCCCCTATCCCAGTGTAAAAAGTGAGCAAAACAATAAGAAAGAAAGACTATAATGCACATGCAAGGCTCAATGGGCTAGCAACGGTCTATATATCAAAAAGGTAATAACAAGGTATATGGCTAACAGAAATGATGGCCACCCATCCTACGACCATGGTCTCAAACATAGTACCTCTTTAGCTGGTCCACGTTGGTTGGCTCTGAGAATCAGTTTCCATCTAGATCCTTCAACCATGCAACGCCCTCTAGGGTAAGCTCCCTAATGAAGTAAGGTAAGCTCCAATTGGGTCTGAACTTCCCTCTGGGATCTCTGATCAATCCCTTGATGACCTTTAAGACCAAGTCACCTATCTGTAATGGTCTAGGCTTGACCCATTTTTTGAAAGCGTGGGACATTTTCCTCTAATATGCACGAACATGATTTGCTGCCCTCAATCTCCTCTCATCTAGGAGATTGAGCTGATCTAATCGGGCCTGAGCCCAATCTGCATTTGGAATCTGCTGCTCCAATGCTACTCTCAATGAACCTATTTCAATCTCAACTGGTAGCATCGCCTTCATACCATACACCAAAGAGTAGGGTGTGGCTCCTATAGAGGTGTGAAAATAAGTCCAATAAGCTCACAATGCAAATGGATCTTCTTTAACCAATCCTGAGAAGTCTCAACCATCCTTCGCAAGATCCTTTTAATATTCTTATTCACGACCTCTACTGCCCCATTCGTCTGCGGCCTGTACGTAGACGACCTATGATGTTGGATGTCATATCGCTGCACTAAGGTGTCAACCTCTACTCTAAAATGTACCCCTCTATCCGAAATTAGCTCATGAGAGACTCCATAGCGATAGATAATGTGTGATTTGATGAAACTAGAAACTCTAGATGATGTCAATCTTGCATATGAGACAGCCTCTACCCACTTGGTGAAGTAATCGATGACGATCAAGATGAACTCATGACCACTAATAAAAATCCTACACTGAGCTGCTTCTAAATCTCCTCTTTCACCTGCAAGCTCCAGTGAGGGTGCAATCGTCTTAACTTCTGCTTAACCGGTCTGGCATGGGGCAGAAGTGGTAAGTGATGTTGGACTATGGATGGATCAAGGCCCAACATGTCCTCATAGGACCATGCAAAAACATCCAAATACAATCTGAGCAACCGAGCGAGGCCATCCTTCTTGTCTGTAGATAAATTTGATCCAATCCTCAACTCCCTAGGCTGATCTGCTGTGCCAAAATCAACAATCTCCGTGTCTCCTGTGGCAGGTGAAACTCTCTGATCAATGAGGTCCGAATCAGAAGCAGAAGATGAGTCATCATCTGAATCGTGCTGTACAATCTCATCATCTATATCAAATATCTGTGATGTGAGTGAAGAGGGTACAGATAAAGTGATATCACAAGAGACATGCAAATACTCGAAAATGTTCAAATCCATAAAGGAAGAGTCATGAACATTGTTAAAGCGAGAGACAAATCCCGAAAAAACATCAAAGAAAAAAAATGGGTCCACAAAGTCAGACGCTCCCTTAACTAGGCCAACAAGGCCATCAAATAAACCATCAACAACTATATCGTCCTCTGTAAACTCCGGATCAGGGGTAGTCTGGATCTCCTCGACATCATCGATAGCGGACACCCCGAAGAGATCAAATAGTGAAGCGGGCTCAGGCTAAATCATCCCATCAATCTACCTCATGCTCATCGCGAGCATCTCATCAACGTACTCGTCATACGGGACAACTCCATCCACTATGTCTCCAATCTTGGCAAATGTCTCGTGCTCGTCGATCTCATCCGGGAAATAAAGCGTCATAAGGCTCATACAATTTGAAGATGAAGGGGCGATCAATGCACATGTCGAAGTGCTAGGGGCTCCATCACTCAACTGAAGCTGATGGACGAGGCGTTGTAGCTCGACTTCCTGAGTAGTGCTGAGTCCCCCTAATGATCCCCTTCGAATGGGTCTGTGGCTCCGACGCTCTCACGAAGTAATCCTCCAAACTCATGGTGTATGGACGAACAAGATAATCAAACGGTGTATGAGTCAGTCGAGCTCTCATTCTCTTCTTGTGCAATCACGCCATATATCTATAATCGGCTTTAGTGGAGATGAAACCGAGTCCGAATGGTATATCGTGATCTGGGATAGTCATGAATTCACTGGGCCTATGTTGACGCCAACCTAACCCTATGCCGGGAAGATAAGACATGCTCCTCATAATATTGAGCACCATCGTGCTACTGTTCCGGTCAAACGACATAGCCACAAAGTCTCGACAAAAATCCTCCATCTCCAAGGTCTGCACCTCGTCGAATGTGAATCCAGTCAAAAGTAAGTAATCATCACTATGACTAATTTGAAGCATTGGCTCAGCAGAAATGAACATATCTCCCACAAACTGCATTGTGACAATCTGGTCATCGTGAATAAACTTCACCTTTTGATGAAGGGAAGAAGGAATGGCCCCAACTCTGTGGATTTAAGGTCGGCCCAAAAGTAGGTTAAATGATGTAGGAATCCTCAAAACTTGGAATAAAGTGACAAAAGTGGCCGGACTTATCAGCAGCTCAATCTCCAAAGTGTCCATGACCTCCTTCTGAGTGCTATCATAAGCTCGAACTGTTTGAGTGGAGAGACCGAAATTAAAGGGTTCGTAGCCAAGGGCAATGGCAATGGCCAGAGGACAGACGTTCAGGGCCGAGCCATTGTCCAAAAGGACAGATGGGACTCGGCGGCCTGAACATCCAACGGAGATATACAGTGAACATGTGTGGTTTGAACCCTCCGGTGGCAAGTCGTCATCAAAGAATACTATTCAAGTGGCTCTGCCAACTGTCACCATATGAATCAACCCCTCCGAAGTGGTGGTAGTCTCGATCTGATCTGGCTCAAGGCTCGAATCAATGCGTCTTTGTGAGTGCTGGACGACGCTAGCAAGCTCCAAATAAAAATACGATCCTAGGTGCTCTGTAACTATCTCAGGATCTCATCATTCTCTCTCCTGACCTCCTCATGGGAGGATGTCCTCTCCAAGGGTCTAGCGACTGCGGGGGGCTACTGTCGTACCACCCTACCCCCACGATAACATACTGTACATCTGAAGTGTGAACATCGTCAACATATGGAGTCTGAGAAATATCAACATACGAAGTCTAAACCTCATCAACATCTGGAATCAAAACAAATGGAGTCCGAACACCATAATGTGGGAAGATTGATGACTCAACAGTGGTTGTCTGTACTGATGCCACTTCAAGGACCAGTCTGAATGGTGTAGACATCCAATGGCCCAAAATGACTCTGCCTACATAAATCTCATCTGATACTATGGGCTCTGGCTCTGACTCATCCCAACTCAGCATGTGGATGTGATCGTCAAGCTCAATGAAGTCGATGGAGTGCATGCTATCAGTTGGAGGGGGAACCGCGTGTGTAGTGTGAGTCGGTAATGGGTTCGTGGTTACACTTGGCTGACCTAAGTGGACCACACCTTGATCAATCAGATCTTGGATGCGTGTCTCAGAGCAGTGCAACAATATGTCTTATGTCCTGGTCCCTGATGATACGCACAGTGTAGATCCATCCTAAATTGAGGCGGAACATGCTGAGGTGGTGGTCTGAGAATGAGAGCCGTCAACAGTCTGGCCTCTGTAAGCTTTTGAAGAGCCTGGCTCAACGGCATGCCTAACTATGAAAACCGCCTCTGTGTCCTCAAAGTAAAAGGAGCAGAGGTCTGCTGAGCTCTGGGCCTAGGATAAGATGTCACCAGTCTCGTAACAAACTGTGTTGCATAGCATGGCTACACTGTGGCAGAATATGAGACATGAGGTTTCTCTGTGCTGTGTGTGGTATGGTGAGGCAGTGCCAATGCAGAAGGCACGTAGGTCTGATCATACGACCGTGAAGGTGCTCGTGGTCTATACTGCACACAAGGTGATGGTGGGTAGTAGAGTCTAGAAGTTTGCCCAACTGTCTGATAGCGTCTAAGAGGTCTCAATCCTATTGAACCGATAACACCCACATCTCCTGATCTCTATCCCTCTAAGGGCTTCTTCCCCATCGAATCAGAAAGAGAAGACTCAAACCATAATCATTTGGCTATACCCTCCTCTATAACATACAAGGCTTGTACCAAAGACCCAAAATTTGTATGAGGAAATCCCATCAAGTGTCGAGCAAATCGAGGCTGTAAGCTTCTCATAATCATACTGATATGATCCCTTACCGATGGTCTATCAATAACATGTGAAATCTTCTCCCTCTAACGGGAGATAAATGAGGTGACCGACTCCTTTGGCCTCTGTCTCAATGCCTCTAACTCTCTCCTCGAGACGTCAATGACAGTATTAAATGTGGACTATCTTAAAAACTTCTGGGTCAAATCATCCTAAGTCTGACGGCATGATACATCCAATGAAGTAAACCATCATTGTGTCGTACCACTCAAGAACATAGGGAAAAACATAATCATCTGGGTCTCATCCAGTCCATGGGCCCTCATGATCATACTGTAAAGCCTCAAATGGATGCGAAGATAGCTAATGCCTGTGTATCTCTCAATCTCGGGCATCCTAAACTTGGCCGGTAAACTGGCCACTAGTGCTCCATCGAAATCCTTCCAAGTAATAGGTCTGTCTGAAGTCCTCAACTGCTTCAACCTCTGCTCAAGCCTATCCATGCGGGCATGTGGGTCCTCTAAGGTCGGGGTAGGCATGGTGACAAGAGGCAGGGCAACCTCGGTCTAACTATGTAGGGTGAAAGGTATGGCCTGTGGTGCTGAATGACTGGGTGGAGGGGGTGGTGGCATTGTAGGGTCATACTAGGCGCCATCCTGAGGTGAGACCTGCTGGACCTACTGCCCATCTATCCTCCAGTTGAGGCTAGTTATACCCTCTTGAATCGAAACCATGGCCTCAACAAACTGATCGACGGTAACTATCTGTGAATCCATATCTCTCTAATCTGATCTCTGGTCTGATTGGTCTGATACCCTAATCAATCTACCCTTAACTCTAATCCAAGAAGTCGAACCCAGACCGAACGTATCAATCCTCCTACAATAGTGGAAATACTAGATAAGATACGGGGTAAAGGAAGCTTCACAAAGAAAGTCTATCAAATATGCCGAATGGTAATCCGGAAGTAATCAAACTGATATCCAATCCTGAGCAGATATATAGGAGACCACTACAAAGGTAACTAAACCTATCACTACTGAACCGACTCTGAAGACCCTGAGATACACCCACGTGTTGGGAAAGGAAATCCTGGTTGAAAGATCTAAGGCTTAACCTACAAGGTCAATGTGGCTCTAAAAACAAGAGGGGTGAACTTTAAAGGATCCCTAGCAGAAGCGATCGTACCATCCGACGGTACGCAACCCTTTGCATGTCTCCAAATAGACGAGGCACTTCCATGCAAGGTTGTCATCACCTCCACACATGCACTACCTCGACATCCTAAAGGGTTTCCTACGGTGAAATATCTTAGAACTCTCAACACTCAGCGGTCAACTAGAGTGCATAATGAGTGGTGTGGGTGCATCCGAAAACCCTATGAAGCTAAAGTAGAATAGGAAACATACTAGTTGCACAAATATCCATGAAACCTAGCTCTAGGCTATACAGGTCTTCAATGATCGGACTCTAGTCAACATCAGAGTGTCGAACCCCTCCATAATGCTCCGGAACATCGATATAACCCGTCACTAGACCCTATTCCTATCCTCTAGCTAGGTCAGAGAAACAAGCACACACAAGGCCTCACACTTGCAAAAGTGAGAGCCAGAATGAAAGAAATGACCAAAAACTAAAGGATTGGAGATAAAGGGATAAGTGTGCGGCCCACATGGACATGCGACATGCAATCACACAAAAGAAGGCAGTCATGCAACACACAGTCAAGCAAAGTACAGATATATCACTCATGTCCACATATAGGCTATGACAATCAAGATGAATAGTGATAAAAACAACATACTCAAATATGATCAAGATACTATAAAAGCAAATGAGTCAATCACTAAGACGATAAGATATACAACAGTGTGAACATACATGTCAAAATGAGCAGGACAATCATGGTAAGAGAAAAATCAATATGCTAAGACAATCAAGAGAATCAATCAATATCATCAGTATGTCAATGTCGCAAATGGATATAACAATCAAGCATAGAAAATTGTCACATCAAAATCCTCAATGTGCTATGATCACTCAAGCATAGAGAAGCACAAAGGGAAGGTATCCATCAATCACCTAATCAAACGCCACATTTGCCCATCTTAAGTTCAAGCTTGACCCTCTAGAAATCCTTAGTGGAATCGCCATTTTGTGGACCCTACATTTCGACTCGATGCGTTCCCACTTGATGGCGAAACTCGTTTTTTTCATTTATTTGGTGAAATTTTGATTTTTAGAAAAAAACTTTGAGTCGCCACTTATTTTTGTTTTATTTTTTTTTAAAGGGAAAACAAAACAAGAAAGAAAAACCCTAAGTATGACTCCTTATTTGGAAAAGCAGGTCTGTGAAAAACCGAGTTGGGGTTCGGAGGTTAGGTTACTTATCGGGAAGGTACAGTAAAGACCGTAGCACCCCTTTAAGTCCCTAAAAACGGGTCTTTACTAATAAGATGAAGCAAACATGACAATTGGTAAGGAAATCAATGGGTACCAAAGTGATCACAAATCAAAAGCAAGTCATGATAGTGAATAAATGAACAAAGTGAGAGTTAGAGCGTACCTTGACAGTAGGTAATAAAGTGCTATCATGAAACATAGTTAGTGCGCAATAACAAATGCAAAATATATCGCATGCATGTCAAAGATCAGAACAAAAACCAAACAATATTCATTAGGTATAACAATTAACAATCAGAAGAGAAATCTCATATGTAGGGCCCCCACCAAAGCTCAATTTATCTTGCATGAATTGGTCTCACAAATTTCATTATTTTGGAATTATGAAAAATTAATTCTTACTTATGAAAAATCAAAAGAAACAGAAGTGTGGACCCCGTATTTTGACTTATGCGTTTCCCACTCGATGGCAAGCTCAGTTTTTATTTTGAAAAATGATTTTATTGATTAAGAAAAATGACTTGGAGTCACCATTTATTTTTGTTTTATTTTAAAAGGGTAAACAAAATAAGAAAGAAAAACACTAAGTGTGACTCCTTATTTTGGAAAAGGTGATCTACGAAAAACCGGATCGGGTTCAGGGGTTCGGTTACTTATCGGGAAGGTACAACAAAAACCGTAGCATCCCTCTAAGTCCCTAAGTCGGGTCCCTACTAATAAAATTGAAGCAATCATGGCACTGGATGAGTAAATCAATGAATACCCAGAATAAATCATGCACATGTGAGAATCGGGACATGCATAGACAACGATTAGAGGGAAAATGGGTACATACCTGGGTGACGAGCCACCATGTGCTATCAATGGAGAGGGTTAGTGCACAATTTAGGAATAATCTCATGCATGTTAGAGAGTAGGATAAATCAATCATGTATGATAATCCAATCAAACAATCAATCAATCAATCATAAAGTCACCCATGTTGGGCCCCCCACCAAAACCCGTTTATCTTGCATGACTTAATGTCATAGATTCCATTATTCTGGAATTATGAAAAATTTATTCATGCTTATTGAAATCAAGAGGAGCAGAAGATCGTTTGAAAACCAGAGTGGAATTAAAACTATTTGAAAGAAAATTGGATTTTTGAAATTTATTTGAAAAATTGGAATATCGAAGATTACTGGAAAATTGGAGTTTTAGAGTTTATTTGAATATCAGACTTTTAGAGATTAAATGTGAAAATGAGAATTTTAGAAATTAAATTTGAACGAGATTGAAATTTTGAAAATGATTTGAGAGTTCGGGATTTTGAATGAGTGGATAAGTGGATGAGTGAATAAGTAAATGAATGGAATAATAACGATAGTGAAATAATAAAGATTAGGTAAATAATTGCAAAAGATGGAATTTTAGAGATTGGAGATTTGAATTTAGAGATTGAAAAACTTGAGAATTTATTTAGAGATGAGATCTTTGGTATATGAATAGTTGAATAAATAAATGGATGGGATAACATTAATAACGAGAATAATCATTAGACAGCGGTATATGAACGATGGAGCTTTTGAGATTGGAAATTAGATTTGGAAGTCGGGTTCTGAAGAATTAAACTTTAACGATTATAATAAATAAATAAATATGGAATAATAATGCTAATTAACGGAAATAACATTTTAAACGAATAGAAAATGAGTAGTGGAATTTTTGAAATTGAAAATTAACTTAGGACGTTGGATTTTTGAAGAATTGGACCTTTAAATAAATAAATAAATAAATATGGGATAATAATTCTAATTAACAAAAATAACATTTAGACGAATAATGGAATTTTTGGGATTGAACATTAAATTAGGACACGGGATTTTTGAAGGATTAGACTTTAAATAAATAGATAAGTATGGGATAATAATTCTAATTGATAAAAATAAGATTTAAACAAATTGTAGAATTTGTAGGATTAAAAAAAGTAAATTAGGACATGAGATTCTTGAAGGATTAGACTTTAAATAAATAGATAAATATGGGATAATAATTCTAATTGATGAAAATAAGATTTAAACGAATTATAAAATTTTTAGGATTGAAAAATTAAATTAGGACATGAGATTTTTGAAGGATTAGACTTTAAATAAATAGATCAGTATGAGATAATAATTCTAATTGATGAAAATAAGATTTAAACGAATTATAAAATTTTTAGGATTGAAAAATTGAATTAGGACATGGGATTTTTGAAGGATTAGACTTTAAATAAATAGATAAGTATGAGATAATAATTCTAATTGATGGAAATAAGATTTAAACGAATTGTAGAATTTTTAGGATTGAAAAATTAAATTAGGACATGGGATTTTTGAAGGATTAGACTTTAGATAAATAGCTAAGTATGAGATAATAATTTTAATGGATGAAAATAAGATTTAAACGAATTGTAGAATTTTTAGGATTAAAAAAAGTAAATTAGGACATGAGATTCTTGAAGGATTAGACTTTAAATAAATAGATAAATATGGGATAATAATTCTAATTGATGAAAATAAGATTTAAACGAATTATAAAATTTTTAGGATTGAAAAATTAAATTAGGACATGTGATTTTTTAAGGATTAGACTTTAAATAAATAGATAAGTATGAGATAATAATTCTAATTGATGAAAATCAGATTTAAACGAATTATAAAATTTTTAGGATTGAAAAATTAAATTAGGACATGGGATTTTTGAAAAATTGCTTAAGGACCTAGGTTTTGAAAATAGGATTTAAAGTTTTAGAATGCAGTAAATTCATCGAGACCAACATAAGTTAATTATATAAAAATTTTCATATATGGTAATTAAACATAACTAGAGAAGGGAAGGTAAGATACAAATTATTTTAAGTTTTGAAAAGGATATTCAACCTTAAGGATTTGTCTTTTAATTGCTTTAAGTTGAGCTAACTAAATTGGTAAAAATAAAATAAGATAAAAAATAAAAATGGGTGAATAAATTAATAAATTACTAAGATTAGAGGTTTAAAACTTATTTAGAAATGAAATAGCCAAATGGGCTAACTCAACATGGACTTGGGCCATGAGGGTGGCTAGCATGGGGAGCATGAGGCCCTCCACCAACATGCTTGGGCCTGGGCTTTTACTTAAGCCCAATATCCTTACCATGGGCAAGCCCAAGGCACCCATCTTCATCACAAACTTGGGTCTGGTGCCCCAATTCAAACCCTTACCCAATGCCATCATGGGCAAGCCCAAAACCCATCTCCATCACAAACTTGGGCCTAGTGCCCCAACTCAAGCCCAAATCCATTTCCATCATGGGTAAACCCAAGGCACCCATTCCCCTCACAGCCCACTTCTCCGCCTGGGCATCACCTTCGGACGAAGCTTCCTATCGCCAGCCTGACGAGAAGCGAAGTGGTCGTTGAGTGGAGAGGGCCGCAAGGCGCCCGCCATCGGTAAAGATGGCAGGGACGACGATGGGTGGCTGATAGAGTAGGTGGCCATGAGAGCCGGCGATGCCGAAGGTGAAGTGAGCAGGCGTTTTGTCAACGCGGCGCATGCAGCGAAAATGTGAGAAGGGGGGGGGGGAGGGGGGAGGGGCTGAAGATGAGGATAGGGGTTTCTCGGAGACGAGGCACATAGATCCTCATCTTGGCTGACTTAATGACGCCGACGGCCAATGGAGAGTCGATGGTGACATATGGAAAATATTGAAAAAAACGAAGACATGGGTATGGTAACAATGTAGAGAGAGAGGCGGTGCCTGGGGATATCAAGGAGGAGCACAGATGGTTAGGTGATGAGGAATGAACGAGAGAAATGGTGAGGAAATGAGTGTAAGGATGGGTTTGGTGTACATGGGTGTATGGATATTCGAGAGGGTAGGAGGAGAAGTGCTTCATGCAGCCATGCATGCATTCACTACATGCATATAGGGTGTGAAAGACCATGAAAATAGAACATTTTAAGCAAATGAGATTGCTCAACCAAAAGCAACCCCGTGGCCCTTGACGTCCACAACAAATAATGAAACCATGCTTATAGTTCAGTAGAAAGTGAAGCAATACGTTTAGGGAAATGAAAACATACCGCACCTTACCGAGAAGTCGATGATGCAACCTTCTTGTCTCTCCTCAGCTATCCTTTTTTTTTTTCTCTCCAAAATCCAAACTCCTCTCCCCTTCCTCCTTCCTCCTTTCTGCAGCTCTTAAGCAGACTTGCTTTTCAAGTTGTCTCTTCCTCTCTCAAACCACTCTCTACTCTAGTTTCTCTCCAGAAAAACCTTTCTCCCTCCAACCCAAACTCTCTCAGCCTAACCCCTCCTAGTATCTCACCACCCAGCATGACCCCAAAAAAAAATCCCCTCCAAGCTCCTTGGAAATCACCTTCACTCCCTCGGCTATTACCCACCTTCCTATTCCTCCATCAGCCAGCATGAGAAACTCCAACCACCCTCATGGGCAGCCATACCTTTGGCCGTTTGTCCATGTCTCAGCTCATGCATGGGGTGGTCCCCCCCTCCCCTTTTCTTCCACAAATGTAATGAAAAGGAGCCCAAATCATTCTCTCGGGCCCCTCTCACTTCAAAAGGGGTTTACAAGAAGATTATTTGAAAACCGGAATGGAATTAAAACTGTTCAAGAGAAAATTGGATTTTTGAAATTTATTTGAAAATTGGAGTCTCGAAAATTATTTGAAAATTGGAGTCTTGGGAATTAAATTTAAGGATTTGAATTTTTGAAATTAAATTTGAAAGAAATTGAAATTTTGGAAACTATTTGAGAATTAGAGTTTTTGAAAATTAAATTAAGGAATTGGAACTTTGGAAATTAAATTTGAAAGAAATTGGAAATTTTAAAATTATTTGAGAATTAGAGTTTCGAAAATTAAATTAAGGAATTGGAACTTTGGAAATTAAATTTGAAAGAAATTGGAATTTTAAAAATTGTTTGAGAATTAGAGTTTTGAAAATTAAAATAAGGAAATTGGAATATTGGAAATTATTTGAAGATGAAGTTTTTAAAAATAAATAAATAAATAAAATAATAATAATAATAATAATAATAATAATAATAATAATAATAATAATAATGATAATAATAATAATAATAAATAAATGAGAAAATTGGAATTTGGAAATTGAAAATTAAATTTGAAAATCGGAATTTTGAATAATTATTTAAAGATGGAATTTTAAAAATAAATAAATAAATAAAATAATAATAATAACGAAAATAATAATGATTAAATAAATAAATTTGAAAATTGGAATTTTGGGAATTAAAAATTAAATTCGGAAATTGAAAAATTGGAATTTCAAAAATTGAGAATTAAATTTGGAAATCGAAATTTTGAAGAATTATTTAAAGATGGAATTTTAAAAATAAATAAATAAATAAATAATAATAATAATAATAATAATAATAATAATAATAATAATAATAATAATAAAATAATAATAATGATTAAATAAATAAATATGAAATTTGGAATTTTGGAAATTAAATTTGAAAGAAATTGGAATTTAGAAAATTATTTGAGAATTTGGAGTTTTAAAAATTAAAGTTTTGAAAAATTATCTTAAAATTAAAATTTTGAAAATTAAATTTTTGGCATAAAAAATTAAAGAAAAAAAATAAGAAAACAATAAAACAAAAGACATATGGCCTTAGTATGGCCCAACGTGTACAGGTATATCCTTTAAGGAATAAATAAATAAATAAAAGGCACCATAAAATGCTAATGTTGTAGGTTTCATATATTTTATAATAGGTTATGTACAATCTACTTTGTTGACTTTTTTTTTTCTTTTGCTTCATCTGACCCAACCTTGTCTCCTATTATATTAATGTTGTGAACACCACGAATTCGTGTAAGCTGAATGATGCCCTGACCCATAATGCTCATAACCCTTGGGTGAAATGCAGGAGGTTGTGGTGCTGCAGCGACGGTAGCCTTTATTGGTTAACATGGAAAGTCTTTTTCACGGTAGAAGCTCTACCGTCAATAACCTCTTCATGGAAGCGCTTGCCATTGCCAGACGCGTCTTTAGGCTTTAGAAAGATGCTCTTTCCATGCTCCAACCTCACCTCTGACGGAAACATGGTTCCTTGGTACCCGCCGACGATGTAGCCAGAGCCTTCACAGGAGCCGAGCTGGAGCACCATAGGAGTGGCCAAATTCATGTCATTAGCAACCAAATATGGGTCAACTGCGAGGTAGGTGGGAGATGGGGGTATGGTAGTGAGAGAAAATGGGTTTAGTGGGAATGAAAGATAAGAAATGGTGAGCTGAAAGTGGTATATATAGAAGATGAGAAATGGGTATGGTTACGAATTTTGTGGGTATGGAGGATATAGAAAGAAGAGGGTGGCCTGAAGAAAGACGCGGACAAGCTCTTCTGCATACGCTTCAGCAGCAAAAGTCAAGCGAGAAAAGATACCATTTTTGCTCTTTTGACAAGCAAAATACTATTCTCTGAAATTTTATTTTATTTTATTTTTTTTGACTTGGAAGTTATGATCTGACATATTGTTTTCATGGAAGTTCAAGCTTTTTGGCTCTAGAGAACAAAAATCACCTTGAGAGTGGCACTGAACCTCATTTGACAGAGGAATATTGGCAGCATAAGCCTCACCATCCACACGAAACAAAGCAATAAACAGAGAAGAATTAAAACGAAGAAAATAGAGTATGAAAAAAAAAAACAAAAATGCACCAATGAACTTACCTGAGAGCTCCTCCAAAACATAGATAGCTGGATTTCTCCCCCCTGCTTCTTTTTGTTTTTTTTTTTTATAGTTGCTGAAAACCTTTTTTTTTTAATCCCGGAAAACTCTCATTTCTCCCAACTTTCTCCAAAATTTCAAATCTCCTCCTTTCCTACTAGCTTCTTTTCTCGTAGAAATCCTCTCTGGATCATCACTTGCCTCTATTCTCTAAGAAAAAAAATATATATATCTCTCCATCACCTCTGTAACTAGCCACTTTTTCGCTCTGCTGTGTCTCCTTTTTGCTCAGCCGTGTTCCCTTCTTTTCAAAAAAACTTATCCATCAGCTGCTTTTCTTCCATTTTCAATCCCATCTAGCCACCCAATGCAGCTCAATCTCAGGGCGGCAAGAAGAATAATAAAAAAATAAAATAAAACCCCTTCCATATGAGAGGGGTCTACAATAAGGAAAAGAAAATAATTTAAAATAAAAAATAATTTAAAATCAATAAATTATCTTTATTAGTAATGCGAGGCATAGAACGATCCAAGAGTTAGAATATTTATTTCCCATTTTAGAATTATCATTTTTCTTTTTAGTAAATTAGTAGTTTTTTCTTTGTTTTATTGTAAAATTATTTACACTCTATTTGTTCTATACTTTTTTTTTTTTAAGTGATCCTAATAAGAAACTCTAAACTTTTCTTTTCTCCATTTATCTATATTCTTTTTAAATCTCACATGGAATCATAATAAAATTTAATTTAATGGAACTTCTGATTTATAATATGTAGAAAAGTATGAGATGTTTGTCACTTTTTTATTTCTAAAAATACTCTTATTAATACTAATAATCAACTTAAATGAGATAACGGAAGTCATTCTTGAAATTGTTATCACAAACCTAAAAGGTAATTCAAAATTTAATTTTTTTTCAATACTAATAATCAACTTAAATGAGAATTTAATCTTTTCATTTAATCAGGGTTTCAATTACTTGACATAAGGGAAACCATTCTTAAAATTGTCATCACAAACCTAAAAAATAATTCAATATTTAATCTTTTCAATATTAATAATCAACTTAAATGATAATTTAATCTTTTCATTTAGTTAGAATTAAATGAGAATTTAATATTTTCTTAGAATTTTAATTATTTGATGTAATGGTAGTCATTCTCGAAAATTGCTATTACATCTAAAAGGTAATTGGTGTTATAAATGAAGAGTGGTGAATGACCACATTGATGGTCATTATGAACTCCATTTACTCATCTTTAAGATGAGTAATGAGAGTTCATATTATGAAGCCTATAAAAGGCTTCTTACACCCCATATAAGAGTATCCCGAGAAAAAGAAAGAAAAGTTCTTCCTCTCATTCTCTCTCTCTCTTTCTTTCATTCTCTCAACACTTCTCTTTGATTTCTTCCTCCCTTTATATATATATTATTAAAGTGATACATAGTCATCCCTACTTTTAATTAAGTCACATTTATTCTCATTTTACAACAATAGGAAATTTAATATTTTTATTTGCCTCTAATTTATATTCCATCAACTGTTTCAATAAGGATTTAATTTAAGGTTCTAATTACTAACCTATCTTTCATTTCCTCAATGAATAAATTTAAAAAAAAAAAAAATTATCTAAAACTTTTTACTTTTTATAACCAATGATTTCCATTCATTTTGAGATATTTAAATATTTTATACTTTTATATTTAATTAAATAATAGTAAATTAATAATAACACTTAATTATACATTATAGATATTTATTGAATAAAAAATTTCATCATTCATTTATGTTATTTATTTAAATAAATTTAAATTTTATTAAGAAAATTACAAGATTGTTTTAAAAAAATTAAGATTTTGATATAAAATTTACTAAAATGATGAAAAGTTTTTTTATTGAGATTTTAATTCTTTCGATTTTTTTTTAAATATTTAAAAACAAAAACTTATTTTTTCCTTCTACTTTTTGTCTTTATTTTTTTTCTTTCGCATTTTCCTTCAAAATTTTTTGAAAATCAAATATAGCCTTAAAGTCTATTTTTTCCATAATTGATTGCCCATACATAATGTAGGTGACAATTCAATAGTCATTCTTAGATGCTTTGGATGATTAAAAAATAAAATTTCTACACATATGACGTGATTCTATTTCATTGTTTTAAGATAATTTCATTACGTTCTAATAATTAATCAACTATATCATCAAATCTAATTATATTTTCTTAATAATTTTATATTTTTTAAGTAATTCAATTTTTGTTAGAATTTCTTTAATACAATTACAAAGAGTTATTCTTATTATTTACCAACTACTTAAATTGATGATACTAATTTATTATTATTTTTACTTGATTATTTTTTATTTATTACGGATTGTTAGTTATCCTACTTGCAATTTATTTTTTAAAAATTTACATTATTAGTTTTTAATTGGTGATTTCTTATTTAGAATTAACAATCAAATCCCATCTCATTTTTACCATATTCATTCTCATGTTTGGATGAACGGAATAAAAAATTTGATTTCATAGAAAATGAAATCTCATGGAATTTTAGTTAATCTTTAACACAAGGTATTTTGATTCCACCGACAAGTTGTTTTTAAAAACAATTTTTTAAAAAATAAAAAACTAAAAATATGTTTATCATATGTTTTGATAAGTTGTTTCTAAAAATATTTTTTTTTATTTTGATTTTATATTATAAATTCAATTTATATAATATGAACTAAATTTAATTCAAGTCCTATTAAAAATAAAAATAATTTTAAAAATATAATAAAGTATGAATAATAAAATTATAAATCATATTATTTATAAATATTATAAAAATAAGAATACCAACATCCTTATAAAAGCATAATTGATTTTATTTTTTTTAACTTAATAATAATAATTTAAGAAAAATTGCTAGTTTTTCATTACATTTACGGTACTTTTGAAAATTTTTATTTAATATGTAATTAATTAATTAGTTTTTGAATCCCAAATTATTCTTAAAAATTAAAAGATTTATTAGGAATATCATTCCTAAAAATTAGAAAATTAATTATTCCTAATTACTTAGAAGATTTATTCCAAATTTTTTATTTAGTACTTTAATGTTTGGTGATTTCAATTATTGTAATTGGATGCATTAAGAATATAAGATTGGAAATAATATTTGTTTCCATTTCAATGTTCGGTAACAATGAGAATATGAATGAAAATAATAATAATAAGCTTATACATAGTTTAAAATATATATTTTTTTAAAAGAATATTGTTTAAGAGTTTGTTTTTTATAAAACAATAAGATTAAAAAAATAATATTTACTTAATAACTAAAAATTAATTTATCCTATAGTTTGGGCTCCATTATTATGCCTGTGGGACTTTCTATTTGACTGTATACACTCTTGGTACAATATTCAGAGTCTCGCAAATATATATTTTCAATGAATTTCCATTTATTAATATAATCTTTTACGAAATTGATATCTTTGATTGTACAAGAATGTGGAACTCGGCATGTCTTGAATGAAAATATAAGAGTAAAATAATAATTTTAATATATCGTGTCATTTTCAATATCAAATACTTTTTCTTAAAGATCAATTGAAATCGTAATTATGAATGAAATTTCATTCGGAATTATTTTTTATTTCATTCCAATTATCATTTAAATTATTCAAATATAAAAATCATTTGTTTAGCAAAATTTAGGAAATGGTTTTAAAAATTAAAAAAAAAAAATCACTTGTACTACTTTTTGGAGAATTTATAATCCAAATGGAGATTTAGAATCTATTTGATAATATTTTTTTTTTAAAATAAAGTATCCCACAAAATTTATGAAATACTTTTAAAATTTTAAAAAATAATTAGAATGTGTTTGATAATGATTTTAAGAAGTGTTTTAAGTCTTTTTAATAGTTAAAAGATATAATTTTTTAAATGTTGAAAATATTAGAAGTACTTCCTAAAATCACTACCAAACAGAGAGTCCATTTGGTAATAATTTTAGGAAGTGTTTTTAATTTTTTTTTAACATTTCAAACATTTCATCTTTCGAGTATTAAAAAAGGTAAAAAATACTTCTCAAAATTGTTGTCAAACACACTTTTAATGTAAAAGAAATTCAAGTAAAAACACCGTCAAATGCATTATTAGAGTTCATTTGACAATATTTTTAGAAAACACTTTTAGTATAAAAACGTTTTAAAAAACAATTAGATGTTTAATAAAATTTAAAAACACTTTTGAAAATTGAAAAATCACTTAAAATATTATCTAAAAAAAAATACTTAGATGATTCTCTAAATATATATATATATATATATATATATATATATATATATATATATATATATATATATATATAAATAGACTTCTATTTGAATAGAAATATTACAAAACACACTCAAAATTTATTATCCAATACAAGATTAGAAGACCACCTATTTGAAATATATATAAAATCTCAAAAGATCAAATAAAGCTAAAAAGTTTATTAAGGTCATGGAGAAGCACTCTTCTCTCACAACCCAACTAGCCAAGGCCTCTCTACTCAAGTATTTGAATGTGGCCCGATCTACAAATATAGGAGATGGGTTTGTGTATGGGCCAGCCCGTTAAAGGGCTCTGCAAGCTGGAATATAACAAAAAGCATGCCGATCAAAGCTTAGGTTTAAAAAAAACCAAAATAATCGCCGTTGCCGGGGATCGAACCCGGGTCACCCGCGTGACAGGCGGGAATACTCACCACTATACTACAACGACTTTTTGATCTATGTTTATAGTAAATTATTATATCTAAATCTATATTATTAGAACTTCTCTCCCATGATTCCGAATTTTGATTAGAATAAAATAGAATGAAAATTAAATAAATTATTTGATTATTTAATTATAAATCTCCCATGATTTACTAGGCATGAATCAACTTATACTAAGTAATAAAAACAAAGATAGTTTGTGAGTTGATGTTGTTTTACATTTCATATTGTTTTGACTTCTAGTAAATATTCTCTTAATAATAATTTTTATTTGCCGTCTTGCAATTCTAAAACCACACTTAATGACAAAAAGTTGTTGCTTTACAATTTAAATGCATGCTAAAGCCATTCAATTCAGTCCTCTGTGCCTCACCAAACAAAGACTCCATTGAGAATTTAATTTCAGGCTAATTATTTTTCCAATATTTTTTTTTAAAACTAATTCATTAGATAAAATAAATATAAGTGATTGTCAAAGAATCTGATCCATTATTGTAGCAATTTTAAGACATAGTTATAATATAACTTTTTAAAAGTAGTTTCCCTTAAACATAATTTAATTATTGTAAACATAAAAAATTTAGGTCATGTTTGGTTGACCAAATATAATATGAGATGGTATAAGAAAGATGATATTATATCTTATCTCATATTTATTTTATCAATTATTTTATCTTATATTTAAACCAAACAGGAATACAATGAGAAGTAATGAGGCATATTATCCACCCTATTTTGTATATCTCTTCTACATGAGATATGTTAATTGAATATTAAGATATGAGATATAAGATATGCATATCCCATTTATTATATTTTTTTTTATAAATTAAATTTATGGTTAAAAAAATTTTTAAAAAATACTTATAAATATATTATAAAATAATATTAATTTATGATGTATAAATTATTTTTATATATTGAATAATAAAAAAATTTATTTATAAAGTTTCAATATTTTAATCAGGAATATTGTTAAATATAAGAGAAATTTCATTTTTTTCAAAAATAGAAAATATTGGAATGTGATATAATATTTATTTTAAACATTGAAAAATAATATTGTTGTAAAATAAAAGAATGAGAAAAAGAAAGAAAAGAGAATAAACAGAAATCCTCAAAGAAAAGTAGAATGGAAGAAAACTGAATCAATTTCATTAGGGGTCTCCCCTTTTATAAGAAGTCGCAAAGAGATATATATATATCAATATGGATGATAATTCATAAGTTCCCATAATTCGATAAAATTTCATATTTTATAACACTTCTCCTTGGATGATCATAAGAATATGCCTCATTAAAACCTTACTAGGAAAAACCTTGTGGGAAAAAGCTCAGTGAAGAAAAAAGAGTACAATATTCTTTTAGATTACTATAACTGTCTCGTTAAAAACCTTGTCAATAAAACCTAAAGGGACAAAACTTGGATGAAGGAAAAAATGGTACAACGTAGTGATATTCTTATCAATTAGCTCTTTCACATGTTGACGTGATTATATTCTCTCTAGTAGCACAACATAGAGATCTTTGAGTCGACGTATTCCAATGAACTTCTTGAGTATTGTAGTTGACAATGTCTTTATGAATAGATTTGCTAAATTATCACTTGATCTTACTCGTTGAATAACATTTTGATCACTCTTCTGGAGCTTTGATGGAGGGTAGTTCACATGTTTTCATTATTTGCTTGATTGATCTCCACGATATTGTCATACCACCATAGATAAATACATATATAATTTGTGATTGAGCTTTGTGGGAGTCTAAAAGATAACTAACATCTACATATTCAAACAATTGAGATTCTGATCTTTTCAAATAACATAGACCCATGTTATCGTAGTTCAAGATTGATTTTATTCTAATGTCTCTGAGTTGGTCCAGAACTATATCTCGCAAGTAAGTTAACAAAAAATGCAATATCTAGTCATATATAATTTGCAAGATACATCAATGTACTAATAACACTGTAATATGGTACTTCTGGACCAAGTAATTCTTCATTATCTTCTTTAGTTTGAATGGAAAATGATTGTTGATGCATACTAGTCATACGATCAAACATTTCATTGACTTCTACCAAAATTAGAAGAAAAAGATTAGTAAATAGAAGGTTAACATATCAAACCTTTATTATTATAACTTTCTTTAGAAATCCTAATGATAAAATTTACTAATTAATTGGTGATGAAAAAATGTTTATTCTCATGTAGGATTTTTAATCTCTTATGTTGTGTCATTTTATCTGATATAGTACATATCATATTTGCTAATACGTGTTTATGTTTTATTTACACATAATATTGATTGGTTAATAAGTATATTCTAAGATGTTTGTCTCATTAGTTGTACAATATGTAATAATTGATGTAATTACCCTATCAATTTATGGAAACTTGATTCAAAGCTCTTAAAGAGCTCATACTATGTCACTAGTTGATTGATGTCATTACTACATATATAAATTTATGAAAACCTTATTGAAAGCTCTAGATGAGCTCATACTATTTCACTAGTGGCGCATGAATCTATAAGAATGATACTTGACATTCTATCAAATCTAGGATGACCAACTTGGTCCCTCGGGGTGAAAAATGATGCATCAACTCCTTGAAATGTCAAATGGATATTCATTAAAGAACCAAAAGTTTTTTCAACTAGTGACTAGTATATTTGAACCTTTGAAGGATATTATTACATGCTATACAAATTTCTAGTTTAAAGAGACAATTTTCCCACCATAAGGGGGAGGCAAGTCAATTCCAGAAGAATGACGAGACATTACATGGTATGTACCCTCCTTGTCTCATCTTTATCCCCATACAAGGCAGTGTGAACTAGAAATTCAAAGGATTATTGATTTGTAAGGACTTGCAAATTAATTACCTAATGTTTTCAAATATATATATATATATATATATATATATATATATAAGTAACAAAGACACATGTGTCGACATATGAATACCTTGACACATATTGATGTCCCTGAAGGACAATTGAAGAATGTTATAACAAGTGAATCTAAGACATGCTTGAAGCGTGGTAGACCTATTGGCTCAAAGGATTCAGTTCCTAGAAAAAGAAAAGAATAACATTTGAAAAACTTGGTACTCTTGAAGAGTTCACAAATATGAAATTGTCAAATGATGAAACCCAACTTGATAAACAGTTAGCCCCTGAAGAGGCACAAATTGATCAAATACCAATATCTAGAACTGACGAGATCTCAATGAGTTACATAGTAGAAACAATGAACCACAATGACGTTATCATAGACAATATATTTGCATTCCAAGTGGCGATGGGCATCATGAGAAATGATGAAGATCAAGAACCACAAATTGTGGATGAATGTCGAAAAATGAATTATTGGCTAAAATGGACAGAAGCAATCCAAACAGAGCTAAACTCGTTAGCAAAACGAGAAGTACTTGGACTTGTAGTTCAAACAGTTGGAACATAAATCCTGTTGGATATAAATGGGTCTTTGTAAGAAAGCGAAAAAAGAATGATGAAATCATAGGATATAAAGCACAATTTTTTGCTCAAGGTTTCTCTCAAAGACATGGTATAGATTATGAGGAAACTTATTCCCCTATAATGGACGTAATCACATTTCAATACTTGATAAGTTTAACAGTCTATGAAAGACTAGATATGCATCTCATGAATGTTGTTACAACCTATTTATATGAGTCTATAGATACTAAACTATATATGAAAATCCTTGAAGGATTCAATCCCTGAAGGATTCAAATTGCTTGGCCTAAAGGATTCAAATTGCCTGAAACAACTAATCCAAAGCCTAGAAACATGTACCCAATCAAACTACAAAGATATCTATATGGATTAAAGCAATTCAGATGTATGTGGTATAATTGTTTGAGTGAGTATTTGTTAAAAGAAGGATATGTGAATCATCCAATTTGCCCATGTGTTTTTATTAAGAAATCAAAATTTGGGCTTACAATAATTTCAGTATATGTGGATGATCTGAACCTTATAGGGACTCTTAAAGAGCTCACAAAAACAGTCAATTATTTAAAGAAGAAATTTGAAATGAAAGATTTAGGGAAAACAAGATATTATCTTGACCTGCAGATTGAGCATTATTCAAATGGCATATTAATCTATCAATCGACATATATAAAGTATTAAAATGATTTTATATGGACAAATCACATCCACTCAATTCCCCGAAGTGAATAAAGACCCATTTTGTCTTAAAGAATAAAATGAAGAATTGTTTGGTCCAAAAGTACCATATCTCATTGCAATCAATGCACTAACGCATCTTGCAAATTGTATTAAACTAGACATAACATTCTTTATCAACTTGCTAGCAAGATATAGTTCCGCCCCAACTAAAAGACATTGGAATGAGATTAAACATATATTGTGATATCTTCGTAGGATAAGTGACATGGATTTATATTATTCTAAAGAATCAAAATCACAATTAATTGGATATGTAGATGCGGGATAGTTTTCGGATCCTCATAAAGCTCAATCTCAAAAGGGACATATCTTTTCTTATGGTGGAACGACAATATCTTGGAGATCAATCAAGCAAACAATGATAACCACATCTTCAAATCATTAAAAAATTATTACAATTCATGAAACAAGTCGTGAATGTGTATGGCTAAGGTTAAGGATTCAACATATTTAAGAAACATGTGGACTACCTTCCATCAGAGTCAATGCAACCAAGTTACATGAAGATAATGTTGTTTGTATAACACAAATTAAAGGAGGATTCATAAAACATAACAGAACTAAGCATATCTTCCCAAAATTCTTCTATACTCACGAGCCCCAAAAGAAATGTGAGATTGATGTTCAACAGAATTGGTCATGCAATAGTCTAGCAAATTTATTCACAAAGGCGTTATCTTCGACCACATTGAAAAAGTTAAGGTTAACATTGGAATGCAAAGATTGAGAAATCTACCATTTGAAATGTTGAAGAAATCATAATCATGTCTACATGAGGGAGGGAGGGGGGAAATACTAATATGGATATACTACACTATTTTTCCTTCATCCAGGTTTCATCCCATTGGGTTTTACTAATAAGGGTTTTAACGAGGCAGTTACCATATTATTATGATCATTCAAGAGAGAGTGTTATAAAATATGAGAATTTGTAGCATTGTGGGAACTTATTAATGATCATCTGTAATGATGTTTATCTCTTTGTGACTCCCTATAAAAAGGTGAGACCTCAAATGAAAATTCATTATGTTCTCTTCCTACATTTTGTTCTATTTTTCTTTGAATATCTTTGTTTATTCTCGTCTTTTCTTCTCCTTATTCTTTTATTTTACAACACATTATTAGCACAAATAGTCTCTACAAAAGAAATAGAAAGATTTTTCTCTGTTTAGAGAAATAAAAAGACTTTTCTATCTTCTTTTTCATAAAAAGATGTCATAAACTTATATCATGATTTTCTATTTTATTTATATATGTGATAAAATTACCCTTTGATTCTCTATTTTCACTTATTTTATTTGAATACATAAACATGTACAAGTATTACTTAGAGAATATGCTCTATTTCTAGTAAAAAATCATGAAAAAAAAATTCATAACTAGAAATTATGAAAAAATATGTGCAATCCCTATAACCAAAAGTTATGGGGTAAATTACAAAATTATGGGGTAAATTCATAACTAAAAGTTATGAAAAATATGTGCAATCTCTATAACCAGAAGTTATGGGATAAATTAAAAAATTACAAATACATGGCCAGAAGTTATGTATATGATTCCTAATTATTTATTTTTAATCATATGGTATAACTTCCAGTTATACCAAACAATATTATATAGCCAGAAGCTATAAAAATAAATGTTCATAGTATGAAGCTATGTACAAATTTACATAATGAAAATTCATAACTTGAAGCTATGCACAAATTTACATAAAAATAAGCCTGAAATTACATATTAATTTGCACATTTTTGTTATAACAAAATAATCATAGCCCAAAGCAATGAAAAAGAAAAATATATATGTATATATATTAGATTTTAATTCCTATTTCATATTTATACATTTTTACCATATTTATAATTGATAAATCTTAGGTTATTATATTTTTAGATATTATTTACTTGAAATATTGTTAAATCATTTTATTAATAGTTTATTCTAATAAATTGATATATTTTTTAGATTAATATTATTCTATACATAGTTTTTAGATAATGTCAAACCTTGCAAAACTTGAATTTGTTGTCCTCGATATTTCAGGCAAGAACTACTTATCTTGGGTTGTGGATGCTGAAATTTATATAGATGCGATAAATCTTAGAAATACCATTAAAGAAGGAAATAATGCATCCCTACAGGATCGCACTAGAGCTTAGATATTCCTTCACCATCACATTGATGAAGGATTAAAAGGTGAATACCTTATAGTCAAAGATCCTTTCATCATTTGGAATAATCTAAAGGAACGATATGACCACCAAAAGACCGTAATCCTTCCGAAGGCACGCTATGATTGGATACACTTGAGATTACAAGATTTCAAGTCTGTTAGTGACTACAACTCAACTTTATTCAAAATTAGCTCACAATTAAAATTGTGTGGAGAAAAAGTTAGCAAAGAAAATATGCTTGAAAAAATATTTATGACTTTTCATCCCTCGAATGTGCTCCTACAATAACAATATTGAGAGTGTCATTTCACTAGATACTTAGAATTGATCTTATGTCTTCTTGTAGCTGAACAAAATAATGGGTTTTTACTTAAAAACCATCAATCTCATCCTACTAGGTCTGTGTCATTGCTTGAAGTCAATGCCACACTTGTCCAAACTCTTAGACATGGACAAGGATGTAGATATGGATGAGGCGAGGCTAGGGTAAAGGATGTGGTCGTAGTCGAGGTCGTGGTAGACATAATTCTTCTCATTATAGTAGTTCTCACAGTAAAAAGAACAACTCAAACCACCAGAAGTGGAATAATTCATAGGCACAACTTGAAAAGATGATAGAACCACAAAGTAAACATGCTCGTGAGAATAGGTGTCATAGATATGTTATGAAAGGACATTGATCACGTATCTATTGTACTTCAAAGCATTTGGTTGACCTTTATCAAGCTTCAATAAAAGTAAAATGAAAGGAAGTTGAAATTAACTTCATTGATAGTAATGGCCTAATGGATCTAACCCATTTAGATGTTTCAGATTTCTTTGAGAATCCTAATGGGAAAATTGATCATCTAATTAGTGATGAAAATGTTTGTTATGATTAAATGTTATGTTTTTATTTAGTTCTTGGTAGATATGTTTATTTTGAACACGTTGTTTATTCTTCATTCCTTATAGTTTATTTCACATTTTATTATTTCTTATTTAAATTCTTCCCTTTATTTATACTTAAAGATACATGGATCTATCTCATACCTTGATACATCATACGACATCCAATGTAGATGCATGCCTTGCATATTGTGCCACAACACACACAATCCTTCATGATAAAAAATATTTTCTAACTTATTGTTAGTTAAGTCTAATGTTAATACAATATCAGGTCCTGTAGACTTGATTCAAGGCTCCGGAAGGGCAACTATTATTTTACCTAGTGGAACTAAAATCCAGATTAATGATGCTCTTTAAATAGCTAAATCCAAGCGAAATCTTCTTAGTTTCAAGGATATTCACCGAAATGGATATCACATTGAAACTATGAATAATGATAGCAATGAATACCTTCTCATTACTTGAGTTGTTTCTAGAAAAAAAAAACACATCTTGGAAAAGTTTCCTTCTTATTCTTGTGGGTTATATCAAACAATTATTAAAGCCATTGAGTCATATGTTATCATGAACCAAAAGTTCTGTGACTTAAAAACTTTTATAATTTGGCATGAACGTCTTGGTCATCCAAGATTATCCATGATGCGTTGTATCATCAACAATTCTTTTGGGCATTCCTTGAAAAACCAAAAGATTTTTATGCCCAATGATTATAATCGTGTTGCTAGCTCAGAAGGCAAATTAATTATTAGATCATCATTTACTAAAATTGAATATGAATCACCAGCCTTCCTAGAACATATTCAAGGTGATATTTGTGGACCTATTTATTCACCTAGTGGACCTTTTCATTATTTTATGGTTTTAATTGATGCATCAACTCATTAGTCTCATGTTTGTCTTCTTTCAACTAGAAATGTTGCCTTCGCCAGGTCACTTGCTCAAATAATTCGACTCAAGGCGCAATTTCATGATCATTCTATTAAGACAATTTGTCTTGGTAATACACATGAATTCTCCTCCCAAACATATTTTGTTTATTGTATGTCGGTTGGTAATGATATTGAATATCCTGTTGCTCATACCCACACTCAAAATGGATTAGTTGAATCTCTCATTAAGCATTTGCAATTGATTGTAATACCATTACTCTTGAGAACAAAATTGTCTTTGTCTACTTGGGGGCATGTTGTTCTTCATGTTGCAATTTTAATTCAAATTCATCTTAAAGCTAATCATGAATATCCTAAAGAAGATAATGAAAAACTACTTGGTCTAAAAGTACCATATTATAGTGTTATTAGTGCATTGATGTATCTTGCAAATTATATACAACTAGATTGCATTTTTTTTCTTCATATACTCAGAGTGTCGTGTTGATAACATGTTGTAAAATAAAAAATAAGAAAAAGAAAGAAGAGAGAATAAACATAAATCCTCAAAGAAAAGTAGAATGGAAGAAAACCAAATCAATTTTCATTAGAGGTCTCCTCTTTTATAGGAAGTCACAAAGAGATATATATCAATATGGATGATCATCCACAAGTTTCCATAATCTAATAAAATCTCATATTTTATAACAAATATATATATTGCATTTTATTTTCTTATTTATTTCATAAATTAAATATAAACATGATATAATATAACATATCTTATTGGATGTGTTACCTTACAATATCATGACAATAGAATATGTATATTCAAAGATATCCAAAGATATCGTATCCATTGAAAATCAAATCCTAAGATATATATTTCCTATTAAATAGGATATGATATTCTAAGATATACATATCTTATCCTATTCTATCATACTAACCAAATGTAGCCTTAGTGGATTAAGTAATTAACAATTTGATCATCAAAATTTTGACTCCTTAACTCAATAAAATTTAAGCTTCATAAGTGATGTCATACATTAAACATATGACATGAATTTAAAAGATGATACATAACGAAATTTGAAAGATTGCAAAATTAAGTTATGCAAAATAAAATAAAATAAAATAACCAAAATAAAAAAGAATTAGAAAGAAATATTCACTTATTAACAAAATTTCTTACATGAGGAAACAACTGTTTCAACTAAAGTCAAAAGGGAATTAAAAAAAAAAAAATTATCTTGTTGACAAATTTTCTAAATGGAAGAAATAAGTTGTTAAACTAGGAGTCAAATTCTTTGAATTAAACAATCAAATTTTGAAGATTATAAATTTAATTCTCCAACTTCACCCATAAATAATGGTGTTTTCCTTTAATGAAGAGGTTCATAAATGATTTCACAAAGGGAAAAAGGTTTCTCAAGGAAAAAAAAAAATGTTTCACAACATATCCTTACAAGTTTGAGAAAGCACACAAAGTATTACACACGTGCTCTTTACCATTCTCAAACTTTGACAAATCATTTAAATCATTTGTGAAGAAGCTACATTAGGCCCTCTATTGAACTTTAATTTCAAGAAAATACTTGTATAGTCACATCTCTTAAATTTTGATCAAAGCGATCAAATAAGAAAAAAAAAATCTTTTATGAAGGATATGATCACATAGAATTGTACTCTATAATCATTTTAATACAAAAAAATTTTTCACACACACACACACACACACACACACACACATATATATATATATATATATATATATATATATATATATATATATATATATATATATATATATATATATATATATGTATGTATGTATGTATTATCATTTTGCTTATTTTGTTAATTTCAAAATTTACACGTAGCAATTTCTAGCATGCTTAGTGAGACATTTTTGCCTCTTTGTAGACCCTCCATTTTATCCTTATAGCATATGCTATTCATCATACTTATTGCTTCTTGCTTCACTCCTCTACATAGTACATGCATGAGGTCTCCCTTTTGCTTAATTGTTCTTGTATTCCTTAATGGTATGTCCATTACTCAACTTTGGCATTGACTTTTGGACCATTTTTGGAAACCTTTTGAATGGAGTTTTTGGATGACTTTAGATGTATCCTAGGAGTTCCCAATGTTTTGGTGCGATTAGAGCAAATTTAGGTTTTTTTTTGGTGTCTTGGAACTCATTTTGGCCTGTTTTGGCTTTATGGTGACTCAATGTCCTCAACTAGTTGGCAACCGGTTGAAGGTTTCTCGATTGATTGATTGGGTTTTGCCCATTTTTGCCCTATTTTTGCCTCTTTTTGAATTTTTTTTTTTTTTTTTTTTTTTTTTTGTTCTTCTTTAAGAGTTCCTAAGGGTGCTTTAAGAGGTTTTTGAGATCTTTAACCTTAAGTTATTGTCTCTTTAGGTTTGGGTTTAGTTTAACAAAGTTTTAAGTGAATTTGAGCCTTGGTGGAGATGGTGACAAGTGTTTAAATTTCTACCATTCCTTGCTCTATAAAAAAGGGTCTTAAGGCTTATATTTAAGGGAGTTCTCTCTTGGGTTTTATAGGGAAACTTTTCTAAATTTTCCATAAAAAGAGATATGGTGAGCTTACCTAAAGGGCCCACTAAGAGACAGTTATCCCATTACAAATCAAAAACCAATAATGAAACCATTAGCTTAAATGGTTAGGAACAAGAGTAAACTAATGTAGAAAAAAAATAAATTATTTTGATAAAACAAAACTAAATTCTAATCAAGATAAAAGCAAAAGCATAATAGGAGTAATAGTAGTTTAGGCCTTAAGGCTGAATACAACTCAAAAGTAATAATTGTCTAAAAAAGGAAATGGTACTAGAACCCACAAACTAAGGATAAGTAAATAATGTTGAAGGGCTATGGGCCTTGAAGCTCACTCTTGAGGATTAACTCTAGTCCTGACTAAACCTCAACTGAACCTATTGGCCCCTCACCTGAAAAACAAAAAAAAAATAGAACAAATAATTCAATGAATAGTCATGATATGCAAGTGTTAGGATGGTTAATCCATATTAAAGACGATTTTAAAACATATCTATAATAGATTTGATAATTAGAAATTAGGGTAGAATAATCATAATAACATTTAAAGAATGTATAAGATGTAAAACATGTAATCATAAGTCTAAACATATCTTTGGTCAATTGATCAATTATAAAAAAAGCCTATTATCTGTGAATCCCCATATCTATACGATCTTTGGGGTCTCATTACCTCAAATCACAATACCAAACAGCTCATCTCTTGGTCATCCCATTAGGGGCACAACAAAGTGTACTCTGTTGCTATGGGCTTTATCCTCTAGCTCAGTATTAGAACCCATAATCCCATCTTAAGGCCTTCCCCTTGCTACATAATTGGTGTGGAGTCTTGGAGTAAACTACACAAAACACCTCACAAGTGTATGTGTTATCATGTCCATCAAATATTAATGTCCAAAAAAATCAAACAATGTATTGTATCATAACAAGATATGTAATGTCATTGTTTGTAAACATATGCATGGTCACAAATAATTTCTTTAAAGTAAAGTAACATTCATTTTTGTAACTCAAACATAAATCATATACATTTTGACCAAATAATAATTCAACATATATCTCATGCCTTTGGAGAAATTAAACACACACACACACACACACACACACACACACACACACACATATATATACTTGCATATCATAACTAATCATTAAAATTCTCATAATAAAAAAATACAACATAACTCATAGTATGATGGCTCCACAAAGTCCAAATCATTTCCTAACAAAAGAAAATGTAAGTGCACTTAAAGAATTGAAAATTCCATAAAAAGGAAAACTATGGTTTCAAGTTCTATTAACTCTTTCTTAATTTGACAACACTCAAACTAAAATATGAAATTTTCCTAAAAATGAAAGGCAAGGGAAATGGAGTCAAATACAAGTGAAACTTGAGTCAAATAGTTTGTTGATGAGTTTAGAAACCTTACAAATTAATGTTTGAGTCAAATGGTCATCAAAAGATCATCAATTAAGTCTCAACCTAAATTAGTTTTAGATTGCTTAAAACATCACATGCTGCAGTGCTCTTCACTTTCTCGATTTTTCTCACCAAACAATTTCCAAATATTATGAAACTCTCTAGATCTAACATATGATAAGTCTAGAAGATTTTAAATATTTTATAAACCTAAAACAAACTCTAATAATACCAAAACTCTCAAACATAAAAATTGTCTCAACATATCTTACTGAAATCCATTAATGGTTTCTTACTCACTTCCTTGTTCAAATGAATTCGGAATTGCATGGAATTAGATTCTACAACTTCCTTTTTTATTCTAATAACATATAAAAATAATTAAGGATTATGATAACTAGCCAAGATAGCCAAGAAATAGACATCTCATAGCTTTGGGATGCATTTTGCTTCTGTGGAGAAATGTGAACAAAAGTTGAGCGACCAAAAACTTTGGGTGGAAAGGAGGAAATAAGTGATCTATTTGGAGGATATACTTTAGTGAGTGTTTGACATGGAGTTTGAAATTTCAAAACTTTAGAAGGCATCCTATTTAATAAAATAGGCAATGATAAGAATTGCTAAACCCTAAAAGTGTTTTGGTACATGAGTTGTAAACATAGGTGAATAAGCTACTTTTGGAAGGTATCAATTTTTTCTTTCGACAATCCCATTTTTTTATAGGGTGTCTATGAAAAAACTTTGATGCACTATGTCATTATCTAGAAGATAATCCTCAAGTATGGAATGGAAGTACTCTCTAACATTATCAGTCCTAAAGATTTGTACTTTGGCTTGGAATTGTTTTTGAAGCATGAAGTGAAAGTTTTTTAAAATAGGACCTACTTTTAATTTTTCTTTCATGATAAATATCCAAGTGATTCTAGTGTGATCATTAACAAATGATACAAACCATCTAGCACCTAAGACGTTATTGGCACAGGATGATTATCACTATGTATGACAGAGAATGGATGTGATGCTTTGTAATGTTGAACAACATAAGAATTTCGAGCACATTTGGATAGTTGACAGATTTCACATTGAAATAACATTGGATTTTTATTAATGAATAATAAGGGAAGCAACTTTTTGAGATGCATGAAACTAAGATGGCCTAACCTAAAGTGTCATAACATGATTGCACTTTTATTATTAAAATTTGGAATTGAAATAAGAGCCCTATTAGATTGACTCACTATAGAAGGAAATGAAACACAATGAGCACCTTAAGCTTGACCTTTAACAAAGTCATCAACTTCGAAGAGATAGAGTCCCACACACTCCTTAACATTGCCAACCCTCAGCTCCAAGTCCAAGTCTAAAATTCATAATGAGTGGGAAAAAATGTATCAACACAATTTAGGTCTCTAATAATTTTGCTCATGAACTGCTTGTTGCAAGTCAGATTAGGAACCAAAAGCACAGAATTTAGTACAAGGTTCTTTGAGATAACTATTGATCAAATACTAGCAACTGTGGATAGAGAACAAGGGGTTATACGCGTGAAATAAGAATGCATCCTTGATCATTTGATCTGATGCTCCAAAGTCAATTGACACTTAGAGTTCTTATAAAAAAAAAATACATTTTTGAGTTATTAAACTATTTTCTGATGACTGAAGTTGCAGGACTTGGTTGAAATTGACTAAATATTTTCTAAAAAAGGTCAATTTGCTCTTAGCTGAAGAGGGTTGATTCAGATAGTGTGTGCTCATCAGTGGTCACTGCTAGGCCACAACTTTGTTTGATGGTGGTCTATTTGGCTTCTAATTTGCAGGCTTTTCTTGTATCTTCCAACAGGTTTCTTTGGTGTGTCCTAGTTTGCGACAGTGATCACACCAAGTTCTGCCTTTGCAAGTCCAGTTATCATTATTAGGAAAACTGACTAGGTTTTATTCTTGGAACTGATATTGTATACATATATTTTTCATGACTAGGTTGAGCACTATTTCAGACATGTGAACATCCCAGGTTTTAGGCAGAATAGTGTTTGTTCAAAAGCTAAATTCAGATGGAGTCAGAGAAATTAAGTGCTGTGCTAGTCACTTGATCGATCTGGGGCCAGGTCAAACTTTGAAATTTTGGGACCCCTCTCCCTTTTATTTTTTGAGAAGGCTTTCTGCAATCAAACAGAACACCTGCCAATGATTTAATAAAGCTCAAAATTAAATGCGCATCTCAACAACCATATATGCTACATTACTTGCATCCGTAGCATATTCTGATTTTTCATTATTCTTATGCCCAGTGAGGCATCCTCAATGCATTGATTAGAATGATAATGTCAAGGATCAATCTACCAATCTTCCCTTTTGAGCTGGGTGGGAGTGATTTTTTGGTTCACGGGGTCTTTTGTAACTTAGTCATAGATTGTTTCTCTGATGATTGTCTGATATAATTTTATGTATTGAAAAGCTGAGACCGTATCAGGAAAAGATCATGAATGTATATTAGAAGCACAAGGCATCGCAGTATGCACCATTGGGTATATTCTTTCCTTTAACATTTGTTCTAATTTTGAAATATTCTCAGCTGAAAACTTCTTGTTGAATTGATCGACTATGCTTTCTTTTAGGTTTATGAACTATTGGATAATGTTATTGATGGGGTTCAAGCTAGATTTGCCTCAACGTTAGACGTTGTTTTGCTTGCTAATGATTCTGTATGCATCACTGATGATGGGCGTGGGGTATGAACCTTCCCTCCACCTCTATATTTGTCCAGGAAAGTTGGATGTATCTTTACTTAACAGGTCTGGGGAAAACCTTCAAGTACACAATCCCTACCCCAAGAGACTAAGCATTGGGTAAGCTCAAGACGCAAATATGGGATCCCATTCCCAAGCAGCCGACCAGTAGAGCCGTGCATGGAGGGTCAACAATAACCTCAATGTTAAACACATTCCTTTGCAGATTGCAGATTCCGACTAAGTTGCTTCTAGTAATGAAGAAATCTTCCTTGGACATTGTACTGCATAGATGATTGATCATATTTATTCTAAATTTTTGCGTAGTTTGTCATTGATTAATTGCATGGACTTGATTTCAAAGAGATAGATTCACATCATACCTTTCTCATCATCTCCTACTCATTTTTTTCATGCTCACGATTATTAAATATTTCAAAGTCTCCTCATCCCAAAGAGTCATTTCAGTAAAAATCAAGCATTTCATAGCAGAAAGCAAGCCCATCAAAACTCAAGGGAAATTAAGGGCAAAAATTCGCCGTTGCCGGGGATCGAACCCGGGTCACCCGCGTGACAGGCGGGTATACTCACCACTATACTACAACGACTTTTTGATTTTGCGTTTTATATATTTATAATTATAACTAACTTATATTACCTGCAAAACTCTCGCCTAAAAGCAAAACTATCGGGTTTAGAACTCAAATTTTAAAAGCAATTTTTTTTTTAATTTTTTTTTGTGTTTATTTAGGAATTTTAGAAAGTTAAAAAAATAAAATACAAGTTTGACCCTCTAAAAAATTACTTTTGTATATGAAAAAAATAGATTGAATAAAAAGATTAGATAAGCATAACTATGGAATAGATTTTATAAAATATTTGTTTGTTTGTATTTTAATTTTATTTAGTATTAATAAAATTAAATTTATGTAAATCCTAATATACATAAAATAAATCTAAATTTTTTTTTTTATAATTTTGTATTTGATATTTTATTAAATATTTTTTTATTTGTTTAATTTTGAGATTTTTTTTAAATATTTGGACTTTTAGGTGTAATTAAGTAATTGTTAATTCACAAATACGTACACAATTATTCAAATGTATGTTATTTAATTATTGATAGAATTTCATTTTGCTTAAATATTTGATATTTTATCAAATATTTTATTATTAGTAGGTTATTTTTAGTTTAATTTAACGATTTTAATAAATATTTAAAATTTTAAATTTAATCAAGCATTTATTAATTTAGAGTTGACTATCAAAATTTTATCATTATCAAGTGACTTATATTTAATTATTTAAAAAATATTTAAAAAAATTATTAATAAGATTATTAAATTTTTCTAAAAGCTCTCTAACAAAATATTTTAAAATTATTAGAAATGTTTTGGCCAAATTTCTTAGTATATTTTTTAAAAAAAATCGCAAATATTACCTGAATATGTTTTATAAACTTTTAGTAAAATCTAAAATTCTCTTGTCAATGTTTTTAATAATTTAGTTATTTAATTTATTATACTATAATTTCTTTTATAGCTAACATCAATAATTACTTATTTTATTAAATGATGCTACCATTTCTAAAATATGAAAATTTATCTATATTTATTATAATACACAAATTTTTTACTTTGTCCCCGTCTCCCATTAATCCGTAATTCCAAATTTTGATTGAAATAAAATAATATGAAAATAAATAAATAAATTGAATTGTAGATTTATTAGGCATAATTAACAGAGAAGCATGTCATAAATAATTTGGTCGCAAATTTAACTTACATTGAATAATAAAAATAAAAGATGCTTTGTGAGTTGACGTAGTTTTACATTTGATGTTGTTAAACTTTTAGTAAACATTTTCTTGAGGATAATTTCTAGTTAAGGTCTCACACTTATACTTTTACAAAAACATCTTTATCTCTGATTTTACTAATAATAATTCTAAAATATCAAATCTCTTCTATTTTAAATACTTCAATTCAAATCAAGTATATTAGGCAACTATTTTAATAATTAAGAAAATAAAATGGCAATTTATTACATTGGATCAACTATAAATGCATTTTCATTAAAAAAAAAAAAATACATTCTCTTTAACCAATTATTTTCAGTTCAAAACACCATATGATAATTTTATTAAACTCATCTCTCACAAAATCTAACTCTAGAAAAAGAGTTAGATTTTGTTGTATTTATAAAATATAACTATAAATTATAAATAATTTATCACAACTTCAAATTTCTCCGTTGTATTTATAAAATATTAGTACATGACATTTGAAAATATGATTTATTAATGTGAAATATGTACAAAAGTAACAAAATGTATTTATTAGGTCTTTGATTTAGGAATGAAGTCAAATTGAAAAATGTAATTAATATGAATTTTCTCTAAGTGATCAAAATACCTTTTATAGGATTGTAGAAATTGCAATTAATATGTCTAATAATTCATAACGGTTAAAATAATAAAATCAATTCAAAAGAATTGGAAACAATCACACGTAATAAAAGCCAATAATTGCACTTTAAATTCTCAAAGGATGGCTACAAATGGTTCGTCGTCTCTATCCCAGCCATGCCCGCTTATTCAAAATATTTCTTATCTGTATCTCATTTAAAAAATAAAACAAGATGGGATGAATATGTAAATTTCTCATATTAAATTTTTTATAAATAATTAAAATATTATATTTTTATTACATATTGAAAAGTATTCTAGTATTATTTTTATTATATATATATATATATATATATATATATATATATATATATATATATATATAATATATATATGAAAATAGGAAAATAAAAATTAAATTAATTTTATATATAATCGGGTAGGACAAGACAAGGCAATATCCAAACCTATCCCAAACCCATCAAAGGATTTGATTATTTGAATTTCAAACCTCCATACACTTTTTTTTTTTCTTTGCTTTTTTCTGATATTTTTCTTCACTGCCTTCTTTCTATTTTCTTTTTTTTTCTTTTTCAAACTTTAAACAAAAAAATCAAGTAATACAATATTAATAAAAATAAATTTTAAACTAAAAGTGTTCAACTAAAAAAAAATCTTAGAAATAGAAAATAAATAAAAGCATCAAACTTTAATAACGATTTGGGATATTATATATGAAAACTTTAAAACTCTTTTTAAATTTATTAATTATTATTTTCAAGAAGATTTTTTTATATAAATTTATATCTTGGTAAATAAAACAATTAATTTTAGTTTAATATATTTTATTTAACATATATCAAAATTTAATAGCTTCTTATCAACACAAAAAAATAAGAAAAAGAATGAAAAGTTGAACAAAAAATGTAAATTGTTATTATGAAGATGGATTTTATTTTTGTGATAAATTGAAAGTCTCATTTTCTTAAGAAAAATTTTATGTTAAAATGTTAGTAAATTGTTCATATATATATATATACATATTTATAACACATTCGAATATATATACTTTGATTATGTTTTTTGTATCCCTAAGTAAACTTTCCACGCGTAAATCACAAATTTGATATCTCTATACCATTATAGTATTTTCACACATTAGTTGTACTTGTTTTGTATTTTAATTATATTTTTATACCTAAGTTATAATTTTTTGTATCCAAGATGGTTATGTGCTTGGTATCTTGATATCTTAGTCATATTTTTTTATACCTTAATACCTTAAGTCATATTCTATCTTTGTCATTTTTTCGTACTTTAATTACATCCTTTATACTTAGATTGTATATTTCGTATTTTAGTATTCTATTCACATATTTCATAGTAGTGTTTTTTGTACTCTAATCATATTCTTCGTATCTAAATTAGATTTTTCCTTTTTAAATACTTTAATAAATTTTTTGTATCTTGTTTCTATTTTTCGTATTTTGATTACCTTTTTCATACCTTAATACCTAGGTTATATTCTTCAAATACAAATTATATTTTTGACATTTATAGGTCATAATATGTGTACCTTAATACCTAACTCACATTTTTTATGCATAGGTCATATTATTTGTACCTTAGTACCTAGGCCACTTTTTTCGTATTTATTAAGTCACATTTTTTTTCCCTAAATCACATTCTTCATACTTCAATTCCTATATCATTTTTTTTTTATACCTAAATTACATTATTCAATTTATTCTACCTTAGTACCTAGGCACTTGTTTTGTACTTTAGTAACTAGGTCACATTCTTCATAGGGAAAGTTGTGTTTTCAACTACTTATTTGAAAATGTTATGGTATTCAAACCCCAAGATTGTGGAACATCATATTTGACTGCCAAAGGGGATAATATTATCATTCTTGGGAACATAAAATTTCTCAAACATTCAATCTTCTTTCTCTAATTTTAGCAAAAGAAATCCTAAAACCTCCAATCTATCTCCACTATCTCAGCAACCAAACGGAACACTTCATTGTAAGAACACCGAGTAACTAGCCGGGTTGAAGAGGTGTAGTTGTGAGTCTCTTAGAATTAATAGGTAGGACCCATTCATTCTAGCTTGAATTGTTGAGATAAGTCAATGAATATGAGTGGCCAGAATCAACTCTAGTCTCAAATCTGGAATTTCTTTTTAGCATGTTGAATAAGTTCTCATATCTATTGAGATCCTCCAGTCTCAAAACTTCACCATCAGATAATAAATAATTTTATTTTGTACAATAGATTTGGGTTTAGGTTTGAGCATCAAAAATTTCCACTTCCAGTAGCTATTGTTTCTTCAAAGTATAAGATTTATTAACCGAGAGTAAGAGAGCCTTACCATAGCAAAGTTTGAATATAGATAATGGACTGATCAAGAAATTCAATAGGGAAAGAAAAATTGAAAGATAGTATGCCATGGAAATTAAAAATAAGCCTACTCAAATAACAATGTGAGTTGATTTCATATGGTAATGAACAACATAATTCAGTGATTTATGTTTAATAGGACATCAAAGCACGTCATAAAAGTTATATAGAACTGAAAAAAAAAAAAAAAACCAGGCATAGCATAAACATAGCCTATCAATTAAAAGCCCTTAAGCAATAATGTGTATTTGCTATCTTATTCATGACCAAAGAATTGAATGTTGTAAGTGGTTCAAAGTGCACAAAATATAACAAAATCCACACCTTCCTCTATGCAGCCACCTTTAGTTACTCCCAAAATGCATCTGCAAAACACACCAACATAAATAGAGATTAATTTAATTTGTATGCGAACTAAACTATGAGCTAAAAGTAAACATGAAGCAGAGTTCAAGAAGCCCCTTAGCAATTGGCCATGTTATAGTCACAATTTTTTTTCCCTTTTGGAAGATTATCTTGCAAAACATCATAGTCATATTCTATGGAATGATTCATATATCCATGGTATTGTTGTCATGCCTTGATTGTGTAGATTCACCCTATTCTTTAGAATATTAGCGTATTCCAGTTGCAAGGAAAGACAATCTAAAAAATCTCTCATTCTCACAAGTTTAGTTGAATGAATTGAGCACCAAAAAGGCACTCAATTTATGGGTGATACATCATCATTTCTTCCTGTAAATTGTTAGTCATTCGCTTGAAAAGAAGAATGGGAGGATCCGAAAGTTTTATGTGTTTGATTTAAAAAGGAACTGGAGAAACTAACCCTGATGATCCATGAAACGATTTTATAGAGAACTTACCATCCATGTTAAATCTCGAAACTAACTTGCCCTAGCATTCTCTTCTTACCTTCGTGTCTTGAATCTACTTAAGGAATGCTTCCACTATTTCTAACTCCCATCTTGAAGGTTTTTGACAAACTGGAATGGTGGATCAAGGATCCCATTTCTAAATTTTAGTAGTTTAGAATTTACAACAGTAGCATATTTAAGGTATGATGTTGATTTAATATACTGGTGGACATCTACCTATGTCTTGCCTTGTACCAAATCTAACATTTAGTAACTAACAAGTAATTAGAATGGCTATTTTATTTTTAGGTGGAAAAAAAACCTAAAACCTGCATAAGATTTTTCAATAGAAACCCTCATAAAATATTCTTCTACCTGAAAATGTGTTTGAGAATTTCTCCTGAGTTGGGGAAACAAGAAAAATGAAAAATACATGAAATCACTCATAGAACACTTGTATCTAGTAAATCTAGGTATTTGAATGCCTATAGGAGTCAAGCCAAGTTGTTTGAGTTTACAATTCACCCCAAGCTTGCAATTTTACCATTGGCCCATGTGTGCCGCTGAAAATCATAATTGAGTTAATAATTGTCAGCACCTATGTTACTTTTCGGGTATGGGTATTATGCTGGTGTGTTTAGGTGTTTGATCCTTCATATTTCAAATTCTACAACATAGTGACTCGTTTGGAAAAGGATCTTGAATGGTATTTAGATGTGGCATAAAAAATAAAATAAAAAATCAATTAGTCAATAAGAAAGAAAAAAGTAGCATATCCTTGATAAAAAAAAACTCTTTCTTTTTCCATTTATTGCCTATTTTTGAAAAAAAAAAAATCACAATGGTCAATATTTGATGCAAAATACGAGTATCCACCAAGGATCGTATACCCACACCCTTGTCATGTCATGTGGTCATGGTTATGTTGGGTGAAGTTGAAAAGTTTGGGTCTCATAGATCAGAACATTGGTGAAGTTGTTTCCTAAAACCTTTAGATTTGTAAGTGACTGATGTCTAAGAATGAAGGATATTAAGTTGTATTTTGTGAATTTCTTCATCTTGTTCACAAGCAAAACTTTAATCTCCCCAAGATTTTCACTCATTATTGTCTTGCTGTTGAGTGAGGCATGATTTAGGTTAGTGCTAGAATTCCATTATAGTCTCTGTTACAAAAAATTTGGAGGGAAGTGTATTGTATTGAATTTGGAACTTGTTGAAAGGCCTAATTTTAGTTGACATTGGACTTTAGTATGATGGTGTTAGTTGATTTGATTTGTCTAGGACTTAATTTGGTCAATCCCTTAGTCTTCTTTCCAACATTTGCCATCAACATATTTTCGGGTTGTGCTTCTTTTATTAGAATTAATATTTCTGCCTAAGGTTGTTTCTAAACAAAACCCAGTTTCTACAAAAGCTTTTCCTGGATGGTTACCATCAAACCCCTTCTTTCATCCAGATACTTTTTTGGGTTCAACCTGTGACGCCTCAATCTTTTGCCTCTTCTGGGGTCCTGATGGACGTTCAGAAACTTATTCGTGTCCTTAGCAGACAAACCTAAAATAGAGTATGGTGAGCTGAGGGTACAAGCCCCCTCTCCACTTCTTATCTACCAAATAGAAGGCTCAAAAGGACAAGTATATCATGAAATAGGAATTCAATTTGAATCATCATCAAAATTTAAAAGCAACAAATAACAAACAAAGACAAACTTTAAAACCTAAGAAGATCTTTTGGATTTTGGATTGATTCGAATCATGCAAACAAACAAAAGAAGCAAATAGAAAATAAAGTCATGACAAATAATTGCAGGCCCGTATTACCCAAATCAAACCCTGTTAACCTGACCCTTCTCTGTACATCAAAATCCTGCTTCACGATTTGATTTCACACTAAACTCGTATGGATATGAACAGAAACAGAAAGATAATCCATATCAACATATTCCCCAAAACAGAAACAAAAAAATAAGCAAAATAAATTGAAAAAATAAATCCAAAAAAACAAAATGGAAAACTAGGTGGCTTTAAATTTAGAAAGAAACTGATTCAAAAAGATGTAGGTCTATCTGAAAATTTCTTTAACCAAAACAAATTTTCCCTCATCTTCATTCATGTAAAAATTAACCAAAATACAACAAACCCCAAAATATAACACCTTCGGCCCCAATATTTTCTCAACAGTCAAACGAATCCTTAAATGGAAAACTCACGTGTAATTGATTAATCCACAACAAGAGGAAGCTCCACTTCAGTTTCTAGAAACCTTAAAAAAATTCAACCTTTGATGAAGAAATATGAAGATATGCCTCAACTTTGGCTTCATTGAAGGTTTTTGGAAGATGCCTATCGGGTTTGGGTGGTCAACTTGTGAAGAGAGACACACTAGGGTTAGGCCAAAATCAGATGAAGACGGCTTTGGGAAAATGGGTATCCATCGCTTGGTCAGGACGTCAATAAACGGATCGACTGCCTAACTTCGTGTATCAAACGAGCTCTGAAAATGGGAATTTTTTGAGATCAGGTTAAGGCAAAACTAGAGGAAGTGACAGAGAGAGTTTCCCAACTTTCAAATGTTTCTCAGGTCGGGTGTTTTGTGGGTTTCAGATTTGATAACTTCAAGTTTCAAATTTTGGTGTTTATTAAATTGCGCACCTGTCTGCTGACATGGACACTGGTGGAAAACATTAAAGGGCAATTTTGAAAATGCAAACCTAAACAGTATATAGTGCATGAGATATATAATATTTTTCCCATTAACAGACATATCTCATATTTCAGATACGTGGGTTTCCAAAACCATAGATCTTCCTAATAGCAACCTGCAAACACAACTTTCCCTTCTTCATACATAGGTTATCTTTATATATATATATATATATATATATATATATATATATATATATATATATATATATATATATATATATATATATATATATATATACCATGCCTAGGTAATTTTTCCATATCTTTAGTATAGAAGCACGTTATTTGTACCTTTGTACCTAAGCCATTTTTTTTTGTACCTTAGTAACTAAGTCATATTCTTCACCATTTTTTTTTTATACTTTAGTATTTAGTTTCATGCGTAGATCATATTCTTCATACCTAGATCACCATTTTTGTACCTTAATATTTAGGTCACATTTATCATAACTAGATCACTTTATTATTAACTTAGCAACTAAGTCACATTCTAAACTAATTTTGAAAAATATATTTCCATTCTTTAAAATAAAAAGCAATCTTTTAACTTTAAAAACACGTTTGACAAAAATTTTAGTCAAAAATAATTTTACAATAATTCGTTATAAAATCAATAGAACTATTTTTCCTGGTATTAATAGAGTTTTTACTTTTTCCTAGTATTGATAGAGTTTTTACTTTTTCCTTGATAGAGTTTTACTTACTATTCTTCCCTTTACTAGTATTTTTTTAAATAAATAAATAGTGGAAATCCAATCTTCAAATCTAATAGTTAATTGCAAATGTTTTGCACTATAGTATCTCTTAGATAGTGCAGAATTTTCCCTTACATGTGTTTACCAAAATCTATTAAATTTTGATAAATTTTAAATAAAAAAAATATTTTATTAATTTTTATTTTAATTATATAAAAAATGGGTTAATTATATTCACCTCCTCTGAGATTTTGGCAAAAATTCATCTAACTCCCATAAATTTGAAATTTCATCATGCACCTCCCTTATTTTGACGTAGAGGAGAGGTAAGTGAAAATAAGAAATGAAAAAAATAAGGAAGATATATGATAAAATTTCAAACTTATGGGAAACTAATTATATTTAGTCAAAATCTCATAAAAGGTCAATAAAATTAACCCTATAAAAAATTGTTTTTAAAGTAAAAATCAACCACTTAAAAAATAATTGTGAAGTTTTTATATTTGGGTGATGTATATAATCCAAACTCATTTAAACTCCTTCCGAGTGTGACACTCAAAGGAGAATGATGAGTTAAGGAACTTTTATAAATCTCATTCATCTTTATCATACTGATTTATTTTATTTTATGAAAATATGAAAAAAATATATATATACATATTCATTTATACATTTATACTTGATTATTCTTTTCATAAATTGGTAACATTTTTTGTATATAATAAAATTCCTATAAAATAATGCTTTGAGGACCAAGATAAATCATCTTAGTAGCATTATTGATTTATCGGTATTTATAAATACTCTAAAAAGTATTATGTTTCCATGTATTTTTACATATATAACTTGTAAATCTAAAAACAATAGATATGATCAAAAGTTAATTCAATGCAACTTAAGAGATTAAAAAAACAAAGGATAATTATTAATAGTAAATGATAAAAAATAAAAAAATAAAAAATAAAAAACTTCTAAAAAAAAGGGTATGGTGTTAAAACTTAATACCCTATAAAATAAATAAAGTTTCAAATATAAGATGATTTCAAAGAATGAATTAAGAAAATAAAGTTATTCAATACATATATATATATATATTCTTGGGCCTTAAGGATTTTTAAAATTATTATTATTTTATGCATTTAGCAAAGTTATTCATCTATCAAAGTTTTACTATATCTTATCATATTTTGTATACCTTAGTACCTTAATTTGTGTCCTACTTTCAACTATTTGTCACTTATTTATTAGGATATTTCCAATTTTTTGGTGGGTCAAATGGTAAAGCGGTTGTATTGTGGGTCAAAGCAAAGTGAAAAATTGGCTTGGGACTCCGACCTAGTTCTCCAAAAAAGGGAGATTTATGCACATGGGCAAACATGCCCTTATTGAATATGTTGGCCTACTTATTATATATACTATATTTACACCTGAATTTTATATATATTTAAAAAATAAAATATTTTTTTAATAAATTTATTAATTTTAATTATTAATTTTTAAATTTCATTTAATTTATTATTAAAAGCACAAAAATTATGAGTTAAGTACAAAATATATATATATAAATTTTTTAAATAGAAAAATAATTATACGTATAAATAAATTATCATTTTAATATTATATATTTTCAAATTTTATACATTATTATTAAATAACACAAATCATATTATTCATATATTAATTTCTTAATCAAAACGGTTTCATTATTTATATTATTATTTGTTTTATCAATTTTTTTAGTATTCCCTAACATTTGTTTTAAGTTTTTCTTGTTTTATCAAGATTTTTACCAATATTATTTCTTGATGCATCCGTAAAGTTGAACTATTGATATATTCATAAAAACTTATATTTTCATTCTTACTTACATTTTTTATACTTAAATTCAATTTTTCATATCTTAATACTATATTTCATACCTTACTTTTTATATTTTAATCATATTTTTCATATTTATATCATATTTTCCCTCGGAACCTTTTTTTATAACATAGTCATATTTTTGGTACCCAAATTACCATTTTTTATACCTAGTCATATTCTCTTTCTCTTTCTCTCATATTTTTCATAATCCAAACAGAGAATTAATTAATCATCCAATACCAAGATTAAAAACCCATATAATTTAAAGCTGTTAAAGCTAAAAAGTTTATTGAGGTTGTGGGTAGGACTCTTTGCTGTGAAGCCTAGGCCTCGCTCAAGTATTTGCAGGTGGCATAGGAGATGGGTTTGTGTATGGGCTAGGTCGCCTAATCCATAAAGATAGGAGATGGGTTTGTGTACGGGCCAGCCCAAAATAAAGGACAAAAATCTCGCCGCTGCCGGGGATCGAACCCGGGTCACCCGCGTGACAGGCGGGTATACTCACCACTATACTACAACGACTTTTTGATTTTGGGTTTTTCTAAAATTAAATATAATTCCTACTATACTTAGCCACAAATTCCCATTTAACAATCCCCACGAGTTTAGAACCTCTCCTGTCATTCAAATTTCGATTGAAATAAAATAAAAATGATATGAAAAATAAAAAATAATTTGAATGGTTGATTTATTAGGCATAATTGACAAAGGAGCATGTCATAAACAATTTGTTCACCATGACACAACCTATATTAACCAAAGATAATTGTGAGTGATATTATTTTACATTTGATGTTATTATAGCTTTTACTAAGTATTTTCTTGACAATAATTTCTAATTAAAGTCTCACGCTTTTCTTACTTTTACAAAATAATTTTTATTTCTATTTATTAATAATAATTCAAAAATATTAATCTCTTCTATTTAAACACTTGGATGCAAACTAAGCGTATTTGACAACTATTTTAATAATTAATAGAATTTTGGAATACCCAAAGAGTTTACTAGTTCATATTTTAAAATATTTGAAGGTGATTTCATATAAGGATAAGTTAAATCCAATGTTTTTTAGAACCGAATCCATCATTGAACCGAAAAAGTTACTAATTCATGGTTCACTAGTTCAATCGGCGGTCGAACCGCAGTCGAACCGATGACGTCATAAATATATAATTTATAAATTATTAAAATTTAAAATAATTATAAAAATAAAAAATAATAATTTATATATTATTTAAAAATTAAAATTTTATTTGAAAATCAAAAAATTAGTTTCAAATTACAAATTAAAATTAAAATCATAATTTTAATTTAAATTTTGAAATTTTGAAATTTATTTTTAAATCAAAAACTTATTTTAAAATCAAAAATTTATTTAAAATTGTAATGTTTTAAATTTTTTAACTTATTTAAAATTGTAATGTTTTAAAAAAAATAATAATTAAATATTATTTAAATTTTAAAATTTTATTTGAAAATCAAAAAATTAGTTTCAAATTACAAATTAAAATTAAAATCATAATTTTAATTTTAATTTTGAAATTTTAAATTTTATTTTTAAAATAAAAAATTTATTTAAAATTTTAATTTATTAAATTAAAATCATAAATTTTAAAATCATCAAGTTAAAAAAAATAATAAATATAAAAGAAAATAAATAATAATAAGATGAGGTAAAAATAAATAAATAAATAAATAAAAAAGAATATAGAAAAGTAAAATAAAAAAAAATAAAAATAAAAATTGGAAAGGAAGGGAGGAGAGGGGTGGGCCAAAAAGGGAAGAGGGGGGAAGGGGGGTGGGGTTCGGATGGTTGCTGGAAAAAAAAAAAGGTTGAATCGAATGGTTCCCTCATCGATCGAACCGTTAGTTTAATCGATCCAATTTCGATCCGAGCACTTTTTGGCCCAATTGATCATACCAGAATCATGATCGGTCGGGTCTGATCGGTCCAGTTCGATTTTTTTTTAAGATTAGAAGTTTCTATTTTTTTTTATAAAAAAAAAAGTGTATCATAGCAAATACTTAGTTTATCTATTCAAATTAAAAATAATATATGCTTGCTGTTGATAAAAATGTCTAATATTATAAATATCACAATTTCAAATTTCTTTTTTGTATTTACAAAATATTATCATGTAACTTTTGAGAATTTGTTTTTTGTTAAGTGTAAAATATGCACAAAAACAATAAAATATGTATTTGGGTTGTCCAATAATATATATATATATAAAAGATGACTATTTGCTTATCTATAGGTGAGAGACACAAATTTTGATAAATTTTGTGAGAGATATGAAGATGATGGAAGATAATTAAAAGAAGAGGATGATGGTAATTTAGCGATATCATTAAGAGACATTTTTGTTGTAAAAAATTCATTAAAAGGATGGATGCTTGATGGATGTAAATATAATTTCTCTTTAACTAAATAGCTCTTTTCTTGAAGAGTGGGTAAACAAAGTCATTTTCCAATTTCAAATTTATTTTAAGGGAGTTTATAAATACATCCAACCTTTTAATGAAAATTTTAAGACATAAATACCCTTTGGTGAAATCCCTAAAGTACCTTTCAACACAAAAATAAAAAAATAAAAATTTGAAACTCCTGGTATCTAGCCATAGAAGACTTGACATAACTCAAATGAGTAGCACTCAAGGACTAGACATAATTAAGACATCCAAAATTTAAAGACTAGAAATCTTAGTTATGCTCCGTCTTTCAGGACCAAACATCTCATTTATGTTCGACCTTTTAGAACCAAACACCATGGGTTTCATCTTAATTTTTTTTTTCTTCATTTACATTACAGTTTTTCATGATTTATCACTTCTAAATCACACCTACATTCTTGCTAGTTGTTTTTCAACCATTTTTATAAGAAGGTTTTTATTTTTATTTTTTAAAATTATATATGATGAAGCCCTGAAAGATTTTCATGTTTTATATTATATAGATTCAAATAAAATACCAAAAAAAAAAAATAGTTATGAACATAGCTATAATAGTCTTTTAATATCAAATAAATTTCAAATAAGATGATTTGTAACTATGGTTTGTGGTTGGAAAGAAATGGGTTGAAAATAAAAGAAGGGTTGAGGAAGAGAATAACGAGAAGAGTGTTTGGATTTTTTTTAAAGTTGTAGGATGGATGTATTTAAAAGTATTATCGAATCCATAGAGGTCTGTCCGTCCGACGTCGGTCCCTTTTTATGCTCCAAAGAGGGCTTTTAGCCAGCTAATCGAATTTTAACCTTTTTCTTAACCAAGTATCACCAAAATAAAATAATTAATTAAAATAAAATAAAATAAAAGTTTAAAAAAGAAAGAATAACCATATGCATATATTCAATAATTTTTTTCTAGTGTGTTTCTCTAAGTATATTTATCTTACTTTTCTTCACATGGAATAAAGAATTTGAAATAGATAAATTTTTTAAATATATTTTTTCCACCGTTCGTAATAAAACAAACAAAGATATTTTTTTTTAATGGAAAATTCTACAGTATCGACTGGGGTACTGTACCGAAACTTTTTTCATCCTTTAGATGTCCAAGATTAGATCTTGGCCATCCATTTTAATTTTTTTTTTAAAAAACAAGACAACTTGTTAAGAGAGTAATTGGTTCTCCCATTCTCTCTTCTTCAATTGCCTTTCTTCCTTCGTTCTTTCTCCCTCATGACTTCATTTTGTCCATCTTCTTCCATTTTTTTCTCATCAAATTCATTGTCGTAACCGTCGTGGAAGATATCAAAAACCTTCGACCACGTTTCACCATGTCATAGCCGTTTGATCCATTTTTTTTGACAAGAAAGAGTTGTTCCAATAGTTCACGCTCGCCTCACTCTCAACCCAGGTCTTCAACCACTTTCATCATCCAACTCCAGAGTTGATCAAGCAAGAAATTTTTTTTTTTGTTTTTATATTTTGTTTTTATTTGTTTATGGATGATTTTTTTTTTTCATATTTTTAAACAATTTATAATTCATTGTGTTTGGAGATTATTGGGCTCTGTTTTTATGGTTATTGGTTTTTTCAGTCTTGATTTTATGGTTATGGTGGGGCAACAGTTTCATTTTGTCCTTCTTCTTCCATTTTTTCTCATCAGATTGATCGTTGTAACCGTCATGGAAGATATCAAAAACCTTCAACCATGTTTGATCTATTCTTTGGCAAAAAAGAGTTGCTCCAATAGTTCACGCTCGCCTCACTCTCAACCCAAATCCTTGTCGTTTTCAACCACTTTCATCATCCAACTCCAGAGTTGATCAAACAAGAAAAATGATTTTTTTTATATTTTGTTTTGATTTGTTTATGGATGATTTTTTTTCCATATTTTTAAACAATTTATAATTCGTTGTGTTTGGAGTTATTGGGCTCTATTTTTATGGTTATTGGTTTTTTCGGTCTTGATTTTATGGTTATGGTAGGGCAACAGTTTAATGCATAGAGTCTATAAAAAAAAAATAGTTCAATGCATAGAAGACCAACATGATATTAATTTTTAAGATGAAATGATGAGATGAGAAAATTGGGTTTCAAGATGGGTATTTAGCTTCAGAGATGATACAATGACCCAAAAAACTGGCAGTGGGTATTAGTTGATTGCATGAACTCAACCACTTCATTACCGGTTGACCTATATGAAAAGAATCCTATCTTTTTGCAAACTTGTAGTGCCTAGCAGTTGAGAAATTTTGTCTACCGGTTGAGGAAATTCCTCTACCGGCAAACACTGGTGATTCTGCATTTACATGATAGGAAATTAAGGGAATAAAGGGAAAGTATGAGTCTAAATTAAAATTTTCCTATTAAGAATTGTAGTTCAAAATTCACATAATTGAATAAATTTTACGGCATATTCTATTAAGAAATTTTGGGACTTCATATAGCTTGGATATTGTTTAAATAGGTTCATTACACTTAGGAGGTGTTCAAATATTACCCGAAAAAATCAAAATCCAAAAATACTAAAAAATTAGCAAGGGTATGAAGAATGTGAGGAATCTTCACATTCTTCGTACTCTTCTCATTCTCCACTTCTTTGAACTTTTAAAAAATTTTGGGGACTTCATATGGATTGAATATTATTTAAATAAGTTTATTACACTTAGGAGGTGGTCAAATGATTTTCGAAAAAAACAAAATCCAAAAATACTAAAATATTAGCAAGGATACGAAGAATGTGAGGAATCCTCACATTCTTCATACCCTTCCTATTTCCTAGTTCTTTAAACTTTTCAAAAAAAATTGGGACTTAATATGACTTGAATATTATTTAAATAGGTTTATTACACTCAGAAGGTGGTCAAATGATTTCTAGAAAAATCAAAATCCAAAAATACTAAAAAGGGTACAAAGAATGTGAGGAATCCTCACATTCTTTGTACCCTCCCCCATTCTCCACTTCTTTGAACTTTTCAAAAAAATTTGGGACTTCATATGGCTTGGATACTATTTAAATAGGTTCATTACACTTAGGAGGTGTTCAAATGTTGCCCAAAAAAATCAAAATCCAAAAATATAAAAAAATTAGTAAGGGTATGAAGAATGTGAGAAATCCTCTCATTTTTATACTCTTCCCATTCTCTGTTTCTTTGAACTTTTAAAAAAAATTGAGTACTTCATATGACTTGAATATTGTTTAAATAGGTTAATTACACTTAGGTTTAATGGATGAAAAAAAAAATCATAATCCAAAAATACTAAATAATTAGTATAGGGATAAGAATGTAAGGATGCTCTATTCTCTACTTTTTTAAACTTTTAAAAAATTTTGAAAAATCAAAATGATAAAAAAATTAGCGAGGAGTATGAAATTCCATATTGTTACTAATTATATATATTTTTTGTATTTTCAATACTTCAACCAATATTTTATGTAATTAAATGTAAATCATAATAATTATTTTATTAATACAATTTTCAATTAAAGTTGAGTACATAACTAGGTTAATGTTTGAGCAATGTATACTTATGTAAATTTATTTCAATTTTTTTTTTCATTTTTTATAGATGTCTAATTAGACTTGCAATTCATTGAAATTATTTAATTATTTTATTTTTTACTTCTTAAACTAATTATATTGCTTTTTGAATTTTCAATATTCATCCAATTTTTTCCACAAATAATTTCAATTGAAAATTAAATAAATTAACTAACTCTCGATTTAAAAATTTTGTTATCGATTTATTTTTTTTACAATATTTAGTTTATTTTAATTTTTTTTTCCTTCACCTCCTCGGATTATCACTTTATATTACAAAATAAAATAAATTTTAATTTCTTTTTATAAAAAATTTGTATTTTTTTTAAAATTATTCAATATTTTTCAATTTTTATAAAAAAATTCATCATATTATATAATTGAATATTGTAAAGAATTAAAACTTTTGTGTTGCATTGGATTATTATTATTTTTTTTTTTGGCATGGGATCCGTTGGTAACCCATATAGCAAGTTTTTTTTTCCTTTTTATTCACGACCCTCACATGTGGCAAAATGCCATTGGTGCAAGATTGGAGGTATGGAAAAGGATATATGTACCAAAACATGACCCTTGTTTAATACATTACTTGTGATAAGACAACTCAAACCTAAAATTTGTAGGTTACTTGTTCAAAGGGAAAATCAGTCAAGAGTATTCAAGTTAGAAACAATGACAATAAACGAAGAGGAGGGCATGAAAAGGAGTGGGTGGGTGGTGGTGAGAAAAGGAAAAACAAAATTCATAGCAGATTTTGCAGGTAATTTAACTGTAAATACTGAATCACAAGAGATTGAAGCTACTAAACTGGATTCTCCATAGTTTGGATGTACAAATACGACCCCAAGAGTTACTTATTATATAGCACACCTTAGCAGCATTAGCTTAGCAAAACAAAAAGAAAAATCATTTTCCAGAATTCCAACTATGTATCAGTCAACATCTACCGTAACCCTTCTCTGAGGCAACTGCATGCTAACTATGTCTTCTCTTGGGAGGCAATCCATTGATGCACCACCTACATCATTTGTCAGCTCTCCATTTTCTGCTGTTGCTAATGCCAAAAGGTGTGTAGCCTTCTTATTTTTTCGGAACACCAGGTATCCAATACCACACACATACACTGTCATACCTGAAAATCCAAATATTCCAGCAAACACGGCAGCCACCAGCTTTAAATGGCTGTGAAGAAGCAACTTGATGAAACTGGATGCAAGATAGTATATATTTATGGCCATGAGAAGGGAACCGATGATCCAAGTGATGGCTGTAATCTGGGGGGTTGGGGAAAAAAATCGAATCAATAATTGTCAAGTCTAAAAAAATACATGCATTACTTCATTAATTCCACCCTCATTAATGATCACATTGTAGATTTTAACTTGCACTTCCTAACATAAAAGTCCCATATGTAGTTAACATGACCCAACTGATTGAGTTTAAATCATGATCAATGAAAGAGTCAGAAGCCTGATTGAACAGTATGATATATACCTATTTTAATCATGACTCATAAGCATATCTTGACATTTAATCCCTGTTTGCTATATTGACATGACCAGAACCTAATAGTATGTGATTATCTGGTGGCGTTTGTGTTTCAATATTTAATAGGCACTCTGTATGTTTAAAAACTAGAAGATACTTGAATACTGGTTAAGCTGAACCGTCTTCATATTCATCTCTAACATGTCAACGGACTCAATGCAATTTGTAGCCAAAACACTCACATTTCTTGCAAAAATTTTCAGTTGGACATCCTTTTGCTATGTGGATGTCATGTAATACAATACAAAATTTCAAACCAATCTGAAATGCTACCATATAATGAATGCGTTAAATCTATGCAGAATAGCACTAAAAGCTTGAGTCATTTACCATGGTCGAATTGACATATGCACCCATCTTAATCTTGCAGCTGGTGAACTTGAGAAGTGGAATGAGAGCAAAAGGGAGTTCAAATGATAAGATCATCTGCCAAGACAATACATCAAAGGTTAGGTTTTCCGTAAGAGCTAAAAAATAGACATGAGCAAAAAATTCTCTATGTGGATATGTAACCGTGTTGAGAAACAAGCCTTGGTGTTTTATTTATTTACTTAATTTATTTTTTGGACTCCCTTTTGCTTTCATAAATGGGGTAATATGTGAGCAGTCAAATATAGCAGCTGAAAAATGATCAGATTTCAGATTTCATGAAATGATGGCTGCCATTTCCATAGTGGCGCCATTGTGGATGATGTCAAGAAAACTATTATGTAAAATATAAGTTTACATATAAACTATGACTGAAGCCTTCGATTTTTGGTGGAACATCAAGGCATGTGTAAGAGAATGTAGTTGAGTTATGGATCAAGAGTCAACATAAAGCTTCCTCATTTTAAGCAACTATAAATATTTCATTGGCAAAACCATGTACTTGATACCTACTTGAAAACAATTGTAAGCAATCCAAATGCTGTGATTAATAATTTACTTCTAGATTATAACCTCTTTAGCGTTAATTCTCTCTTCCAAATGCTTATTATGAACTATAGCATCTTTTTTACCTTAAAACACCAAGGAGAAATTACAAAAAGTGCATGATATTTTGGGAGTAAAAAAAAGTTTGCAAGTAAGGATACTGTACAGATGCAATGATAATCAGCTTTCCAGCCCCAGATGAGCCGCCAATAATTGCAACAATTAAACTTGGGATTATTGCCAAGCATCGAGTTAAAAAATTCCGGATCCATGGTTGTAGACGTAAATCAAGAAAGCCCTGCAAAAATGAATGTAAGGATACACAAGTTAAGAACAGAAAAATATGGGCCACAACACACATAAGTAGTATGAAAAGATATGTATCTCAAACATTGTATTGAAAAATATTTTCAGGTACAATCTTTTTTCATGTAGGTAATCCTTTTTTTTTGTTCCCATTGTTTTTTTTTTTTTTTTGTCTCTAATGGAACTCAGACTGAGAATATCTTATATATTCACCCCGCAAGCCTTTGCTGCTGGACCAAGGGGACAAAATTATTACTTCTATCAAGTAGTTGCTGGAAAATATCCAGCTCCTCCAAGCGTTTATTATTGGTCTTCTATCTTATGGTTTAGTCATTCAAAATCATAAATTGAATAAGAAATGTCAGACTCCTATACATTATGGGCATATCCTAATAGCTTATGCTTTCAAGAAAGTTGGTAAATTAACATGGTATTAAAGTTACAGTTAACTGGAGGTCTCAACTTTAAGTCTCTCAACTCTCGCTTACTATCTATTGCCCCATCTAGTTATCTGTAAATCCATAATTGCTACTGATTTGTCTCTCCATATTCCGGTATGGGGTCGCGAGGGAGGGTGTTAGTGCAAGGGAGGGTGTTAGCCTATCTATATCTATCAACATGTGTATCTATATATATATCCAATAGATTCAAGGGGATCAATGATAAAGCACAGTTTTTCCAAATTGAAGATAACAAAATGCAAGAAACTGTTATGCAATCACAGTAAAGAATGAAGAACAACCATAAAAAGGAGAAGATATACACAATTCACCAGAACTGGCTCTCAACTCTCTTACCATCTATTCCCCCATCTAGTTATCTGTAATCCATAATTACTACTGATTTTTCTCTCCATGTCCTGGTATCTATCTATCCATCTATCTATTACGATAACAAAATGCAAGAAACTGTTATGCAATCACAGTAAAGAATGAAGAACAGCCATAAAAAGGAGAAGACATACACAATTCACCAGAACTGGCTGACCTTCACGAAGCAGGGAAAAGCCCACTATCAATAATGTCAAAAGAGTTACAAAAACTCAGCTTTATTAATTTTCTATACACAAATATAGAGATTTTAAATCACAATTCATATATATATATATATATATATATACATCCAATAGATTCAAGGAGATCACTGATAAAGCATAGTTTTTCCTAATTGAAGATAACAAAATGCAAGAAACTGTCATATGCAATCACAGTAAAGAATGAAGAACAACCATAAAAAGGAGAAGACATACACCATTCACCAGAACTGGCTGACCTTCACAAAGCAGGGAAAAGCCCACTATCAATAATGTCAAAAGAGTTACAAAAACTCAGCTTTATTTCTTTTCTACACACAAATACAGAGATTTTAAATCCAATTCCAGATGATAATCTATCTCTATCAGGAATCCTAGCTCAATTAGAAAACTTAGTCCTCTTCTGGAATAAACTTCATATAAAAAGGTGGCCAAACCAAAAACAAACAAAACCAGAGCAGGAGTTTAAGATTAAATAGAAGTTTGTAAAACAAGAATACAAGGCAAATCACAAAAGTCTCTGCCTTGTCTTTTAGACTCCACCATATATTACTTATCATGGTAATTCTTTGCACACTATTTGGCCGGTAGGGGTGCAACACCACTTCTATAGTAAGTTCAAAATACAACTACACTTCCTTTGCTACACTTAAACCTTTTTTATTCCTTTCTAAACAATGCTTATTGTTTGCAATACACCCACTTACATCAAAAACTTAGTTCTCTTGGGCAATTTTCACCAATTTCCAAGCCTTATGAAAACATCCAACTTCTTAGTTCTCTTGTGCAATTTTCACCAATTCCCAAGCCTCATTTTTTTCATACTGTAGTTGCTTCTCAAAGCACCTGAGAGATACAATTTTAAGAATATGGGTTCCTTTACATTGGAAGCTAAAATATCAAAGAACTCCAGAAAAGTGAGACTTGGGAATTGATGGAATTGCTTAAGAAAACTAAGGTTGGTGGATCTAAGTTGGTGCACCGGAAGAAAGAAATATTGTTAGAAAAGGAATACAAAAAGAAGTATTGGAAAAGAAGTTTAAGAGTATTTTCAACTCAATTAAACCCACTTCTTAGTAGAGAGATGATGATGGCCCGCCCTTACTAACCATCCATATGGGTTGCAACAAGTTACTCTATGGAAGTAACATATAAATCTATGAACTCACAGTAGATTAGCTTGAAGAATGCAAGACAACTTGTCAAGGTTTAGATTGTTAGGTGGTGCCTTATAAACTTGCATATGATCACAAACTCCTACTTTAGTTAAATTCCTAAGTTTTTAGAATTCTTCTTTTTTGTTTAAAGTTTCTAGTAGAAGAGAACTTATTGTGAGGATTTCTTGTACAAGTAGGATTTATTTAATAAAGATAAGCATATATATTTTTGTTTAAATCTAGAAACTAAAAGATAGAAAATGAAGAGAACTAATGATGAATTTTGTAACTTTTGTAAAACCAAGGTTAATCTCGATTTTGACGATAACAAAATAAGGTTTGAAACTAATGATTTGTCACAAGTGTGTTTAGGCAAAAAGACTTCTAAAGAAGCAATCAAAGACATATCAAGCCAAAGGGAAATCAAGGAGGAGACCTCAAAGAGATGGTATTCCAAGTTCATTTTTCTAGCATTTGGTTGTAAGGTTATTGGTGTACTAGGTTCATATTGCATTCTATTCTTATTTAAGCACCTAAAATCATCTAAGGAGCTAAATCAGTTTTATTATTCTATAAATTGGATGAATAATCTTTCTAAATCAAAACTACCTTTGTTTAGTACCTTTCATAGTTAAAAAGATTTTCAAAATGACAAAGAGTTTATCTAAATGAGTTTTCGTAAGGATTTTGTAATAAAGATGCAAAAGTTACAAGACCTAGAAACTCATTTATGCATTTTTTAATGATTTAAAAAAAAAAAAAAAAAAATCACTTGTTTCAAGGATAAAAACCCATTTTTGACATGCATTTCATCATTAAAAATGGGTTTTCAATCTTAAATTTTCATATTGAAACAACCTGAGCCTTTAAAGGTTCATTTGTGCATCATTATCTCATATTTTTTGTATGTTTGACCAGTGGTTGACTAAACTGATCAACCAATTCAGAAAATTTTTCATAAATTAAATTAACAGAGGTATGTTTCAACTGGTTGAACCGGTTGCTCAATTGGTCGAGCTCTTGTGACCTAATGGTCACCTGCAGTGCCTTTTATTGCCTTATGGCTAGTAGCCGGTTCAACTAGTTGTTCAACCAATTGATCCTAAATTGAGCCTAATAGCTAGTTCAAGCTTTTAATTCCTATTTAAAGGCTCCAAACTTCATGTATTGTATGAAAGAGAGTTCCAAATTTTTATTGAATTTTATTTGAGCCTTAAAAAGGAGTTTTTGAGTGCACTTTATTCTTAAACCTGCATTCATCCTAGTACACGATGCAACCCTAGTCTATTGTATGAAAGAGAGTTCCAAATTTTTATTGAATTTTATTTGAGCCTTAAAAAGGAGTTTTTGAGTGCACTTTATTCTTAAACCTGCATTCATCTTAGTGCACGATGCAAACCTAGTCTCTTTGTATTCCATTTGAGTAAATATTGTAAACTAGGAATCTTTCTTCATTTCCATATCTTGTGAGGATTCTTTGGAATCATAATCCAAAGGGAAGAGTATGGAGACTTTGTCTTGAGAAGTTTTGTAGTAGAGGATGCCTAGGAACCATAATCCAAGAAAGTGATTGGCACCATAAGTCCAACAAGGTTGATTGAAACCATAATCCAATTGTTAGCTTGGAGGCTTAGGTTGAAAGCATCGTAATAGTGGGATCCTCAATACAGTAAAGCTTGAGGGTGGATGTAGGTCAGGTTGTGTTGAATCAATATAAGAACTAGTGTTTGCATTTCTCTCTTCCTTCATTTATTTGCAATTGTTCTTATATTGATTTTTATTATATTATTGTTTATATAGTCACTTGCATTCATAATTGTTAAATTTGTAAAAAATGGCAATCATCCTATCCGCCACTTTCCCTAGGTTCATTACCTTAGGTTGATTACCAAGAATCCTAACAACTTTCATATCATTAATGGTGTAATTTTTTTCTCCTCCATGGAAGTAAGCAAATTTTGTCAAACCTTGTGATTTGTTTTTCATTCTTTACCGTGATTGCGTAAAAGGTGGTACCAAGCTTTTATTGGCAGACAACAAAAGCAAAGATTAGTAAACAATTCAATTGATGGTTTAATTGGCCCTTTGTAAAAAGGGAAGTGGTCATGTTTATCGACTGTCAAGGCCATGATCTTTAACCTTGAGAAACAAGGCTAGATTAGAAAAGAAAAACTAACAAAAACCTGATCCATGCTTTGCATGTTCCATAGATTAACAGTCACTCAAGCTTCAAAGATCATTTTAATAAAACACGTATAAAGAGTTTTATGGGGTAAAGTTGATTTCTTCAGGAAGAGCTGAATATAAACCAGAACTCTTTATCTCGCAAGCAGATATGAACCCAATTAGCACATTACCTGCATTACATATTGCCCTGCATATGTTCCTGTGATCGTAGAACTCTGACCAGATGCTAGCAAAGCAATAGCAAAAAGCTTTGAGCTCCATTTACCTAATACATTCTGCAAATGATAATAAATTAACAATATCATGAAAAATCTGGACAGTTGGGTTCAGAAGAAAAGGCAAAACCATACCAAGAATCCTGATTTGAAATGGATTTTAGCACAATCTGGTTAGAAGCTAAATGAGAGATTGAAGGATGATAACAATAAATGCCCATGTTGCTACAACTACAGAGACATACTCTGAGTAAAAATGAGGCTTTGTTCAGGTCCAAATCTTTGCAACTCTCCTGATCATCCGGGTTCAAATTTGAGGAACTGCAAACTGCACCGCTTACACATATAACAGAGACATTAATGAGAAATGCCACCATAAGAGCAAAGCCACTTTCTATCATATAAAATCTGCAAGCCTCCTGTAAACAAGGCATGTCATCAGACGCTGCTCACTAGTATGCTAAACTAAGCCTTTATTATAAAACCAAAGTGTAAGAAGCAAACATTTAGGAACCAAGATATATTATATACCATGTTGCCTTTATTTTAATAACTAAACTAAGCCTTAAAGTGCAGACATCATTCAGCTCCGGATACGATTTACCTAATAGAAGCATCAACAAACAAAAGAACTAGCTAGAGTAGCAACCCAGGATTTGAATACATTTCTTTTTAGATTATAAGATAAGAAGACATTAGAAAAAAAACATTGACGAGATGGAAAATGTTTTGCAGGAGAAAAACACTTCGTTCAATATAATTACTATGCACATGAGCCAGGATATCATTTATCTGATGTTTTCACCGTATAATCTTCCTTACCAAGACATTATTACTAAAAACAAAATTAGATTTATGTGACGATAATCATGACCAAACTATTTACCAAATGACCACGACAATCTTTATAAATCTGTTGAATATTTCCAACTGCCCAAAATGATTTACTTTAGATTCCACAGTTTTTACTTGCATCTTAATTTGTTGGTAAGGAGTTAGAAAGGCTAAAAATAAGCTGACTTAGCAGCTGGGTACACGAGACAACCCTAGATTATACAATTACATGCTTATTGGGTTTACCAATCATCACAGCAGACCAATCCAGGAGGAAGTCCACCAGCGGACTTGGTAAAATATCACACATTACAGGCAAGACTAGCATAATAGGTAATTCACAACTATATTTTTAGGAACAATGCACATTATATTTATACTTTTGAATCACAAGGAATTATATGAAAAGTAGCAAGTTGAAGACTTCTCAATTTTACTTTGATGCCACGAACAGATCGTGGTATTTTCCTGGAAAGCACCAATGCTGAGTGAAGGAAGAGATTGTGCCTGCAGCAAGTGCATGGGAGTCAACAAAGAAGAGAATATTTTTTGAAAAATGCATGGAAAAATAAGCACTTCTCATGGACATAAGAAACTTACGGCATAACCATAGCACCAAGGAGGGAAATTGCAAGACCAGTAGCACCATTTCCTTTGAGTTGTGGAACAAAGAGTCCACGCAAGACTTCTGAAGAATTGGGTTTTGCATAGCCAAGCTCCACAAAGAAGCATGCAGCAATTGTAAGTACGAGAAAAGCAATAAAGAATTCAAGTTTTCTAACCTGAAAATGAAAAACATTAAAGGTTAAGTTGATATTCTTTAAATGTTTCCTCAGTTATAAAATCAGTGTGAGTCTACAAACATATGTCAATTCTGGATCATATGAACTACTAATACAGTACTTTCTGTTTTTACTGCATGAAAACGATGTAAATAAACCATTCAATAATAGTTGCATCCAGATGCATGGAATATGGAAGATATATCCGCATACCCCATATTGCTGTAAAGCTAGAAGAACCAATGTACTAAGCCCTGTAAGAAGAACACCACACCACACAGGAATATTGAAGAGCATGTTCAATGCAAAGGCTGTTCCAATCACTGGAAAAAGAAACATGCAGAAATCAGAATAGGTTGAAGAAATGTGCATGACACATCAAGTTAATAATAATGAAGAGAGGATGCACTTAAGAAACCATTACCAAAGAAGCAATTCAAAGAAGAAACAAATAAACTTATACAAGTTCACAACATTCCTACCAGTATTATTTCAATAATCATAGTTTGTGTAAGTGTGCCCACCTGTTAGATCATTCTAACCATTGCCAATAACGCGACTGTCCACATAATTAGAGAAGGACTAAATATTACATAAAAGAAGTCCAGTGATGTGATGGTTGTGATCATCAGCTCTGCATTAATTACACACATGGTATATAAAAAACTAAAAATCAATCATAATGTATGGTCTGCATGTCCTCTAGATAGTTTCACCAGTCCAAGCCTTCTAATAATAAATGATAACAAGGTAAGATATTATTCAATTTCAAGTACATAAAAGGTAATAAAATGGCTGTGGTCATCAGCTATGCATTAATTACACACATGGTATATAAAAAACTGAAAATCAATTGTAATGTGTAGTCTGCATGTCCCTCTCTAGATGGTTTCACCAATCCAAGCCTTCTAATAACGAATGATAACAAAGTACGATATTATTAAATTTCAAGCACATAAAAGGCATTATTACCTTCAGGAATGTCACATGCAACTACAGCAATTTCAGCAAGAACCCATAGGATGAAGTTAGGCACCTTTGGATATTCAATTCTGCAGTGCTCTGCTAAATGCTTTCCTACAATTAAGAAACAACATTGGAGATGAGGATCAATAAATTGGGAGAAGATATTCAGTGAAAATAGCTGGATAAAGAAATCACATACCTGTTACTACCCCCAGGTTGGCTGCTAAGGATTGAATAATGAGGGCAGCACATGAGGCCACTAATATGATCCAAAGTAACTGCACAGAGAGGTGTCCAGAGAATGTTAGATGGCTACAAGCATTGACAGGATGTTAAGTTAATAATGAATAACATAATCTTCTTATGAGGAGCGAGTTTATGTTACATGATGAAGATTGTTGATCCTCAAGACCATGAGAGGAGTGAATAGGTTTGATTTTAATTTTTTTCATTTGATACAAAATCAATTAACCTGTTCTAACAAATTTGTTATCAAAACAAAATCACAATCAATAAAGGAAAAACAAAGAAAGAGATAGGATCAAATTTTTTATTGAAAATCCTTCAAAAAACCATGGTATCTAGCCCAGGCAAAAGCAATGCACTAGGCAAATTTGAGTTTATAAGGAATGCCAATGATCACTAAAATCAAATAGTGTGAACCTTAGTTGTTATATTTGAATCAAAAACTTCACAAGAAACAAATCTACAAATCATATGGGGACTTGCAAGCCGCACCATTTGAACCCATAAGTCAAATTTCTCAAACTACAAAATGAAGCCATAAACAACAAGCACAACACTCAAAATCTACAAGTTAAAGATGGAATATAACTGTTATTATGCTTGTTTTTATCAATTTATAACCAAAAAAAATGCAGATTAAACCTCTGCATGTCTTTTTATTCTGTGTTTTCTATCACAAATTACTTAAGAAAATATACCATCTAGATGTATTAGAGGAGATTGTAAATGAATTGAAGTTGGATTGGCAATTCCATGACCGTTTCAATTGTTAGCTTTGGTTTAGGATTGATAACTACTTCAAGTACATATGATTAATTGATGACACCATCATGTTCAGATTCAAGCTTGCCATAATGCTCGACTAAAGATAATGCCAATTTGATGGTCGAGATAATGTAGGCTATAGAGATGAAATTGTTTCAAATCACATAAGATTAGATTGCAATCGTATAGGGGTATTTGAGGCATTGTGATGGCATATCGAGACCACTGAGGAAGCCCAAATGCTTGGGTAATGCTAGATAGGGAAGATGATTAGAAAGGGCATGAAAATCAACATTTTGGAAGGTGACCAAATTGCCCGTGGTTTGGACTCCTAACTCATAACAGATTGACAACAAAGGAGCACAAGTTAGAAAGTGGCCAAATTGCCCCGTAGATTGGCAACAAAGGAGCTCAAAACAGTCTCACATTTTAGAACCATTCCCTATTTATGTTTTAGCCCTTATCATACATCCTTCATCTATTCAATTCACTCTATGACTTGAAAACTCTAGCTTCCCACGATTCTGCATCAGAGAACCACAATCCAACTTCCTATCAAACTGCCCTGTGATTTGGAACTGCTCCCTAGGCACGGTTGATAGCTCACTTCTTCTTTAACAATTCTGAATTACCCCAAGGTTTTGCTTCTTCTGAGGTTTGTGGTGTAAACTCAAAAAAGGATAAAAATATTGGATTTCACGAATATACCGGTAGTTGGATTTTAGAAATATATTAGGATATATCATGAAACATTGATGGAAATTTTGACAAAAAAATATGTTGGAAGAAATTTTGAGGAAAAATTTAAAAAAGAGAAAAGATAAAACAAGAAATAATACACATATTAAAGTCGTTACTTCTAAATAACTTCTTAAAATATTTATAATTTTATTTTTAAATTTATACTTTTATTATATTATATTAATATAAAAAAGTTATTAACCAAGACCCATTAAAAAATTATGATAATGGTTTTTATATTTTTAATACTTGATCATTTGAATTTGAATAAAAGATTATTAAAATTAAATTATTTATTGAAGTTTTATTTTAATATTTTTGTTTGATAAAAATGTATTAAAAATATATTCATCTCCAAAATTCATTTTTTATTAAAATGAGAGATGAAAAGTTAAGTAAATACTACATATATTTGTTAGCAATTATGTAATGAAGAACACATTAGTTCAAGTGGTCATGGACTCTTTTTTTATGTAGGAGAACAAGGAGGGTTCAAGTCCTAGCATGCTTTTCCAAAAATTTTTGGAGCTTTGACCAAAACATTGGCCATCGAAAAATTGGGAAAATCAGTATTTATCAGAAAAAAATTTGAGAAAAATCCTGAAATATCAACCAAAAGATATATCAACTAAAATATCCTATAGATGGCCGTGGAAATATGATATTTCAAGGAAATATCAGCAATATTTCCCAAAATTCTTATCCCCAAGCTTAAGAACTACTCTCCATAGAAGAACCAATTGGGATTCTCCACATGGCATTTTCTCTCTCTCTACACACATATGCTATAAATAAAGCCAACATGGCATTTGTAACAACTCTCAACAGTTCTCAACGAAATCGCATTAAGAACACATTTGAGAGCATTTTTAGGGCTTGAATTGAGCAATCCGATTATTATGTCAGATCATGAGAATTTCATCTTAGATTTGAATTAAATAAGGATTCTTGTGATCCTTATATCCCTTTTGGTGAACAAATTCAAAGCAAGTTTAAAGATCAAAGCCAAAGTGATTCCAAAGACTAAAGTTAAAGGGACTTCAATAATTGGCATGAAGCTGCAAATCTCAGGGTATGAGCAGGTCCAGGATTCATTTTGTGCATTTAGTTTTGGTAAGATATATTTTTGTAATCTGATTTTGATTAGTGGATGTTGAGTAGTCGAGATGGCTACTAGTTTTTTTAACTTGTAAAGGGGTTTCCACATATATTATTGTGTTTTATGTGGATGTGATTGTGTGATTGGATTTCTATTAGCAAAATCCACAGCTTATTCAATTGAGATTAATTATGATCACATAGAGATAGACCTCCAAGGTTAATTGCAATACTAGTCCTAGTTGAGACTTGGTTGTATTCCACCAATTGAGACACTTCCAAATCAAATTTAGAATTTTTCATGCTTGAAAAAACTTCCAAGAAGATCAAAGAGCCAAAAACTCTGCCACTTGTGTGCTCCTTGGTTGATCAAACAAATTTTCACTAGATTGATTGAACTAACTTTGCAAGAATTTACTAGCTTTTTTGTTACTTGAATCGATCAAGCAAAACCTTCATTAAATTAAGAGTTTCTCAAACTCGAACTCCTTTCATCCAAAAACAATTCTAATCAATCTAATCACGGTTTAATTGTGATACTAAGAACTAAACTAGATTGCCTCCTTCACAATGCCTAAAGTTTGCTGATGAATTCATGCTTGATGATCTTCAAGAATAAACATGCAATACATCTTTCTGACACCTTTCTATACTACCTATGTAATTTGGTGGGCCATATTTTGATTAGGCATTGTTTATAATATTACTTTTTTGCCTTTAAAAAAATAAATAAATGAACAAGCAAAACAAGCACTCAGGGCATGGTCAAGGTGTATTGTTATGCAGACAATCTTGACATCATAAATCAATTTCATAACAAAATTTTCAAACCATATTTTTAAATTAAATATCCTACCACTAACAAGCATCCTAAGGATAAATAGACCAACTGAAAAGAAATTCCATGTTTGTGAAGGCCATGAAAAGCTTCTAAGGCCCAGATTAACAAGAAGATGACTTCACCATTCATTCTATCAAATTCAAGCAAAATATCATAAACATATGGTCAAAAATTTCTAGGAAAAAACAGATTGTATTCTAATCAAGCCATCAATAAGGTAGGAGGTATATCAAACATACTACATTTAGAGAGTTCCAATCTCCATGTAGATTGTACAGGACTTCTTAGTTCTAATGGTATGCAATTGCCTGACACTCCTAACCAGTTTTGTGAAAACAATGAATTGCTATTAAATTTCAAATTGAAGCAATGGAATTAAAAGCTAAAATACAAACCTCATACTTGTACTGTGCTCCTGATTGGAGATCAGTCTCAACTGCAAGGCGATCACAAAATATAGATGAGGGCATAATTAGGAAGAGAATTTTATAGTAGTAAAAAAAGGAACTAAGAAGTCTCAGTCTTACAATTTCCAGGATCAATATATGCAATAGACACAAGAAACCCAGGACCCATATATGCAAATAAGTTTTTCCAGCTTTTCCTCTGCATGATAAAACATTTAAGGCCATCAATCAAGGTATTCACATAAAGTAACTAATCTCAGTTCCAGCATGTATTATGACAGCATAGCCTGGAGTAAACCATCAAGTACCTTACATTACTGACAAGAGAAAATAATGTCAATCAGGTAGGCGCTCAAATATATCACCTTGAAAGCATTTCTTGTTTAAATCTGAAGGCTACTGGCTCTCAAGATTGTCTTACAATTTACAACTTAATTCAGTGAGTTAGATGGAAAAACAATAAATGTTTGGTGAAGTTGATCATCCATTGACAGTGTAAATTATAAACATCTAACTCATTAATCTTGCAAACTACATGTCAGGATCCACCACAGATCAATGTTGTGCTAATCAAATATCTACACTTAAATCTTTTGTTGGGCCCACTCTTAAGTTTGGCAACCTTCTTCACTTTCCTCACTATCTTGAATCAGGTATGTTTTCTTAAAAAGAAAACAAATAGGTTAAAATGCCCTGATTCTCCCTCTTATTCAATTAATCATACAAGTGATTTTTTTTTTGCTATTAAACATAGAAATTCCTCAAAGTTGCCACCATATGAAAGCCAGAGTCTCATTTTGGAAACCAAATCCTGAGTTCAACGCCTGAGTCTTCTATGCCTCATCTAAAACCAGACTTGTTAAAGACGAAAACCATAGGATAAACTCAGAGCCCATAAGACATCCACAAAAATATCGAATCGTACTTACATCAGGCACAACAATCTGATCAGATTCGGGATTCTCGATGAGTAGCGCATTTGATAAACTTCTATTCCCAGTGCTTGCAATGAACTGTGGTTGCACCGGCGTGGAAGCCATTATGGCCAACCTCCTTCTTCTCTACCTATCCAGATGAAAGGAAGAAAAAAACTTCAAATCAAAAGTGACGGCGTGTATACTTCAATTTGTACATCATTGGAAACCTTTGCTCTGTTTGGTTGGTTGCTAAGAAAACAGAGCAACCAAACAACCAACCAAACAGAGGAACCAAAAGGGTAAAAAATAAAAATAAAAAATCATTTTAATCTTGTCTTGGGTTTGTAAATAAATAAAAAATAATAAAAAAAACCCTCAATCCAAGACCAAACACCTGCATTGAGATTCAAGTCTTCTATCATTTTGGGATTCAAGTCTTCCATCATTTTCCCACATTTTCTCAACACCCAAAAAGAAAGCAAAGAAGGAGAGCTTCACAAACCTAAGTGCCGCTGCTTCGGAGTGGGAGGGTGTCGGGCCTCCTCGCTCTTTTTATACAATCCTCTACTTGTGTTTATATAGAAATGAGTATCGGCGACTTTTTCACAATAATTAGTTGATAATTCCCAACTGGGTACACATTTTCTCAATTAGTTGATAATTCCCAGCTGGGATACACATTTTCTCTCTCAAAAAAGGAAGGGCGTCTGCATGGAGATGGAGGAATCACAGAATCGGATCTCTCCGAGGAAAGGAGTGGAAGTGCGTGGGTCGCACGCATTCGGCATTTTTTTTTTGGATTTGAAGCGCTGCAGAAGTGACACGTAAGCAAAAAGAAAATCGGAGTGGACCAGAGACAAAGTGAGCTTTTGACTCAATGTGGGTCCTTCACTGATCACTGTACTTGATGAGATTGCCTTTTAAAGAACGGCTGACGGTGGCTTTTCTCTTCAATGACCCACATATGCTTTTGATGATATGGATTAAAATCTTGGGTATATCATCCATATATCAGCATTATATCTAACATCTGTAAATACCAATACAAATTTCGGAAAGATATATCCGTTAACAAATATTTTACTGATATTTTATCAATTTTTTTATTATTTTTTCGATGTTTCATTAATTTTTTGATTTTTTATTATTAAATGAATAAATTATAATTATTTTATTCTTATATTTAATTTAATTTACTATCAAAAATATAAAAACATAGTTTTTTAATAGGTCTTTTTTATATAATCTATATATTTATTAAATATAATAAAATTAAATATTAAAAAATTATACATATGTTATTATTTATTTGATATCATTAAATACATTTAAATTAAAATTGACCATAATTTTAATATTAAATATATTTTAAAATTAGAGATATTATCATACTAATATTATAAAATAATCTATAATGCAACTTGATAATAAATATACATTTATAAAATTTATATTTGTTCTTCATGTAAAGGATATTATTATCAAATATGACAAATTACATATATATATTAAAAGTAACTTTAAAATATTTATTTTTACTTCTTATATAATTTTTTAATATTTTCAGGATTTTATTAATTTTTACTTCACCAATATTTTGTATCAAAATATCTGTCGATATGTCTTCAATATATCTATAAAATCGAAGTACCGAATATATCTGTGATTACCGATATTTTCATCATTGATCCCAATTATGATGATAATGTCATATGTTAGCTCACAAAAATGGTAAAATCATAAGAATTTGAGAAAAAAAGGGTACCCAACAAGAAAAACAAAAGAAGATATTTTGTACAATAATAATATAAAATTTTAATTAGGACAACACCCTTGTGTCCCGCAAGGGTGGGGGATCAACTTTGATTCATTTGATAATGATTTGCATCTAACCAGTATAAATACTATATGCTATAGGCCCAAAAAGACCCCACAGCTTTCAAACGCGTATATAAAATTAATAGGAATCCATATTTTTATAGTACCAAGAATTTTCCTCCTATCCAAGGTAGGATGTCACAAACTATTTAAACATAATTTCAAATAATAATAATAATAATAAATCTAAAAGAAAGATAAACATATGTCAATTGATGTTGATAATATGATAGGAAATAAATAGATGACTCATTAAAGAAGTGAATATATTTCAAATTATTTTTAAATAGATGAAAATAATACCGATTTAAAAAATTTGAAGTTAGTTTTTCTATTCTAAGACACTGACCAACTTCTAAAAATTTTCATAGAAATCCTTGGACTACTTTAAATATGCATAAAATTTAATTCCAATTTCTATTCAAAATGGAAAGAAAACATAAGTAAAAATGGAAGAAAAAAAAAAAAAAATCTAAAGTTTTCTACTTCAAAATTTCATTTATTTTAATTTTATTAATATTAAATAATTTAAAAATATATAAGTTTTTAAATGATTTTTAATTATATTTGATATTTTTCAATAAAACTAAATATGAAAAAATAAAATTTTTCTTAGCTGGGTGCGTAATAGAGCTAGTTGAATTCAAAATATCCAAAGTTGCATGGAAACAAAACAATCCACCAACCTCGGATGTTAGGGAATCAACTTTTACAAAATCTAATAAATTAAATAATTTATTTTAATTATTTTTTAAAATATTTTTGTAGGATAATTAAAATGACGTTAAATTTTTTTATTGAATAGAAAAAGTTAAAATATTTTATTTTTTATATTTAATTAAAAATAACTTATTGATATTAATCAATATTCCTAAATTGAACCTATTGAAGTCTTAGATGTATCGAATAATGTTAATATATTATTTTTAATTGGATAAAAAAAGTTAAATATTTTAATTTTTTTATGTTTGAAAAAAATATAAAAAATAAAAAATAAAAAAAAATCACCCCACCCATCTTACAAGAGATGACATCGGGAACCAATTACTCTTTTTATAAGATGTTGAAAGAAAATCTTCAACTATGACTGAAAGCCGTAATGGTTGTAAAAGGTTGTCTTGATAGTAAAAAAGCAAAATCGATCATCTTTGGCATTACGTACAAAAGGAGCCGAAAGAGAAAGAATAACAGGACTTTATGATAGATAATAAATATAATTTTAAATTTATCCTTAAAAGTATAGTCATTAATTATTATTTAAAATTTAAATTTAAAATCATAATTTTTAACTATAATTTTATAGATTTAAAAAAAAACAAAATTATAATTATGATCATGATTTTCTGACATGGATACCTAAAAAAATATTTGTCACATGGACTCCAACCATGATCTTAGAAAATTACACAAACACCCCTTGTTATTTTAAGTGTTTTGTTACCAAACAAATTTAGAATATTCACACAGGTCAACGCCATAGTCACGCACTTTAATGCCGTCTTAGCAATCCACATGGATAGACACGTAGGATTGAAAATAAAATATGAAAAAAAAGGAAAAATTATGTAAACATGGTGCATTACGAAATAAAAGAAGAAAAGAAAACTCAAAAATCATCATTTAAGAGAAAGTACATTTTAATAATAATAATAAATAAAAAATCTCCATTTCGTGTCATCCTCATTGTGCCCAAAAAAGCCCTTCCACCAATTAAAAGTAAGTTGTCAAGACAAGCTGATAAATATACCTAATTAGACCCACGCACATAGATATTATATCATCCGTCACCACTTCAACTTTTACATCCAACATGCAAGTCATTAGAAATAATAACAATTTTTTTTTACCTAAAAGTATTAATGTAAATATATATTTATCATTCATCACTGTTTTAACTTCTATATTATATATGTTACTGAAGATAGTAATATTGTTTTTACCTAAGTAACTAAAAGTACTATTATAGATAATAAAATGTATTAACTTATTATGCTTTTTATTGTTAATGTTATGAATTTGACAATGATTGTTAAATAATATGTCAAAAAAAAAAAACACATAATGTACTTTTTACTAACATTATTTATTAAAATAAAAATAATTTTAATGATTTAAATTTTTAATTAAACAAAAATGTACTTTTTTTTTAACATATTTAATTAAAAAACATTAGTTTTTTTTAATGTAATATGATGGGAATTGTGAATTTATATTAAAAAAATTTAATGCAAAGACTTTTAAAATTTTAATTTTATCTACCTTCAAATATTGTTTTTAAAATTAAATCCTCTTAAAAATGATCAATTACTATTTTTTTTTGTTAAATGAAATTAAAGGCAAGTTAATATTTTTCTAATATTATTTTTCTTTTTTTATTTTGAAGAAAACAAAAAATTTAGTTTCAACACATGTGGATTGTGTTTTTTATTTTTATTTTTTAAAAATTTAGGTTTAATATTCTATAAAATATTTAAAAATAAAGAATATAAAAAATGAAATCCATAATATAAGAATTATAAATATAAAAATATTATGATTGTGAAACAAAATAAAATATTATCTATATATATATATAATTGAAATCAATATTATTTAAAATATTAGTATATTTTATTTTTTATTAGATTATTAATTATAGGTGAGTATATTTTTATATTAAAAACTAATTTATTTTAATGTATTAATTTCACATGATGTTAAAATAAATTTTTAATAAAGAAAACGAAATAAATAATGTGTTTGTTTTTTTTAATTAAGTAGATTCTCAAAAAGATGAGAATTGTTTTATAAAATTAATTGAAATCAAAGTATTAAAAAAAGAGCAAATTTTAATTTATATAATTATACTATAAAACTTATAGTGGGTTTGATTGTGATTTTATAAAGTATTTTTAATTTTTTTTATGTTTGAAAGATAAAAAATTTTAAATGTTAAAAAAATTAATTTTTTTTTTTTAAATTATCATTAAACGTAATTTTAATTTAATTTGGTGAGAATGTAAGAACGTGGAGGCAAAAAAGAAAACAGTAAAAAGGAAGAAGAAAAACAAAAGGTGGGAGAGGCCCAAAAATTGGGTCGTTCAAGTGAGGAAAACAAAGTCAAAAAAAAGAAAAAGAAAAAAGAGTTTTAATCAGTTGAAGGACATTTTCGAGTCAAATGTGGAGGATACTGTTACAAAATCCCAAGATTCAAGTCTTCCTTCACAAACCTTAAGTGCCGCTGCTTCCGAGTCGGACGGTGTCTCTGAAGGGACGCCTCGCTCTTTTTATACGATCCTCTGACTTTGTGTTTATATAGAAATGAGTATCGGCGACTTTTTCGCGATAATTAGTTGATAATTCGATACACATTTTCTCTCTCTAAAAAAGGAAGGGCGTCTGCATGGCAATGGAAAGAAGTGGAAGTGCGTGGGTCGCACGCATTCGGCATTCTTTTGGATATGAAGCGCTGCAGAAGTGACACGTAAGCAAAAAGAAAATCGGAGTAGGACCCAGAGACAAAGTGAGCTTTTGAATCAATGTGGGTCCCTTCACTGATCACTGTACTTGATGAGATTGCCTTTTAAAGAAGGGAGAATTGGGTTTTGGGCCCAGCTGGGCCCAAAAATTAATAAAAGATCCTCCAAACACCTATAATTGATTGTAAGGATATAAGATTGGAAAAGACAAAAATATCCTTTTTTTACTTACACTCATCATTTTGTCTTTATACCACCACTCTTTACATGCCCCACCATAAAATTCTCATTTATTTAATCATTTTTTTATTTTTTTATTATTTTTTAAATTCCTTTAAAAATAATTGAAAAATCAGCATTATTTTCTATTTTTAAATTATAAATAAATAAAAATCATATTAATGATTCAAAAATTATTTTGGAACATACTTTTGAAAAAAATATTAATTTAAATGAATAAAAATTATTTTTTACATTTTACAAGTAAATAATTTAATGATTAAAACACTATTTAAAATAAATATATTTACTATTTTTTTTCTTTTATACTAAAAAGTATTTTAAAGTTTATTTTTTTTATTATTATAAAATAAAAAGTTAAAATTTTTTTTTTAATCTTTTTCTTTCCATATTTTAATAATTTTTTGAACATAGACTTTTGTAATAAGTTATATAAATGTTCCAAATTTGTTTATTAAGGAATTTTTTTAATGATTTGAATTAATTGAAAATTTATTGAAATGAGAAAAAAGAAAAAGAGAGAAAGAGGATAGATGAAGAGTTTTTATTTTAAATATCCAATTAAAATGTTTTCGTATTTAAAAATGGATTATATTAATACATAGTATAGTATAGATTGATTTTTTTCTCATACAAAAGGGTTAAATGATATGTTTACTCATTTTAAATAAAAACAAGTAGTTAAAAATTATATAGATTATGTATGAGTTTGGTTTTAAAATATTTTTTCTAGTTTTTATTATTTTTTATTTTTAAAAATTATTTTTATTTTCTATATTGTCTTTTTTTGAAAATACATTTAATTAAAAAAATGAAAAATATTTTTAAAAATGAAAATTGAAGACCTTGTTTAATACTAAGATAATAAAAAGAATTAAATTTCATTTATTAATTATTCTTTTTTATTTTTAAAATATAATATGTTCACAATTAAATAAAGAAATTGGTCAATTGTATATTTTTTTTCACAAAAATGTAATATATTCATAAAAAAATTGGATTGAAGTTTTTCGTCATTTTTTTAATCAAACTACTAGAATTATGTTTAATACATATATAGGCATATATGTACTACAGGGATATGAAATTTGTGTCACTATACAAGAGTATTTACTAACTGTATAAGGAAAATGTACTAAGTGCACAAGTAGTGTATAAGATTACCATTTATAAAAAATTTCAATCTATTTTGAACCACTCCTTTATTTTCCTTGTCACCCACAAATTGCATACTCATGTCATGCACTTTATTTAACTCCCATATTGGAATTCCGATACTTTTCCCAGTAATGATGTTTGGGAAAAAAAAAAACTAACCCTAATTCATCAATCCTTTTATTAGTTTAACCATTAGAAATATGGTTAACACACCTACATGGACACATTACTTAGGATAGATATATTGTACAATGGTATTACACTAATTGTACAAGGGAAATGTACTAAGTGTACAAGGAAAATGTATTAAGTGTACAAGGGTGTACAAGGTTACCGTCTATAAAAAAATTTAATCGATTTTGAATCACTTTTTCATTTTCCTTGTCACCCATAGATTGCATACCTATGTCATGCAATTTATTTAACTTTCACATGGAAATTTCGATACTTTTCTTAGTAATAATGTTTGGGAAAAAAAATTTAATCCTAATTCATCCACCATTTTGTTAGCCAAACCATTAGAAATAAGATTAATATACTTACGTGGACACACAACTTAAGAGGGATATATTGCACCATTGTACAATAATGTTACACTAACTGTACAAGGGAAATGTACTAACTGTACAAGGGAAATATACTAAGTGTACAAGGGTGTACAAGGCTACCATTTGTGAAAGATTTTAGTTAATTTTGAATCATTTCTTTATTTTCTTTGTTACCCATAAATTGTTTATGAAATTTGCACTATTATATAAGGGTGTTACACTAACTATATAAAGTAATGTACTAACTGTATGGGGTAAATGTACTAATTATACAAGGGTAAGGTTATCCTTTATGCAAGATTTTAATCAATTCTGAACTTTATTTTTTTCTTGTCACCTAAGGATTGAACACTTTTCCCTCACACATTCCTTCACCTAAAAATTGTTTTAATTTTAAATTTAAAATTTCATCATCCAAAATTTGTAATTGCATATTTCATTTAAGTAGTTTTAACAATATTTTTTCTTACTACATTTACATCCTATATAAAGGAAAATTAACCATAATATTTAGGTATTACCTTTTTTTTGTGAAATCAAATTAATATAAATGGATAACACATTAATGTCATTGTTTCAAATAACTTAAGACAATATAAACAACATATAATAACTGTTGAGGAAAAATTATGAATATTTTTTACCAAACTATGTCATTTAGATCTTCTCTACCAAAATTAAAACATAGGAAATAAAATTAAAATTAATTACATTTAAAGTGTTTATTACAAGTAAACCGAATGAAATATATATTTTTACTATTTTACCTTTATAAACATAATGTTAGTAGATATTAAAAAAATCATATTTAAATAGAATTAAAAAGGATAAAAAATTATCTTTGTAACATTTGTAATTTTTTTATAAAAAATCATTAATTTAAATTATCAAGTTAATTTAAAATAATTTTTTTGTTGTAATTATAGTTTTGAAGATTCTACGATTTTTATATTATTACTTTTAATTTATTTTCTTTGATTTTTTATTTTAAATTTCATCTAAACTTGTTTTTTCTTACATTTATATGTTTTCTATTATATCCTTATTTAAAGTGATTTTCATCTAATTTGTGTTCCATTATATTCTCTTTTCAATTTTAATGTGTTGTTATGCCTCTTTACATAACAAAAGATTTTGTTATTTTTCATCTACAAAACTTTATACAAAAGATATCATGTACGAGGAAAAAAAATAAAAAAAGAGATAATTATGATATAATTTACATACACATCTCTTAATATGATACATTTGCTTGACTTAATGACATCATCCTTTAATAATTTAAACCATGTCAAGTCCACATCTATTTTAGATTTAAAAGGGCATTTGAATATTTTTCAAATTATTAAGTTATAATACATCATTCAATTAAAAATTAATTATCACCATTAGTTAAAAAATGATCATGTTACAAAATAATATATTAAAACAATATCAATGTATTGTCCAAAAAATAGAGAAAATATTCAAATAATTGTCTACAATCTTAAAGATATTTATATATATATTGGATAAAAAAGAATAATAATATTTTTTAAGGTGTTTAAAAAATATTTATTATATATTTTGTAAGTTTAAAAAAAAAATTTATGAGGTATTTAAAAAATATTTACTTTAAAAATATAGTAATAATCCTTTTCAACCATTGATTTCCAATATTTAATTTATTAGGCATGGTTTTTGGGAGAAAAATAATTGATGAAAATAGTAACACTTGTCTAGAAAAGAATTAATTTACATGTCCCACCAATTAATATGTGAGAGAAAAAGATAAGGTGAATGATGAAAGAGAGAGGGAAAAAAAGAAGGAAAAAGAGTAGGAAATTAGTTGTTTTCTTTTTCTTTTTGACAATAAAGGGCATTTTCGGAAAATTGAATGTTTCATGTCCTTCTTTTCAATTTGTAAACTTTGTTTAGGTGTTGGGCTTAAATATGGAACTTATGAGGATCTTTTATTAATTTTTGGGCCCAGCTGGGCCCAAAACACAATTCTCCCTTTAAAGAACGACTGACGGTGGGTTTTCTCTTCAATGACTCACTTATGCTTTTGATGACTGCGTTATACTTCTATCCAATATCCGTAAATATCGATATAAAATTTGGAAAGATAATATCCGTCATCAGATATTTGATGAATTTTTCAAGTTTTTCCTGTTTCAACCGATATTTCTAGATATTTTATCGACATTTTATTGATTTTTTGGTTTTTTTATTATTAAATAAATAAATTATAATTATTTTATTTTTATATTTGATTTAATTTAATACCAAAAATATAAAAACATAATTTTCTCAATAACATAGTTTTCTTAATAGATATTTTTTATATAATCTATATATTTATTAAATATAATAAAAATAAATATTAAAAAATTATGCATATATTATTTTTTATTTAATATCATTGAATACATTTAAATTAAAATACATCATAATTTTCATATTAAATATATTTTAAAATTAGACGTATTATCATACTAATATTATAAAATAATCTATAATGCAATTTAATAATAAATATTCATTTATAAAATCTATATTTTTTTCTCTATGTAGAGGATATTATTATCAAATGTGACAAATTATATATATATTAAAAATAACTTTAAAATATCTATTTTTACTTCTTATATAATTTTTTTTTATTTTTAATATTTTTAGGATTTTTATTAATTTTTAAAACTGTGATTGCAAATTGCTTGTAGTCAGTTAATGCGGTATTCTTAAAAAACTGAAGTTGATATTAAGTTGTAAAAGGGCCTGGTTTTCAATCACCTTATCCATGATGTAAAATATGAAAGCATGAAAATATTACAAAGAAGTGCAAAAATATTGAACCACTTGGAATTTTAAGTTGGCTCTTTGTTCAGTCTCATGTTTTGCATGTTGACATGTTTTAATTGTACATTCCAAAACTTTGTACCTATGTTGATTGTTTGATTCTTTATGTTAATGTCCTAGGCAAATCATGTGCAAGGATCGTGCTCGGATGTCAGGTCTTGTTGTTTATTTGGTAAAACTAAAGCCAGTTTTTTATTGGTCACCCCTGAACTATCATGAGAATCATTGTGCAAAATGAGAATCATTGTGTGAAATGAGTGAAATCTTGGGCTAAAATTTTGAAGAAATATGAGAAGGAAAAAATGATTCTATTCTTCATTTCTTGAATAAAGAAGAAAATACACCTATAAATAATGGAGTGGTTGAAAATACGATCCCATTATTCACCTGATACATCTACTAACTTACCTAGAAAGATTCTCTAATTTTAGGAAACAAAATACTATGAGATCGGGTAATATGCCACCAAAATCTCCTTATTATAGAAAATACCAAACACAATCAATTAATTTACAACTGTAAAACTCCAAGAAATTAGACCAATAACTGAAAGATTTCCACACTTCCCCTCAAGTTGGGTTGTAGATGTGATCAAACCTAGTTCAGTATCCTAATCTTCAAAGTTGATATTGCTATTTGAAGGCATGTTGGTGTGTGTACTAGCTAAATCTATCCCTTCTTTTATTTTTTTCCTTCATGAAGTGACGATCTATCTCCATAGGTTTTGTCCTGTCATGATGGACTAGGTTCTTAGCAATGCTTATGGTTGGTTGTCATAGAACATCTTCATAGGTTTCTCAATTGAAAATAAAATATGAAAAAAAAGAAAAAATTATGTAAATATGATGCATTATGAAATAAAAGAAGAGAATAGAACAAAAAAAATGGCCATCTAAGCGAAAGTATAGTTTGATAAAATAAAAAAATAAAAATCCCCCATTTATGCACTGTAATAGTGTCCTCCCCATTGTGTCCAAAAAATGCGATTCGATAAATTAAAAGTAGGTTGTCAAGGCAAGCTGACAAGTACACCTTATTGGATCCACGAACATAGTTATCATATCACCCATCATTACTTCAACTTTTACATCAAACATGCATGTCATTGGAGATATAACAAATTTTTTTTTCTAAAAATAACAATGTTAATAACTAAAAGTATCAGTGTAAATACCTCTTTATCATTCATTACTGTATTAACATCTATATTAAATATGTCACTAAAGATAGTAATATCATTTTTAGCTAAAAGTAATAATGTCAATGACTAAAAGTACTATTGTAGATAAGAAAATGTACTAACTTACTAAGTTTTTTTTTATTGTTAATGTTATGACTTTGACAATGATTATTAAATAATATGTCAAAAAAACACATAATATACTTTTTAAAAATCATTATTTATTAAAATAAAAATAATTTAAATAATTTAAATTTTCAATTAAACAAAAATGTACTTGTAGACCCCCTTGTTGGCTGGAGAGGGATGAAAAATATTGTTTTTTTTAGGGGAGTGGGTGAGATTGGAAAGGATGGAGAGGACGGGAGCAGCTGGGAGATTGGACGGGGGAAAAGAAAATGATAAGAGAAATGGGAAGGTCTACAAGCAAGGGGGGAGCAGAGGGAGCAGCGGGGAGAGATTGGAGGGGTGACTGATTTTTCAGGGGTTGTTGAGGCTGGTGACAGAAAAAAACACCGGAGAGAAAAACAGCTAAAGAAAAAAAAAAAGGGGGGAGCAAGTTTCTGGAGGTGGGAAGCCAGCTGCAGGGGTAGAGTAGCAGAGAGCTTTGAGAGGCGAGGGAGAAAAGGAAAGGAGCAGAGAGCTTAGGTAGTCGCGGGGTTTCAGAGAGATATTTTTGGGGAAGCAGAGAGTTTGAGAGAGATAGAGAGAGCTCGAAGGGCAAGCGAAGAAAAAAAGGAGTAACGGGAGAGAGCTTTTGGGAGAAGAAAAGAGAGGTATGGATACCATAAATCCTGGGATTTACTTTATCAGTATATAGTCTTGTTATTTTTCTCTCAACAGTGGTGGTTGATTGTTTGGTTATGTGTTTGATTTCATGATTCATGTTTGAGTTAATGATTTAGTCCTGCTACATTCTTCATTTCTCTGATTGGTTTTGAGAGTGGCTCTGTTTTAGATTCACCATATATCATATAGAAATCTTTGTTTTGTTTTATTTTGTTTGCAACTCCAAGGGATATCTGGCTTGATTTCACTCACCATCATCAAAGCCCGTTGATAAAAAAATACGGAACGTGGCTCGTATGAATTCCTTTTTGTTTCTACCATGTGTGCCCTGTTTTAGCTACCTTCCCCTGTTTCTGATATTGGTTCTGGTGAGCATCTATTTTCTCACCTCTGTCCGAAGGAGCAAGGAATTTCCAATAATATATTTCAGCAGTAATCCTGGGTCCCAATACCTCTGTTACGGTTCTGGGGTTATTTGCAAGCCTTGTAGAGTTTTGGTACCAGAGCCGTCAGTGCTATTATCGCCAGTGTCACCGTCATCACCACCGCGAGTGCCAGTCATTCATCCTCTCACCAGTCAACCAAGAAATTTCAACGTTGCTTCAGAAAATCCGAAAGTGGGCTTCTCTACTGTGAAGGTCTCAAAGTCCAACAAAGTGTATTTTTAATGGGAATGAGAAGCTTTTGGAGGATTTGATGCTAGCTGCCCGAGAATGATGACCCGTAGGCCCACCAAATCCAAATATCTTAATTCATGTGATGGGGAATGAGAATAGGAGAATATCCTAATAAGAATAATCAATTCAAAAGCATAATGGAATTAGGGCCCCACAAGTCCAATTCTCTCACGCTAGTTTTGTTTTCTTTTTTTTTACTCATTTCCCAATTAAACATACCACTTAGCACTAGGTCACATTGCATGGCCATTTTGGCATGCAAATCTTTCACCACCACTCACCATTTTGTTTATTTATTCCTTCACATTTTAATATTAAATTTCAATTCTTCAAAATTACAACTTCCAAATTTAATTTCCGATTTCAAAAATTCTAATTATTCCCGTTCATTAATTTAATTATTATTATTATTATTATTATTGTTTATTTATTTATTTAAAATTCCATCATTAAGTAATTCTTCAAAATCCCGATTTCTAAATTCAATTTCTAATTTCCGGAATTCCAATTTCCACATTTATTTATTTAATCCTTATTATTTTTATTATTATTATTTCATTTGTTCATTCTAAAATTCAATTCTAAACAATTCATCTAAATTTCCGACTTCCGGTTTTAATTTCTAAATTCCAAAATTTCCCATATTCACATTAATTTATTTAATCACTAATATTTCATTCATTTATTTCAAAATTCCATTCTAAATCAGTTCTTTAAAACTTCTGATTTCCGAATTAAATTCTTAATCCCGAAAATTCTCGTACTCCCATTAATTTATTTAATCATTAGAATTTTATTCATTTATTTTAAAACTCCATTTAAAATCAATTCTTTAAAACTTCTGATTTCCGAATTAAATTCCTAATCCCGAAAAATTCTCATATTCACATTAATTTATCACTAATGGTTTATTTATTCATTCTAAAATTCTATTTTAAACATTTCTTTAAAATTTCCGACTTCCGAATTTAATTTCCAATTTCAAAAAATTCCAATATTCCCATTTATTTAATCATTATTTTCGTCCTTATATTATTATTCCATTTATTTATTTATTTATTTTTCCATTTTTAAACAGTTTTTTTCAAAGTTCCAATTTCCAAACTTAATTCCTGATTTCCAAAATTCTAATTTCTTTCAAGTTTAATATCCAAAATTCCAATTCTTAAATCTAATTCTCAAGACTCCAATCTTCAAATAATTTTCGAGACTCCAATTTTCAAATGAATTTCAAAAATCAAATTTTCCCCTCGAACTGTTTTATTTCCACTCGGGTTCTCAAATAAACCTTCTATTCTTCTTGGTTTTTATATAAGCATTAATGTGATTCTCGCAATTCCAAGATAATGGAATTTGTGAGACTAATTCATGCAAAAATAAATCGGGCTTTGGTGGGCCCCCCACATATGTGATTTCATGACTAATTGATTGATTGATTTATTTATTTATTTGTCATGCGTGATTGATTTACTCTGTTCTTGATATACATATAATCATTCTGTGTTTATTCACTAACCCCATTCCATGATAGCGCGTTGCTGTTTGCTGCCCAGGTACGCATTCACTCATTCTGATCATTCACTATACATATTGTGATCCTCATATACGCATGATTGATGTGAGTATCCATTGACTTTCTTATTAATTGCCACACCAGCTTCATTTTATTAGTAGAGACCCGACTTTAGGGATTTAGAGGGGTGCTATGGTCTCTACCGTACCTTCCCGATAAGTAACCTGACCCCCGAACCCGATCCGGTTTTTTGTAGACTAACCTTTTCCAAAACAAGGAGTCACATTTAGGGTTTTTTCTTTCTTATTTTGTTTACCCTTTTAAAAATAAAACAAAAATAAGTGGCGACTCCAAGTCATTTTCTTAAACAATAAAAATCTTTTTTCGAATAAAAATCGAGCTCGCCATTCGAGTGGGAAACGCATTGAGCCAAAATGCGGGGTCCACAGTACTTTTTTACATTTTTAATAAAAACCATTAGTTTTTTTTTTAATGTAATATGATGGGAATTGTGAATTTATATTAGAAAAATTTAATGCAAAGACTTTTAAAATTTTAATTTTATCTACCTTCAAATATTGTCTTTAAAATTAAATGATCTTAAAACTGATCAATTACTAATTTTTTTTGTTAAATGAAATTAAAGGCAAATTAATATTTTTCTAATATTATTTTTCTTTTTTTATTTTGAAGAAAACAAAAAATTTAGTTTCAACACATGTGGATTGTGTTTTTTATTTTTATTTTTAAAAAAATTAGGTTTAATATTCTACAAAAAAAATTAAAAATAAAGAATTTAAAAAATTAAATCCATAATATAAGAATTATAAATATTATAAATATAAAAATATTATGAATGTGAAACAAAATAAAATATTATTATATATATTTGAAATCAATATTATTTAAAATATTAGTATATTTTATTTATTTATTAGATTATTAATTATTATAGGTGAGTATATTTTTATATTAAAAACTAATTTATTTTAATGTATTAATTACAAATGATGTTAAAATAAATTTTTAATAAAGAAAATGAAATAAATAATGTGTTTTTTTTTTAATTAAGTAGATTCTTAAAAAGATGAGAATTGTTTTATAAAATTAATTAAAATTAAAGTATTAAAAGATGAGTAAATTTTGATTTATATAATTGTAATATAAAATTTATAGTGAATTTAGTAGTGATTTTATTAAGTGTTTTTAAGTTTTTTTATGGTTGAAAAATAAAAAGTTTCGAATGAGGAAAAAAAAGTCAAAAAGAAAGAAAGAAAAAAAAAATGTATTAATTAATTGGAGGACATTTTCGAGTAAAGTACGGAGGACACTGTAACTATGCATGAGACGGGGGATTTTTGTCAAAATGTACTTTTCCTCATATGGTCATTTTTGGGTTCTATTTTCTTCTTTTGTTTCATGATACAACATATTTACATAATTCTTAAAAGAAAAAACACAGAAAACCCAAAATCAATTGAACCCAACTTGTTTTGAAAAGCAAATCCTTGGGTTATTGAAAATGTCTTTTTTTTTTTTAATACAACGTATAAAGTAAAATAAAAAATAAATTTAAATTCAATAAATTATTTTTATTTATTATTTCAAACTCATTTTACTTATTTTAAGTCATTGATATAAATATTAAATAATTAAAAAATATATAAATTTATAATTAGTTTTAATTATTTTTTTTTGTCCTTAATACTTTCCAAACATAGCCAAATAATTTTATAATATTTATTTTATTATATATTTAGAAATGAATTTTAGCTATAATAACGGATAAATTTATTTTTATCCATTTTTTATTATTTTCTCATCATCCTAATTGATGATTAAAACAAAAAAAAGAGTGAAAAATGAAATTTATAAATTAAAAAAATAGAAATAAGAGTGTTTTATTTATAATAAAATAATGAGATTGAATTCAATAACCCACAAACCTTCTATAGTATTATTATAGTTATATTTTTAAATAGTTATATAATTTTGTAAAAAAAAAATAAAATTATCCATTCATTTCCTAAAGTTATAAAAATATTATTAATATAGTAAGGTGGGCTAAGAATCAAATAATATTCAAGAGTGATTATAACTCTTCCTCATACAAAACAACAAGTTTATAATATTTAAATAAGAGTTGAAAGTTCAAACTAGTCGTTAAACACATGTTAGGTTTGATCAATTGACTAATTATTTTTTTGTCAAATTTATAAAAGAATTGAAAATAAGTTTGCACTTTGATGATTTTAGATGTTTAAGTGAGAAATAAAATGCACAATCCTAATGCACCAACAATCTTAGAAAGAGGTTCTAGACAAATGGTATTGATTGATCTTCTCTTTTAGGTCTTCTCATTGTTCTTGATTTCTCTTTGACTTTATATATTTTTATTACATTTTTTATGATATTCTTACTTAAACATATTTAGATATAAACCATTAGTTCCAAACCTTATTTTGTTATTATCAAAATTAAAATTAATCAAACCTTGGTCTAACACTGATACTAGTTATAAATAGATATGTTAAAAATAAGCTATTCTTATCAATTAATGTCAAATGATATATGGACATAATGTTCATGCTCTTTTTATGTAAAATATATTAGATTTTCTTAAAAATGTATCAAAACTTATAAAAGATGTACCTAAGTTATTCTGACATGAGTTGAGGTTATTAACCCTCAGCCATGCATGATGGGGCAATGAGAAATTAATAAATTTCATCAAATACTATTAAATAACTTGTAGACGTTCATACAATCTACCTTTTTCATATAAACTATATTGAATTTTCTTAAGAATGCATCAATTTTGTTTAAGGATGTATTGAAATTTTATGAAGAATGTACTATAAGTTTAGGTTCTTAACCCTTAGCCAATCATCACGATACAATGAGAAGTGGAAGATTCTCGTTATTAACATCAAATGATTGCTAGTTAGTATTCATATTTTGTTAAGGATGTATCAAAATTCTTTTCATATAAGTTTAGGCTATTAACCTTCAACCAAACATGAAAAAAAAGGATCACTCACTCATGATGGAAGCTTATAGACCTAATATAATATACCATTGGATTTGAGATCTATTGGAGTTGAAGTTGTTATAGCTTGATAAAATCCAAACTAATGATAATGACTCGGATATGATGACCAAGATTTTTTCAAAGGAAAAGCTTATTATTTGTAGTAATACATGTTGGGAAGCCTTCCTCCATGTGAGTTGAGAGGAAGAAATTATTGGGTGTGGTCCGTCCCAAGTAAAGATGGTGGGATCCACTCACTCAATAAAAAAGTTGAAAAAAAGAAGAAAAAAAAACGGTGTTGTGAGACTTAAGGGAGACAAAGGAGCGTGTGAGGTGCCTAACAAAGGGGAAAACAAAGAAAAGTGAGAGGAGAATAGGAAAAAATGGGGTTTTGTGGGTTTGTGTGTAGGGATTTTATTTCTCCTGGATCTTCGGCAATAAACTGAAGACGTGATTTGGAATGTAGTCTACATCATTCCATCAATTTAGAAACGAGGATTCATGCTTGGAACCACGTTCGCATCACTGCCCCATGTTTTGTGCACTCTCCAGGCAGACTCGGTGATGGAGAGAGTCTTTAAAAAGGGGCAAAACACTATTGGGTAAGGTTCCTTAAGCCTGCAATCTCTTTCAGTTTTTCAAAACACCATCTAAGTGGAGTTTGTGAAGGTTTAGAAGCACCTAAAACCTGAAAATTGAAAAACATATTTTAACCTGTAGAATGACAATGGCGGGAGATACGTTTTCGATTTGTTTATAATTCCGCTTATGATCTAATTGCTATTTTATGATTGTTATAGCATGTTTAGATTAATTTTTGTCCATCAGTTGGTATCAGAGCCTTGTATGCCTTTGCTTTGTTCGTTTTACAATCTGTGTTTTTCAATAAAAAAATACAGTGAGTTTTGGTATTTTGGAGTTTTTGGTTTTAGAAGTTTTTGATGAAAAATATTGTTAGAAATCATTAGGAGATGGGCTTTCTAACATTTCGGTGTTTTAAATCATCAATTTGGTGTTTGGAATACCTGGAAACCGTCTGGTTTCATTTCGGGTTACAAATGGGTTAAACAGACTTGGCTGAAGGTAGGGGACGATTATAGGGGCTTATCGTTTTGACTGAAAATAAGGAATAAATAAGCAAACTAGAAATAAGAAAAGGGGCAGTACTCTAGTTGGTCACAACCTTGTCTTTCTTCATCCACTACACAGGTTCGACTCCTCCTAACAACAACCTATAAAATTTTTAAGATATGTTAATTTATGGGTTTATTTATGGATATTTTATGTGCTAGATTATTTATTTTTGTTAGTTGAGTGTATATATATTTATGGTTTATTGTGCATACAACATTAAATTATATAATTTTGCACATTAAATTAAATAATTTTGCACATTAAATTTATTCTTAAAGGCTCTTTATGGATTTAATTTTAGATATTTATGTGCTTACAATTTATACAATTTTAGAAATTTTGCACATTGATATTGAGTTTTGTGTACATATTGCTTATGGTTTCATGCAATTTATATAACTTTTTCTTGTGAATTAATTAAATGTCAAGTGATCCATATAATTTTAATTAATTAAGGAGTAGCTACAACATCTTTAATTATGCAAAATTATATATTAAGTGTTTTGGGATCACATATAGGAAAATGACATTATGGGTAATTAATTATATTTGATATAATAAAATTTTATCCTACAAGAATTTTTTATTATATTTGTATAATTAATTAGAATGGAATATCAAATTATACTTCTTAATCACCCACAGGAATTAGGAAATGGAACATAATTTGATAGTTTTATCATAAGATTTTACATGGATCTAATTGAATTAGAACTTTAGCGCACAGACAAGTTTTATGTCACTAGATTCATAATTTTGGAACATGAGTTACATTGGTAAAACATGATATTTAGTTATTAGTCTCAATTTTGAAGTCTCAATTTTGTTTTACAAGCATGTATGTTTAATTTTTGTGCAGTCATGCAACCTGCGAATTTCTCTAATAGGTGCTTCTTCTGCAAAAAGAAGGGGCACATGAAAAAGGGTTGCATCAAATTCCAAAAATGGCTTGAGAAGAAAGGTAAATCAATCTCATTTGTTTGTTATGAATCTAATATGGTTGATGTTATTTCTAACACATGGTGGATTGATTCTGGTTTTACAATCCATGTTTCGAATACCTTGCAGGGTATGCGAAACCTAAGGAAGCCAATGCCAAGTGAGCAATGCATTTATTCAGAAAACAAGATGCGTTCACATGTGGAGGCTGTTGGAACATGCAGTTTAGTTTTAAGTAATGGTTTTATTTAAAATTTAGAAAAGACATTTTATGTTCCAAATTTCTCTAGGAATTTGATTTTTGTTTCAAGAGTTGTACCTTTGGGTTATTTTTTTAGTTTTTATGAGACATCTTTCAATTTGTTTTATAAATATAATCTTGTTGGAAATGGTACATTGTCTAATGGTCTTTTCTCTATCAATTTGCAAAACGATACCACTAATAACACTATGCATGTTCACATTGGTACAAAACGATGTGTTATGAATGAAGATTCCTCCATGTTGTGGCACTGGAGATTGGGACATATCTCCATACAGAGAATTAAGAGATTAGTAAATGATGGAGTACTTAGTACTTTAGATTTTACTGATTTTCACACTTGTGTGGACTACATTAAGGGAAAACAGACCAACAAGTCTAAGAAGGGTGCCAAGAGGAGCATAGACATATTAGAGATCATACATTCAAATATTTGTTGTCCAGACATGGACGCATATGGTCTGAAATACTTCATCTCCTTCATAGATGATTACTCACGATACATGTATATCTACTTGCTTCATAACAAGATGAAGCATTGTGTGCCTTTAAAGTTTGTAAGACTGAAGTAGAGAAACAATGCGGAAAGCAAATAAATATTGTGAGAATGGATAGAGGTGGAGAATATTATGGTAGATACACCGAGGATGGACAAACACTTGGTCCCTTTACGAAGTTTCTTCATGAGCATGGGATAGTTGCTCAATACACCATGCCTGGTTCCCCAGACCAGAATGGTGTGGCTGAAAGAAGAAACCGAACATTAATGGACATGGTTAGGAGTATGCGTAGCAACTCCAAGCTTCTTGAATCCTTGTGGACTGAAGCTCTTAAAACGACAGTGGATATATTGAATCGAGTTCCAACAAAGGTTGTCCCCAAGATGCCATTTGAATTATGGAAAGGTTGGAAACCGAGTTTGTGACATATACGCGTTTGGGGATGCCCGTCTGAAGTAAGAGTTTACAATCCACAAGAGAAGAAACTAGACCCAAGGACCATTGGTGCATATTTCATTGGATATGCTGAAAGGTCTAAAGGGTATAGATTATACTGTATATCTCATAACACTAGAATTGTGGAGTCAAGAAATGCTAAGTTTCTTAAGAATGACTTGATTAGTGGGAGTGATCGATTTCAGGACATTGTTTCTAAAAAAGATCATATTGATGCTCAACCCTCCACTTCAAGTGATAGATTGATTGTCATTAACAACGCCCCTCAAGTTCAACTAGGTGATAGACAACCAATCATTGAAGTTTCATAAATTGCTAATGACAATCCAGTAGATCAAGTTGTTCAAGATTCGCCAGAAATTGTTGTTGAACAACCAGTTGAGCAACGTGATCCTCAGGAAAATGTTGATACAACATTAAGAAGATCTACTAGAGCAAGAAAAACAACAATACCTAATGATTATGTTGTGTATCTACAAGAATCGGACTATGACATTGGAACCAAAAATGATCCTGAAACATTTTCACAAGCCATAAGTTGCAAAGAGTCAAATTTATGGTGTGATGCTATGAAAGATGAGATGAATTCTATGGCATCAAATGGAGTCTGGAATCTTATTGAGTTGCCTGATGGTGCAAAATCCATTGGATGTAAATGGGTATTCAAGAAAAAGAAAGATTCATTGGGCAACATTGAAAGATATAAAGCAAGACTTGTTGCTAAAGGATTCACTCAAAAGGAAGGAATTGACTATAAGGAGACTTTTTCTCCTGGATCTAAGAAAGATTCTCTTTGTAACATTATGACATTAGTTGCACATTTTGACTTAGAGTTGCAACAAATGGATGTGAAAACGACATTTCTCAATGGAAATCTAGAGGAAGAGGTTTACATGAAACAACTAGAAGGATTTTTCTCTAGTGGTGGTGAGCATTTGGTATGCAAGCTTAAGAAATCCATATATGGATTGAAACAAGCATCACATCAGTGGTATTTGAAGTTTCATGATGTTATCTCTTCATTTGGTTTCGTGGAGAACATTATGGATCAATGTATATATCATAAAGTCAATGGAAGTAAGATTTGTCTTCTTGTTTTGTATGTGGATGACATTTTACTTGCAACCAATGATAAGGATTTGCTACATGAGGTGAAACAGTTTTTATCTAAAAACTTTAACATGAAAGATATGGGTGATGCAACTTATGTCATTGGCATTAAGGTACATAGAGACAGATTTCGAGGCCTTTTAGGTTTGTCTCAAGAGACCGATATCAACAAGGTTTTAGAGAGATTTCGGATGAAAGATTGTTCACCAAGTATAGCTCCCATTGTGAAGGGCGATAAGTTCAATTTGGACCAGTCCCGAAGAATGATCTTGAGCGGAAACAAATGAAGAACATTCCTTATGCTTCTGCTGTTGGAAGCTTGATGTATGCTCAGGTCTGCACAAGACTTGACATTGTATTTGTTGTTGGGATGTTAGGAAGATATCAGAGTAATCCAGGTATAGACCACTGGAAAGATGTAAAGAAGGTGATGAGGTACTTTTAGGGGACCAAAGACTACATGCTTATGTATATAGAGACTGATAATTTGGAAGTGACTGACTACTCTGATTCAGACTATGCTAGCTGCATTGATTGGCGAAAATCAACTTTAGGATGTGTCTTTATGCTAGTCGGTGGAGCTGTTTCTTGGAGAAGCGCAAAGCAAACTTTGACTGCAACTTCCACTATAGAGGCTGAGTTCGTGTCTTGTTTTGAGGCTACCTCGCATGGTGTATGGTTAAAGAGTTTCATTTCTAGGTTTAGAGTTGTGGATTCAATTTTTAGGCCATTGAAGATATATTGTGACAATTTAGATGCATTTTTTATGGCTAAGAACAACAAAAGTAGTGGTCGAAACAAGCACATCGACATCAAGTATTTAGCCATAAGAGAACGTGTTAAAGAGAAAACAGTGGTTATTAAATGATTACTACTCAAAAAGTGCTATTTGATAGCTTATAATTAATCATTTTAAACACTTTTGAGTAGTAGTTAGTGCCTTTTAACCCAATTAGCATGTTAAGGCCCCTTTCAATCAATTCTAATCAAAATGTGTAAGTTTTGGTGTTTTTGTTAGTATTTTGATCACCAAAGCATTATGAGATTGAGGAGAGTTATATGGAATCCTTAGAAAGCTATGGGAAGCTCAGAGGCATGAAGAATCAAAGCCTTGAAGCTCTTTTGCCATAAGCAAAGTGGAAGTGCAAAAGGGGAAGCAAAGAGAAATCAGCCGTGGAGCTCTCTTGATGACAGTCACTGCAGCCACTTTTGGAGTACTTCCTGGAGTCCAAATTATGCATACAATATGTCATTTGAAAGCTTGGGAAGTCAACAATCCAATGCCTCAAGCCGTGTGCAATTTGGAGCTGAAATGAGGAAGTTACAGCCTTTGCATGATAACTGCTCCAAGCTGAAGGAAGGAAGGCTTCAGAAAAGTGCTGCGAAATCACTTTTTTTTGTTGCGAAGTGATTTTGCAGCCTTTTTGCACAGTGCTATGGAGTTCCCCTGAAGCTTCACGCCGCGATGGAAGCCAAACACCACATGATGGAAGTCCACTTTGCAAAGGTGTTGAAGCAGCTGGTTGCTATGAAGAAATTTCGCAGCTCTTCTTATGCACCTGCGAAATTTCGCAGACCTCACCTTTCACCTGCGAAGTGGTCCTGAGTGCTTCCCGATATTTGTAGCCGACACTTGGAGATATTTTTCATTAGATTTTTGTTGCCTAAATGCCTAAATTCTCCTTGTAAGTCACCAATGATAGATTTCCTTAGCTTTTAAGTTAGGAATTTGGCAAAATATCAGGGGATAGCTGTAATTGTAATTTTGGTTTTATTAGAGCCCGAGGAGCTTGTTCTGAGGGGTGCTGGTTGTTGAACTTTTTGTAAGTTTCCAAAGAAAGAAATACAAAGAGCTTTAGCTCTTTACTGCCTTACCTTCTCTCTTTGATTGTGTTTTTCATATATATAAATTATGCACTCTCTGAGGAGTTTTCCCCAGAGAATGAGTAGCTAAACCTTTTAGTTCCTTGGAGTTAAGGTTGCCGGGAAAGGTTCCAAGTGCAAGAATCAGAAGCTTTGTGGTTTCAGCTATGAATGAAGAGTAAGTGTGTCCCGTGAATGGTTTCTAATGTTTTTAGTTAACTTAAAACACCTTGGAGTCACCTGGGCCAACACTTGGTAAGGCAAGTGATCTCTAACCATGGAGATGCACTAGTTTACCCCTTGCGAGCCTCTGGTAGGTGACTTGAAGGTAGGATTTTCTAGAATTGCCAACACTTGGTAAGCTTTTGGACTCTTAGGAGACATCCATTAGTTACCTCTTGCGAGCTTGTGACGGGTAATCCAAGGTTAAAGATCACCTTGAATGGTAAAAGCTAAGTGAGAGGCTCAAACCATTGCAAGTTGCATCAGTGAGAGAATTAGAGCTGAAATCCAATTGAGGGATGCATTTATGCAGCACATGTTAGAGAATTGACTTAATGTTAAGTCTCTAATGTGAGGGATTGAACCAAGTGACCGGAGCTATGCTATTGCATGAGGAACCTCCCCTGTATACCTGAATCTCCAAGGAATGCTTTTCTTCTTAAGTTATTTTCATCACTTGTTGTGTTGTTAATCTAAGTCCAAACCTTTTTCAACCAAAGTTTGTGTTTTATTTCTTAAGCTAATCTTGAAATGAAACAGCACCAATTCACTTTGAATTGGTATCATTTTCAATCTTGAGTACCCTTCCCAGTGGAACGATCCTAGAGCCACTATACTATAGTAGCTTTGTATTTGCTACCCTAGTTCATGGTGTTATAGGTTAAAAATTTTGTTGATTACACCTGCCATCAAGGAGCACCAGCTGGACATACATCAGTTGAGACACCAATTAGGCATGAATCATTAAACACGTTAGCATTGAATTGATGATTGCTGATCCTTTGACTAAAGGCATGCCACTGTTGAAATTTAAGGATCATGTAGATAGATTGGGACTTGGTTCCTTTATATGATTTTCGTTGTAATAACGAATCTTATTTTCATTGAAACTCTATTTGTGATATTTTCTCACACTTGATTTTCTTTGTGTACACTTTTATTCATTTATTAAGAAATATCATTGATGTTTGGACCTAGAATAAACTTAGGGTTTATTCATTAAGCTATATGGGCTAGTGTTTAAGAGACATGATCCATTGTGATACATGGAAGACAATACTTGATTTTAGAAAACCTATTGCCATGATTCATGTGTTTTGTTCTTGCTATGATGAATGATGGAATATATAGAGGTCAAGTGGGGGAATGTTGGGATTTTATTTCTCCTGGATCTTCAGTAATAAACCGAAGGCGTGATTCGGAATGTAGTCCACATCATTCCATCAATTTAGGAATGAAGATTCATGCTCGAAACCACGTTCGCATCACTACCCCATGTTCTGTGCACACTCCAGACAGACTCGGTGATGGAGAGAGTCTTTAAAAAGGGGCAAAACACTAATAGGTAAGGTTCCCTAAGCCTGTAATCTCTTTCAATTTTTCAAAATGCCATATAAGTGGAGTTTGTGAAGGTTTAGAAGCACCTGAAACCTGAAACTTGAAAAGCATATTTTAACCTATAAAATGACAATGGCGGGAGGTACGTTTTCAATCTATTTATAATTCCGCTTATGATCTAATTGCTATTTTATGATTGTTATAACATGTTTAGATTAATTTTTGTCCATCATTATGTCTTATGAAGGACACAAGATCTAAGGATGTATCTTATTTCCATCTTCATGAAATTTCTTTATGTTAATGTTGACAATCTAAGCTATGTTTCTATCCGTTCGGACCGTTGATCTTCTTTTCTATTTTGGTGTTTTTTTTTTGTTTAATATTGAAATCCATACTTGGGTGAGTTGTTGATGAATGATCGTCTCGAGTTTATTGCTAAAAAAGAACTTATTGTACCTTATTAATTTTTATGATTGAAAGTTTTGAGTAAATTGTAGCCATAGTTTTTCCCTTTAAATTATAGAGTTTCCCACGTAAAAATTGGTGTCTTAATTTTTGTGGGTTTTAAAATTTATTTTTAATCTTTGTAGGTTGTTTTAAGGGATGAGAATGGCGAGAGTTCAAAAGAGGTTGTCCCATCCGCACATCATTCCGTTTATTCAAAATAATTCTTATCTCCGTCCCATTAAAAAAAATTAAACACGACAAGGTGACATGGATATGAGAAATTCACATATACGCCTTGCCTTGCACTGCCCAATTTAACTTTTTTTTTTTTTTTTAAAAAAGTTTTTATTTTTAATTTTTTTAATTACATTAAAATAATTTTTTATAACTTATTTTATTAAAAAAAAATTTATTATCAAGGTGAAATGGGATAAGACAATACTCAAACAATTCGTTCGAGTTTTAAAAAAAAATCTCAAATTTGTTCAAAACCCATTTATTTAAATTTCAAACCCGTCTTATTAGGGACAAGATTAAGTGAGTACTTGAAAAAACCTGTCCCATTATCATTCGTAGTTGTTTTTATCTATCTTTATCATTTTATTCAATTGATATTGCTAGATTTATTTGCATAATATAAAATTATTATTTTTCAGAATATATAATTTACAAATTAATTTAAAATTTTAAAAATTGCAATATTTTTACATCTATATTTTTAAAATTTATTGCAAAAAAAAAAAAAAAAAAAAACTAGAAAACAAAAGGGCAACTAAAGCAAAACCTTGGAGAATAGACAGCAATTAGTGGGGAGGGGAATCACTTTATGTTGGAGGGTGGTGGGCAAGAGCTGTAGGGGTTGAACTCGAACCCATCTCCTCTTGGATGAATTGAATATGGGAAAGGCATCTAAGTACTCCTACATCTATAAACTTTCTACCTCTCTAGGGTAATCAATTGATAACTCAGTTTCCGAGTGGAGAGTGCGACTTGGTCTCCTTTCTATTCTCATTTTTTGTACAACTAAAAATTAGATGGGATAGGATGTAGTGGTGCAAGTATAATAACTTCTCTTGTTATGTCATGTTCCATTTTAGTTTTTTTTTTTTTTTTAATTTAAAATTATATTAAATATAAACATATTTTATAATTAAATTGATATTATAAATTTTATAACTTATTTTTTTTCACAAGTGAATTTGCTATAATTCTATATACATATTAAAGACAAACAATATAATTTTTTTTTTTTTAAAAGGCAATATCTAACTTTGTCCTAAATTCGATCTTATTTCCAAAAAATTCTCAAACCTAACTCTAATAAGTGTATTTTTATTCTAAAATATATAATCTATTCTCATTTTTGTCACAACAAAAAAATTAGATGGGACAGGACGGGGTAGGACAAGTATAATAACTTCTCATACTTGTTATGTTATATTCCATTTTAGTTTTTTAAAAAATTTTAAATTATATTATATATAAATATATTTTATAGTTAAATTGATATTATAAATTTTATAACTTATTTTTTTCAAAAGTGAATTTGCTATAATTCTATATACATATTAAAAACAAAAAATAGAAAAAAAATAAATTAAAAAGGCAATATCTAACTCTGTCCTAAATTCGACATGATTTCAAAAAAAATCTCAAACCTAACTCTAATAAATGTATTTTCATTCTAAAATATATAAATCTATTATCATTTTTATCCCAACAAAAAATTAGATGGGACAAGACATGGTAGGACAAGTATAATAACTTCTCATACTTGTTATGTCATGTTCCATTTTAGTTTTTTTTTTTTAATTTAAATTATATTAAATATAAATATATTTTATAATTAAATTGATATTATAAATTTTATAACTTATTTTTTTCACAAGTGGGTTTTCTATAATTCTATATACATATTAAAAACAAAAAATAGAAAAATAAAAATAAAAAGGCAATATCTAACTTTGTCTTAAATTCGACCTGATTTCCAAAAAAAAAAAATCTCAAACTTAACTCTAATAAATGTATTTTGATTCTAAAATATATATAAATCTATTCTCATTTTTGTCCCAACAAAAAATTAGATGAAACAGGACGTGGTAGAACAAAGTATAATAACTTCTCATATTTGTTATGTCATGTTCCATTTTAGTTTTTAAATTTTTTTAATATATTAAATATAAATATATTTTATAATTAAATTGATATTATAAATTATATAACATATTTTTTTCATAAGTTAATTTGCTATAATTCTATAAACATATTAAAAACAAAAAAATAGAAAAATAATATAAAAATGCAATATCTAACTGTGTCCTAAATTCGACCTGATTTCCATAAAAATCTCAAACCAAACTCTAATAAATGTATTTTCATTCTAAAAAATATAAATCTATTCTCATTTTTGTCCCAACAAAAAACTAGATGGGATAGGATGAGGTCGGACAAGTATAAAATTTCTCATACTTGTTATGTCATGTTCCATTTTAGTTTTTAATAAAATTTTAAATTATATTAAATATAAAAATATTTTATAATGAAATTGATATTATAAATTTTATAACTTATTTTTTTCACAAGTGAATTTACTATTACCCTATATACATATTAAAAAGAAAAAATAGAAAAAAAAAAAAAAGTAAAAAGGCAATATCTAACTGTGTCCTAAATTCGACCTGATTTCCAAACAAATCTCAAGCCTAACATGTATATTCATTTTAAAATATATAAATCTATTCTCATTTGTGTCCCAACAAAAAATTAGATGAGACACGATAGGACAAGTATAATAACTTCTCATACTTGTTATGTAATGTTCCATTTTAATTTTTAATAAAATTTTAAATTATATTAAATATAGATATATTTTATAATTAAATTGATATTATAAATTTTGTAACTTATTTTTTTCACAACTGAATTTGCAATAATTATATATACATATTAAAAATAAAAAATAGAAAAGAAAAGTTAAAAAGACAATATCTAACTCTGTCCTAAATTCGAAGTGATTTCCAAAAAAAATCTCAAACCTAACTCTAATAAATGTATTTTCGTTCTAAAATTTATATATCTATTCTCATTTTTGTCCAAACAAAAAATGTGATGAGACGGGACGCGGTATGCCAAGTATAATAACTTCTCATAATTGTTATGTTATGTTCCATTTTAGCTTTCTTAAAAAAAAAAATTCAATTATATTAAATATAAACATATTTTATAATTAAATTGATATTATAAATTTTATAACTTATTTTCTTCACAAGCGAATTTGCTATAATTCTATATACATATTAAAAACAAAAAATAGAAAAAAAATTAAAAGGACAATATCTAACTTTGTTCTAAATTCGACCTGATTTAAAAAAAAAATCTCAAACATAATTCTAATAGATGCATTTTCATTCTAAAATATATAAATCTATTCTCATTTTTGTCCCAACAAAAAATTAGATGGGACTTGACGTGGTAGGACAAGTACAATAACGTCACATACTTGTTATGTCATGTTCCATTTTAGTTTTTTTAAAAAAAATTTAAATTATATTAAATATAAATATATTTTATAGCTAAATTGATATTATAAATTTTATAACTTATTTTTTTGGCAAGTGAATTTGCTATAATTATATATACATATTAACAATAAAAAATAAATAAAAAAAGTTAAAAAGACAATATCTAACTCTGTCCTAAATTCGACGTGATTTCCAAAAAAAAAAAATCTCAAATCTAACTCTAATAAATGTATTTTCATTCTAAAATATATAAAATCCATTCTCATTTTTGTCCCACCAAAAAATTAGATGGGACAGGACGCGGTAGGCCAAGTATAATAACTTCTCATACTTGTTATGTTATGTTCCATTTTAGTTTTTTTTTTAAATTCAATTATATTAAATATAAATATATTTTATAATTAAATTGATATTATAAATTTTATAACTTATTTTCTTCACAAGTGAATTTGCTATAATTCTATATACATATTGAAAACAAAAAATAGAAAAAAAAAAATTAAAAAGGCAAATATCTAACTTTGTTCTAAATTGGACCTGATTTAAAAAAAAAACTCAAACCTAATTCTAATAAATGCATTTTCATTCTAAAATATATAAATCTATTCTCATTTTTGTCCCAACAAAAAATTGGATGGGACAGGACGCGATAGGACAAGTATAACAACTTCTCATACTTGTTATGTCATGTTCCATTTTATTTTATTTTTTTAAATTTAAATTATATTAAATATAAATATATGTTATAGTTAAATTAATATTATAAATTTTATAGCTTATTTTTTTCACGACTGAATTTTCTATAATTATATATACATATTAAAAATAAAAAATAGAAAAACAAAAGTTAAAAAGACAATATCTAACTCTATCCTAAAATCGAGGTGATTTCCAAAAAAAAAAAAAAAAAAACTCAAACCTAACTTTAATAAATTTATTTTCATTTTAAAATATATTAATTTTTGTCCCAACAAAAAAACTAGATGGGATAGGATGCGATAGGACAAGTATAATAACTTCTTGTTATGTTATGTTCCATTTTAGTTTTTAATTTTTTTTTTAAATTATATTAAATATAAATATATTTTATAATTAAATTGATATTATAAATTTTATAACTTATTTTTTTCACAAGTGAATTTGCTATAATTCTATATACATATTAAAAAATAGAAAAATAATTTAAAAAGGCAATATCTAACTCTATCCTTAATTCCACCCGATTTCCAAAAAAATCTCAAGCCTAACTCTAATAAATGTATTTGCATTCTAAAATATATAAATCTATTCTCATTTTTGTCCCAACAAAAAATTAGATGGGACAAGATGCGGTAGGAAAAGTATAATAACTTCTCATACTTGTTATGTCACGTTCCATTTTAGTTTTTTCTAAAAATTTAAATTATATTAAATATAAATATATTTTAATTAAATTGATATTATAAATTTTATAACTTATTTTTTCAACAAGTGAATTTGCTATAATTCTATGTACATATTAAAATAAAAAAAATTGAAAAATAATTTAAAAAGACAATATCTAACTCTGTCCTAAATTCGACCTGATTTCTAAAAAAATCTCAAACCTAACTCTAATAAATGTATTTTCATTCTAAAATATATAAATCTATTCTCCTTTTTGTCCCAACAAAAAATTAGATGAGACAGGATGTGGTAGGATAAGTATAATAACTTCTCATACCTGTTATGTCATGTTCATTTTAGTTTTTAATAATTTTTTTTAATAATTTTAAATACAAATATATTTTATAATTAAATTGATAATATAAATTTTATAACTTATTTTTTTAAAAAAGTGAATTTTCTATATACATATTAAAAACAAAAAATAGAAAAATAATTTGAAAATGCAATATCTAACACTGTCCTAAATTCGATCTGATTTCTAAAAAAATCTCAAACCTAATTCTAATAAATGTATTTTCGTTCTAAAATATATAAATCTATTCTCATTTTTGTCCCAACAAAAAATTAGATGAGACAGGACGCGGTAGGACAAGTATAATAACTTTTCATACTTGTTATGTCATGTTCCATTTTAGTTTTTAATAAAATTTTTAATTACATTAAATATAAATATATTTTATAATTAAATTGATACTATAAATTTTATAACTTATTTTTTTCACAAGTGAATTTTCTATGACTCTTTATACATATTATAAAGAAAAACTAGAAAAAAAAAATTTTTAAAATGCAATATCTAACTTTGTTCTAAATTCAACCCAATTTCCAAAAATATCTCTAACATAATTCTAATAAATGCATTTCCATTCTAAAATATATAAATCTATTCTTATTTTTGTCCCAACAAAAAATTAGATGGGACAGGACGTGGTAGAATAAGTATAATAACTTCTCATACTTGTTGTGACATGTTCCATTTTTGTTTTTTTTTTTTAAATTTAAATTATATTAAATATAAATTTATTTTATAATTAAATTGAATTTATAAATTTTATAACTTATTTTTTCCACAAGTGAATTTGCTATAATTCTATATACATATTAAAAACAAAAAATAGAAAAAAAAAATTTAGTAAGACAATATCTAATTCTTTCCTAAATTCGACCTGATTTCCAAAAAAATCTCAAACCTAACTCTAATAAATGTATTTTAATTCTAAAATATATATAAATCTATTCTCATTTTTTACCAAAACAAAAAATTAGATGGGACCGGACGCAGTATGGCAAGTATAATAATTTCTCATACTTGTTATGTCATGTTCCATTTTAGTTTTTAAAAAAAAATTAAATTATATTAGATATAAATATATTTCATAATTAAATTGATATTATAAATTTTATAGCTTATTTTTTTCACAAGTGAATTTGCTATAATTCTATATTTATATTAAAAACAAAAAATAGAAAAAAAATTTAGAAGGCAATATCTAACTCTATCCTAAATTCGACTCGATTTCCAAAAAAATCTCAAACCTAACTCTACTAAATGTATTTCCATTCTAAAATATGTAAATCTATTCTCATTTTTGTCCCAACAAAAAATTAGATGGGACAAGACGTGGTAGAACAAGTATAATAACTTCTCATACTTGTTATGTCATGTTCCATTTTTGTTTTTTTTTTTAATTTAAATTATATTAAATATAAATTTATTTTATAATTAAACTGAATTTATAAATTTTATAACTTATTTTTTCGACAAGTGAATTTGCTATAATTCTATATACATATTAAAAACAAAAAATAGAAAAAAAAAATAGTAAGGCAATATCTAATTCTTTCCTAAATTCTACCCAATTTCCAAAAAAAATCTCAAACCTAACTCTAATAAATGTATTTTAATTCTAAAATATATATAAATCTATTCTCATTTTTTACCAAAACAAAAAATTAGATGGGACCGGACGTGGTAGGACAAGTATAATAACTTCGCATACTTGTTATGTCATGTTCCATTTTAGTTTTTTTTTTTAAATTTAAATTATATTAAATATAAATATATTTCATAATTAAATTGATATTATAAATTTTATAACTTATTTTTTTCACAAGTGAATTTTTTATAATTCTATATTTATGTTAAAAACAAAAAATAGAAAAAAAAAAATTTAGAAGGCAATCTCTAACTTTGTCTTAAATTCGACCTGATTTCCAAAAAAATCTCAAACTTAACTCTAATAAATGTATTTCCATTCTAAAATGTGTAAATCTATTCTCATTTTTGTCCCAACAAAAAATTAGATGGGACAAGATGTGGTAGAACAAGTATAATAACTTCTCATACTTGTTATGTCATGTTCCATTTTAGTTTTTAAAATTTTTTAAATTATATTAAATATAAATATATTTTATAATTAAATTGATATTATTGTTGTAAAATAATAAAGTGGAAGGAAAAGAAATAAGAAAGAGAAATTAAAATGTAGGAAAAGAATAGAATGCACGGGAAAACTCTATATATCATTTCATTAGGGGTCTTTCTCTTTTATGGGGAGTTACAAGAGATATTTATGGATGATCATCCATAAGTTACCATAGTGGTACAGAATCTCATATTTTATAACACTCCCCCTTGGATGATCATAAGAATATGCTTCATTAAAACCTTACTAGGAAAAACCTTATGAGAAAAACCCTAGTGAAGGAAAAAAAGTACAATATTATTTTGGATTACTATAACTGCCTCGTTAAAAACCTTGCCAGTAAAACCCAATGGGACAAAACCTGGACGAAGGAAAAAAAAGTGTAGTATATCCATATTATCATTCTCCCCTTCATGTAAACATGATTATGCTTTTTTCAACATTTCAAATGGTAGATCTCTCAATCTTCGTATTCCAAAATCATACCTTAACTTTTTCAATGTGGTAAAAGGTAACGCCTTTCTAAATAGATATGCTAGATTATTGCATGACAGAATTTGTTGAACGTCAATCTCACATTTCTTTTAGAGCTCATGAACATAGAAGAATTTAGGGGAGATATGCTTAGTTCTGTTACCTTTTATGAATCCTTCTTTAATTTGTGCAATACAAGCAACGTTATCTTCCGGTAACACGGTTGCATTGCCTCTAATGGAAGGTAGTCCACATGTTTCTTGTATATGTTGGATCATTGACCTTAGCCATACACATTCACGACTTGCTTCATGAATTGCAAGAATTTCTTTATATGGATCTGAAAGATATTCCGCATTTGCATATCAAGCAATTGTTGCTTTGATTCCCTTGAGTAAAATAGACCCATACTAGTAATTCCGCAAAGATAAAGCAATATATGTTTGATACTATTCCAATGTCTTCGAGTTGGAGCGGAACTATATATTGCTAATAAATTGATAGAAAAAGCAATGTTTAGACGTATACAATTGGCAAGATATATAAATGCTCTAATAACACTAAGATATGGTACTTTAGGACCAAGTAATTCTTCATCATTTTTCGCAAGGACGAAATGGGTCCTTCTTCAAATCAAGTGATCGGACAACCATTGGAGAACTTAAATGATGCGATTTATCCATATAAAATGCTTCAAAACTGTCTAAATGTATGTTTATTGATGTACTAAAACTCCATTTGGAAAATGCTCGATTTGCAAACCGAGATAGAATTCTGTTTTTCCAAGATCTTTCATCTCAAATTCATTTTTCAAGTAATTTGTTGTTCTTGTGAGCTCTTTAGGAGTTCCAACAAGATTTAAGTCATCAACATACACTGCAATAATTGCAAATCCGGTTTTTGATTTCTTAATGAAGATGCATGGGCATATAAAATTATTCATATACCCTTCTTTTAGCAAGTATTCGCTAAGGCGATTGTACCACATGCATCCAAAGTGCTTTAATCCATACAAGAATCATTGTAACTTAATTGAGTACATGCTACAAGGCTTTGTACAATTTGTTTCAGGCAATTTAAATCCTTCAAGGATTTTCATGTATATATCATTATCCATGGATTCATATAAATATGTTGTAATAACATTCATGAGACGCATATCTAGTCCTTCTAGGACTACCAAATTAATTAAGAAACTAAATGTGATTGCGTCCATGACGGGAGAAAATGTTTCCTCGTAGTCAATACCAGGTTTCTACGAGAAACCTTATACTATTAATCGCACTTTATATCTTATGATCTCATTATTCTCATTGCTTTTTTTTGTATAAATACCCATTTGTACCCAACATGCTTTTCATATTTAGGTGCTTGGATTATAGGTCCAAAAACTTCTCATTTTGTTAATGAGTTTAACTTTGCCTGTAGAGCATCTTTCCATTTTGGCCAATCATTTCTATGTCGGCATTCTTCCACATTTTGTGGTTTAGGATCTTCATCATTTCTTATGATATTGGAAGCCACTTGGAAAGTGAAAATATTGTTAATAATAATATTATTTTGATCTCATTTTTCTCCCGTGTATACATAACTTATTGAGATCTCACAATTTTCAGGTACTTGTGCCTCTTCAAGGGCTTCTCGTTTAATATGTGCCTCTTCAGGGGCTTCTTGCTCAATATGTGCCTCTTCAGGGGCTTCTTGTTCAATATGTGCCTCTTCAAGGGCTTCTTGTTCAATATGTGCCTCTTTATGGGCTTTTGCATTATTTGTGCCTCTTTTGGGGCTATAAATTTATCAATTTAAATTGATCAGTTATTTTTTTTATGGCCTTCTTTAGAGTGCCAAGTTTTTCTTGGGTTCTCCTCTTCCGGGGAGTTACATCATTTGAGCCGACAGGTCTACCACGCTTCAGGCATATCTTAGATTAATTTGTTAACTGTCCTACAGGAACATCAATCCGTGCTGGAGTATTTGTAGCCGGGATATATGACTTTGTCATTTTCTTTGTATCAATGAATGCATCTTGTAATTGATTTGCAAGGTTTTGCAAATGAATGATCATTTGAACTTCTAGTTCACATTGATTTGTATGAGGATTAAGATAAGTCAAATTCAATGCATTCCAAATAATTTCACGCCGTTATTCTAGAACTGGCTCTTCTCCTCTTAACGGTGGGAAAGTTGTCTCATCAAAATGATAATCTGCACAACATGTCATTCTACCTTTTAAGTATATAGGTAGACTAGTCACTAAATAAAAACTTATGGTTTTATAATGTACATCCATATGACCTTTTACCCCGCGGGACAAAGTTGGTCTTACAAGATTCTTGTGGATCTATCATCGTATATAGTGTCATTCACATGGAATCAAATACTATTAGTGACATAGTATAAGCTCTTCTGGAGCCTTTAATTAGGTTTCTATCACCTGATATAGTATTAACATTGTTTGTCATCAATGTTGTGCAATTAATGAGACAAGAGTTTCATCAAATTAACAAGTCATAAGACATTGTCATAAAGACTTCATCTTTATAGAGTTGAATAAATATTATCATAGAGAAAAAGTTAAAATCAATGGAAAATTATTAGTCATCGATGATAACTTAACTTAATAAGTTATGTAAAAGCAATGAGAGCATATATAACATAATAAAACAAATATGAAAAGATAATTTAAAGTTATATATTTCATAAGTATCTCACACATTTGATTTTGTAAGTGTGGAGCAATTTATTCATGAAATAACTAGAAAGTATTTCAATAATCAAACTAATTGTAGTGATGGATCAAGGTATGAGAGAGATCCATGTATCTTCAAGTATAAATAAAGAAAAAAATTTAAATGATAAATAATAAAATGTGAAATAAACTATAAAAGATGAACAATAAAGAATGTGTTCAAAGATGATAACAAAATAAACCTATTTGCAAATAACTAAATAAAAACATAACGTTTAATCATAACAAACATTTCCATCAACAATTAGATGGTCAATTTTCCCATTAGGATTCTCAAAGAAATCTGAAACATCTAAATGGGTTAGATCCACTTGGCCATCACTATCAATGAAGTTCATTTCAATTTCCTTTCATTTTATTGATGCTTGGTAAAGGTCGACCAAATGTTTGGGCGTACGATAGGTATGCGACCAATGCCCCTTCATACCACATCTATAACACTTATTCTCATAGTTCTTAGGAGGTTTATCTTGTAAACACTTCCCATTTTCTTGTTTTACCTCAGTATTATTCCACTTCTGGTGGTGCAATGAGACTTTCCTTTTCTGAGAATTTGGTGAATTATTACTATAAGAACCATGGAATCGGGGATTTCTTCCATGACCACGTCCTCGTCACCGTCCATGAGTTTGGGACAATATTGCATTCACTTCAGGGAATGATTCAAATCTAGTTGGACGACACTGATGATTTCTCATCAAAAACTCATTTTTGTTAAACCTTCATGGAGATGATGATGAAGGAAAATCAGTGTTTTTGCGCGATCCTGCAGGGATGCTTGATTTCCTTCTTCGATCATAGCTCCAAGATTCATTGACAATTTTGTTTTGAATAACTTCTAGTTATACAAGAGAATTAGAAATTGTATGCATAACTTCTGGCTATGAAATAATTGTTAATAAAAATTATTTTCCATAATTCCTGTTGTGAAAATTAAATGAGTACAAAATAAAAATTAAATCCAATATTTTTCATAACTTTGAGTTATGATTATTTTGTCAAAACAAGAAAATATTCAAATTTGTACATAGCTTCAGGCTATGAACTATTTATGTATAACTTCTAGTTACACAATATAATTAAAAAAAATTAAAAGTTAATATCTTTCATAGCTTCAGGCCATGATTATTTTGTCAGAACAAGAAAATATTTAAATTTGTACATAGCTTCAGGCTATGAACTGTAATTTATATAAATTTGTATATAGCTTCAGGCTATGAACTATTCATTGGGTAGATTTGTGCATAGCTTCGAGTTATGAACTTTCATTATGTAGATTTGTACATAGCTTCAGGCAATGAACATTTATTTATTTGTTTATTTTATAGCTTCTGGCTATAATATTGTTTGGTATAACTTCTAGTTATACTGTATAATTAAAAATAAATAATTAAGGATCATATACATAACTTCTGGTCATGTATTTGTAATTTTATAATTTTTCCTCATAACTTTTGGTTATAGGAATTGCACATATTTTTCATAACTTTTGGTTATGAATTTACCCCATAATTTATAATTTATGATTATAGAAATTGTACATATTTTTCATAACTATTGGTTATGAATTTACTTTATAATTTATAATTTATGATTATAGGGATTGTACATATTTTTCAAAACTTCTGGTTATGAATGTACCCTATAATTTATAATTTAACCCATAACTTCTGGTTATAGGGATTATACATATTTATGTATTCAAATAAAATATATGAAAATAGATATCAAAAGGTAATAAAATAGAAAATCATGATATAAGTTTATCACATACCTTTTTGTGAGAAAGAAGAGAGAAGAGTCTTTCTATGTATCTGAATAAAGAAAAATCTTTTTATTTCTTCTATAGAGACTAATCGTGCTGATAACTTGTTGTAAAATTATAAAGTGGAAGGAAAAAAAATAAGAAAGAGAAATTAGAATGCAGGAAAAGAATAGAATGCATGGGAAAACTCTATATATCATTTCATTAGGGGTCTCACCCTTTTATATGGAGTTACAAGAGATATTTATGGATGATCATCCACAAGTTACCATAGTGGTACATGATTTCATATTTTATAACAATTATAAATTTTATAACTTATTTTTTTTCACAAGTGAATTTTCTATAATTCTATATACACATTAAAAACAAAAAATAGAAAAAAAAAATTATAAAGGCAATATCTAACTCTATCCTAAATTCAACCTGATTTCCAAAAAAATCTCAAACTTAACTCTAATAAATGTATTTTCATTCTAAATTCATTTAATTAGAGGAAAGGTGACCATATGAACCAAGTTCCTCATTAAAGATGTAGATTTAAGAATAAGTTAATTGTTTTTACTTATTGCTTTAAGTTGTTTTTTACTTTAAATTATCTTATTAAGTTATTTTATCAAACATACTTAATTTACTTAATAACTTAAATAAAATTATTAAATCACTTTAAATTATTAAGTTGGTTTACTAAATACCCATTAAGACTTGGTGCAAACATTAACTCAGAGCATGTGATCAGTTTTAGAGCAAATTTCCACTATTATATGTATGTATGCATGCAAAATCCGAAAGCAATTGGGAGGCAAAGATGGATCATGGATCATGCATTAATTAAAACCTTGCCAAAACTACTTTGATATACCTAAATTTTCCTTCAATTCATGGACTACCAATTCTTAGCCATCAAACTCAGATATCATGAGAGAGTAGAGTGAATTAATAATACTAACAATTAAAGGACGACTCATAAAGCGAGACATATGACATGGAGACCAACAAATAAAGCCAAATAAGCAACATGGGAGTACAACTCGGCCTCTACTTAATTTTCAATCAATTGGCATCCACCACCATTGCCCTTTGCTTTTTCGTGTTATCTTCAATGCCAAAAAGGATGGAAACTAGTAGAAGCGCCAACACAAGTTCCCATTTTCAACATTTCTCTTAGTAGGCTATGGTGCTAACTAAGAGAGAATTTGGCTTTGGGTAGGGCAATATCAAAATTCTTTTAATATAAGTTTAGGCTATTAACCTTCAACCAAACATGAAAATATAATATACCATTGGATTCGAGATCAGTTGGAGTTGAAGTTATTATAGCTTGATAAAATCCAAACTAATGATAATGGCTCAGATATGATGACCAAGATTTTGTCAAAGGAAAAGCTTATTCGTTGTAGTAATAGGTGTTGGGAAGCCTTCCTCCATGTGAGTTGAGAGGAAGAAATTATTGAGTGTGGTCCGTCCCAAGTGGAGGTGGTGGGATCCACTCACTTAATAAAAAAGAAATTTCTTTATGTTAATGTTGAGAATCTAAGCTATGTTTCTATCGGTTTGGACCATTGATCTTCTTTTCTATTTTGGTGTTTTTTTTTGTTTTGTTTAATATTGAAATTCATACTTGGGTGAGTTGTTGATGAATGACCGTCTCTAGTTTATTGCCAAAAAAGGTCTCTAGTTTATTGCTAAAAAAGAACTCATTGTACCTTGTTAATTTTTATGATTGAAAGTTTTGAGTAAATTGTAGCCAATAGTTTTTCCCTTTAAATTATAGAGTTTTCCAGGTAAAAGTTGGTGTCTTAATTTTTGTGGGGTTTTTAATTTATCTTTAATCTTTATGAGTTATTTATAGGGATGAAAATGGGGCAAGTTCAAAAGATGTCGTCTCATCCCAACATTATCCTGTTTATTCAAAATAATTCTCATGTTCGCCCCATTAAAAAAATTAAATAGGAGAAGGTGGTGTGGATATGAGAAATTCACATATACGTCTCACTGTGCACCGCCTAGTTTAACTTTTTTTTTTTTTTTTAAAAAAAAGATTTATTTTAAAAATTTTTTAATTACACTAAAATAAATAAATTTTATAAATAATTAAATTCTTATATTTTTATAACTTATTTTATTAAAAAAAAAGTATTATTAGGGTGGGACGGGACAAGACAATAGCTCCAAATTCGTTCGATTATTCGAGATAGGATGAAATGAGTACCTGAAAAAACCTGCTCTATTGTCACTCATAGTTGTTTTAATTTATCTTTATCATTTTATTCAATTGATATTGCAAGATTTATCTATATAACATAAAATTATTATTTTTCAGAATATATAATTTACAAATTAATTTAAAATTTAAAAAATTGCAATATTTTTACATCTATATTTTAAAAATATATTGCAAAAAAATTAAATCAAAATATAATGGGTTATCATCGTCAAAAATAATAATAATAAAATAATTAAAAAAACAACTAGAAAACAAAAGGGCAACTAAAGCAAAACCTTGGAGAATAGACAGCAATTAGTAGGGAGGGGAATCACTTTATGTTGGAGGGTGGTGGGCGAGAGCTGTAGGGGTTGAACTCGAACCCATCTCCTCTTGGATGGAATTGAATATGGGAAAGGCATCTAGGTACTCCTACATCTATAAACTTTCCACCTTTCTAGGGTAATCGATTGATGGCTCAGTTTCCGAGTGGAGAGTGGTCTCCTTTCTCAGCACTCGGCCATCCATTCAGTCTTCCTTTTCAAAACAATTTAAACCATCTAAAGTGTGCAACTGCAATTGCTGGACCCCATGCGCTCCTTTTCAAGTGGAAAGTGGAACCAAAGATTGGATTTGGCTTTTCATCCAAAAGATGTCACTTTGCTTCATAATTTATATTCTCTTCTGCTTTGCCTCGCTTTTGTCCGAAAAGTCAATACCATAAATGCTACAAAACAGAGACTGCATTTGCTGAGAAGACAAAGCCAATAGAATATTATGATAAATTGTATTATTAACACCCCTAAAAACAAATACCACATGTTTGATAACTTTTTAATATTTTATAAAACAATAATATGTTTGAAAAGTTAAAATATTTTAAAAATAATTTTTTATAACCACCTAATAGAAGCATTTATTAAGATCATAAAATAACAGAATAGTTCACATGGTGGATGGATAGACCCACATATGTCTTTATGCATTCTTTCTAAAAGGACTGGTAACCCAGATATGACTTACGTAAAAAATGGTTTGACTATCAATTTACTTTGTGAGTAGGCAACACATGAGTATTCATTGAGCAAAAGAATCTTCTAGTTTTTTAGTGGATGCCCATGTGAGTGTTTGATTATTCGATACTTCATTGAAAACCCTGGATGACCTAGTCTGACATGCCAAAGGACAAAAACTTTTGGGTTGTTAACTTCTGGTTCACGACAACATATGATTCAATATGTTTTATAATTGTATGATACAACTCAAAGGAAAAAAGCTGAGGGTTTTTCCATTATAAACTTCTGGCCAAAGATAATGGAAGTAATGTAAAGATATTATACATTATCTTCATTCATAGTTTCAATATGATATTCATTTCTGTGGACATTTTTAAAACTGAGCAAATTTCTTCTGGAATTGCTAGAATACAAAACATCATTTATATGAAATCTAGTTCCATTTGATAGCATTATGTTTGCTCTTCCAAAACTTTCAACTAAGTCTGAACTAGTCCTGTGTACATCACAAAAATGCAAACAAAGAAAAACTCCACCTTTTAAAGAAAGATGCATGCTTTTTCTCCTCAACTCTCTTAATTTTCTACCTTTTAAAGTATAAATGAAAGAGACTTGAAGCTCCTACTACCCTTACTTTTATCGTGTGGGTCTCAAAATCCACACAACCAAAAAGGAAGAAGGGCAAGTCAAAGATGGAACCCAACACACATTTGAATCACTAGTTGTTTTATCTTTTCCCATATGTGCCAACTTTTTCCTCTAAACCTTATCCTACCATCGCTATCTATCAAGACTTTTTACTTGATTGGTTTGGACTTCAAGAATATTAATTTGTATTTTTTAAATTCTTGCAATTAGAAACGTTTGTTAAAGTAGAGGAAACTTGTTAGTGAAGAATATAAACACTATTTAATAATATATTCTTAAAGAAGATCAAAGTGATGTTCCATCATGGTTTGGCTATAAATAAAGGGAGGGATCCAATGCCTTCAATAATTGCTTTATTTTAATTTCTAGGATAATTTTATGTTCTTAAATTCAAAGAATATTTTGTTAATATTATGGTTGAGTCTATTTTAAGAAGATATTTTTAAAATAGTTCTTAAAAAAAATAAAATTGTCTATTATTTTCTTTTTTCTCTCACCTAGAATGAGAAAATAGTTTTTAGTGTTGTTATCAAATAAATTAATAGTGTACTTAATAGTGATTTTAAGAAACGTTTCTAGTTTTTTTAATACTTAAATGGTAAACAATTTCTAATGTTAAAAATATTAGTAACGTTTCCTAGAATCACCATCAAACGACATCTAAATATGACATGGAAATATGATAAATGGATTGTGGTTCACTATTCTAGCCAAATGTTTCATAATTCTAGGAAGGTGAGGAAAAAGTGGTGAACAAAAAATATGGGTGAAATGTAGCCAAATTATCTATACTTTGTTCATGCTTATGGAGCTGAGGACCCAAATGAATTCATGCTGGGCCTAGTAATTTTGATTGATTCTACGTTAAGTTAGGCTTGGTTATGGGGTCTTGGCCCAGCCCAGCCCATTAAGGTTGTTGGCTTTCAAAATTTTCAAACAATTCAAGAAAATTCTCCCTTTAGTTTTGGCTTGGTTATGGGGCTGAGGACCTTCATGCTGGGCCTAGTAATTTTGATTGATTCTACGTTAAGTTAGGCTTGGTTATGGGGTCTTGGCCCAGCCCAGCCCATTAAGGTTGTTGGCTTTCAAAATTTTCAAACAGTTCAAGAAAATTCTCCCTTCAGTTTTGGCTTGGTTATGGGGCTGAGGACCCAAATGAATTCATGCTGGGCCTAGTAATTTTGATTGATTCTACACTAAGTTAGGCATGGTTATGGGGTCTTGGCCCAGCCTAGCCCATTAAGGTTGTTCACTTTCAAAATTTTCAAACAATTCAAGAAAATTTTCCCTTTAGTTTTGGTCCAAAATTCATTACTCCAACAAACATGAATGGATTTTTCTAACCCTAATGAATATTGAGAAGAAGAAGCAAGACAAATTATTGGAACTAAACATGCCTACACACCATGGAAACAATGTCAACCCGATCGCTTGTTTGAGGGACAATATGTAAATATCATACATTGTGGGCATCCACGAGAAGGATAGAATAGCCTAATGTTATAACCTAAACCGGTTGAGTTGTCTAAGTGTCGCATGGTAGCTTAGGATATGCCGAGATACTAAGATGATTTTGTTGATGTATTTGAATTCTTTGCTATATTCTTATTATAAAACAAACTTTCCGAATCTTGAATGTAGCAAGCAAATGCACAAATTCATGTAAAAAATAAATTTCTAATTTCAAGAACCATTTTCAGACATTACACATACGAAACCAGTATCCTATTACAGCTAAGAAATAAAAACCACCAAACTAGGAGCCCTACATGCCAAATGTATTCTACTTTAGCATACCAAAATTTCAAAGCCTGCTAACTTCACATTACACATATGAATGGGCCTGGCTGGCTGCCTTTATGGGGATTTTTTTTTATATTTGTTAGACTCTTTTTAAAAAATATTTGTCAAAAATATTAATTATAAAAAATGATAAAATATTATAATATTAAAGTTGTTTCTTAATGACATATGAAAATTTATAAAATACCAATGGAAAGTTGTTTCTTAAATATTTTTTAAAATAAATTTTATCTATTGTAATTTATTTTCAATTATTTTTTATATTTATACAATTATTTTTTAAAACACTCCATAGAAAATAAGTAAGAAGTGAAAATAACTTAAAACAATTTAAAAAAATGATTAAAAAAAGACTATTTCTAAAAAATTATCAAATGCATTTTACAATTTAAGGAATAATTTTTAAATTTTGAGAATAAAAATATGTTTTTGAAGATAATTCTCCGACAAGCTCTATATATCGAACACAAAAAATTAGAAATTATTAATTTGACTTAAGATTATGATAAATATACGTGTTAAAACTAATACAACTTGAAGTTATTGGAATTTAGCGAAAATTAACTAAAAAAAAGTACAATGCATAGAATGCATCTAAGAAATAAAATGAAAAAAAAAAAGTTTTTTATTTAAAGAATGTATTCACCTAGACAATGGTGTAGCTAGAAAATAGGTTGAGGGGAAGGGGCATTAAATGAAACTTATTTTAGGGGACAAGATAATAGCAAAGTACTTGCATAACTAAGTGGAAGACAGCTAGATTAGGTAAGTGGTAGACAACTAAATCCTTCAGCATTTGTGGTAAAGGATATTATCCTACTAACACCAACATTTTTTAAAAAATATCAGGAGGGGCAATAGCCCATGCCAACACTATTTTATTTTTATTTGTTTTTAGAATATCATATTACATAATGAATATTTTTTTTGTAGAGGAGGCATGTGCCCCCTCTAAGCCCTACCTAAATGCAGTTTCAAAGCCTAGTAGTTGCTCCTCGAGGGTTCTTTTTTGTCGGACTCGTTAAGGAATTAACAATTGAAGTCTGGGCATTGTACTTGAATGCAATGCTTAAGAGGCATTTGTTTGTTTGGATTTTTTATTTTTTTATTTTTTTGACTAAATTTTAAATAGAACTTAAATAGTTAAATATTTAATTATTTATTTTTTAATATTTTATTTGTATTAAATACTAAAAAAAAAATTAATATTTAGTAAAAACTAAATATTTTAGTTTGTTTTATTCAATTAAAAAATTTACAAAATCAATAAGAAGTGAAAACAAGTTACCTAAATGTGATCAAGTTGCATCCCCAACTTGAGGATAGCCCTGGGCTACAAGGTTTGTAGGTACCTTGCCACTGCACCTTCTAGATATAATTTAATCTTAAAGGGGCCCATGCCGCCCATGATCCCATCAACAACCCCAATTTTGTCGTCATGTGGTCTTGGAATTTGATCCCAACTTTTGCTCTTGATTAATTGGTCAAACTACGATTCCTGGACTAATTTTGGGATGACTCGTTACTTACATAAAGTAATGTTAGGAATGCCAAATTTATAATTTTAGATAATAGTCCATAGTAATAATTATTTTTTTTTTACTTATGTTATGTCATGTGATGACTAAGTTTTTCAAGATTGAAATTTTTTAAGAATTTAAGTATTTTTTTTCAAGATAATAGAAATTAATAGAAATAAAAGAAATAAGACATTCATTCTCACTTCTCATTTTCGGTGTATCAAACACTCCTTTTGAGTCTCTATAGCAATAGGTATCGAGCCAACAACTTATCGTATATATATATATATATATATATATATATATGAACAATCCCAAGACATAACAAACCCCTAACCCATTATCTCTTAACATTTATCAACTTAGATCCCATTAGTCAAAGATAAAGAGATAATAACAAATCCCATCATATCTAAATCTAACACTGAATCAAATACCTACCAAACCAAGTATTCCTCACAGCCTAACATTACTCATCCACATATTGAAGGATTTGTGACTTAGAAGCTGGAGGAAATATTAGGGTCGCTATTAGAATTTAGAGTTGCCAAATCCACAGTATGGTTAGACCCCATGTCCAAATTTAGAGTTGCCAAATCCACAATATGGTTAGACCCCATGTACAAATTTCTGTAACCAATTGAGAAGGCTAATGTACCCAATTGTTGGGAGGCTAGTTTAGGTATTAAGATAGATACCTTGTTATCCATCATTCAACAAGGAATTAGTTGGTAGAAATAGACTCATATGGGTTCTGTAACCAAATGGAAGAAATTCATACCTCCAGTTGGTCACAAGAAGTAAGATGTTTTCCTTGTCTTCTACTCTACTCCACATCCTTCAAAATGTGACCACTCTAGAGACAGGGAAGGTCAGGCTCCATGGAGCCACAAAAATTGGTCCACCACCCTAAAGTTGGTCAATAATAACAACATAAAGAAAAAGTGTAATAAAACAAAACTTAAAATTTAAAATTACTCTCAGATAAATATTTCTTGATACTTCACAAGATTTTACTTTCCTCAAAATATGTATAAATTAAGCAGGGAGAGACTCACTGCACAAATTGAATTGAAATGGGCATATTCTAAATCAGTTCCCAACTTGATCCAAACTTGCCCCAACTGGGTTTGACTAGGAATGGCAACGGGGCGGGTTCGGGACGGGTCGCCCCTATCCCAACCCCGCCCCGTTTAGCAAAATCAATTCCCATCCCCGTCCCATTAAAAAAAATAAACGGGGCGGGGCGGGGCGGGGCGGGGCGGGGCGGGTATGGGAAATTCCCATACCCGCCCCGCCCCGCCCCATTTAGTTTTTTTTTACTTTAAAAATTTTAAATTACATTAAAATAAATATATTTTATAAATAATAAAATTATTATATTTTTTATAACTTATTTTTAAAAAAAATTTATTATTATCTATATATTAAAAATATTAAAATTAAAATTTAAATTAAATTAATTTTAAAATTAAATTAAATTAAATTTTAAAAATAATTTTATATGTAAACGGGGCGGGGCGGGGCGGGGTGGGGCAATACCTGAACCCGCCCCGAACCCGCCCCGGGTTTTAAAAAAAAATCCCAAACCCGTCCCAAACCCGTTTAATAAATTTTAACCCCGTCCCATTAGGGGCGGGGCGGGGCGGGTACCCGAAAAAACCCGCCCCGTTGCCATCCCTAGGTTTGACTCCCTAAAAGCTCAACCTTTTTAATCCCGTCAAATTGGGTGGCTCTTACCACAATTCTCAGCATGAAATCAAACTCAATTGGCCAACTTTGGAACCATCTTTCTAACTTTGAAATGAAAAAAGGGCAGCTTTGGTTCAATTCCAAGACATGATTCCAAGAATCACAGCAACTATAGCCAAAATCAATGGAGAATCTGATTGAGTGATTGTAGAGTGATAAATCAAATGTTTTTATTGTTCTAAATTAATTGCACACCAATAACTAGCAACAATCAAAGCAATTTTCATCCAAAATTGGCTGCCAATTCTCTTGGGGGGTTGTACATGTTTTAACTCAAGGAAGTTGCTAAATCCGGAGCAGGCTAATGCACCAAATCGTTGGGAGACTAGTTTAGGTATTAAGATAAAGGTTGTGTTTGTTCCCGGAAAATACTAAAGAAAAAAAGAAAAAAAATACAAACGTGTTAGGGTGAATTCACAATATTCCAACAAAACACCAAAATTTTTCTACATTTTCTTTGTGTAAAACTAAATAGGCAATCTCAATTAACAGTAATAAATAAATAAACTCATGCAATAGAAAAATAAATCAGACACCATAATTTTTTTTACGTGAAAAACCCCAAATGCGAAGAAAAAAACCATGGGACCTAGTCTGGTTCAAACTTCTACTATCAACAATAATGGGTTACACCTGTCTTTTCTAGAATAATATCTAGAGGCAGCCAAATACATCATGAACATATAGCCTTAGATTATACAATCTCTCTGGACAAAAAACAAAGAAAATTAGAAAAAATATACCAAAAACGTCGTTATTGTTCACAGACAGTAACATCAGTTCCCAAGCTCAAAATTTGATCTCCACCATTTAGATTGTAACTACTTGAGTTTTAAACATTTCCTCCAAATTTCAACTCAATTGGACCACAAATGAAGTGGGATCGACTTGTTGATGAATGGGCAGCGAGATGCATTTTTATTTTTTTGGTCCCTTTTTGTCTTTTCCAATGCAACCAACTCAGTCCCCAAGCTTATAGGGGCCACTCCCTTACATTCGAGGGAGCCCAACAAAAAGAAAATTATTTTTTTATGTTTGATTGTCTTATAAAAATTATTAAAGAAAATCAAATATAATTAAAACTATTTAAAAATTTATATATTTTTAAATTATTTAATTTTTATATCGACCAGTTAAAATAAATAAAATGAGTTTTAAGTACCAAATAAAAATAATTTATCGACTTTTAATCTATTTTTTATTTTTCTTCATTTTTTCTTTCCTTCTATTTTTCCTTTATATTTTCTTTCTCTTACATTTTTTCTCAAATTTTTTCAAGAATCAAACATAGCCAAAGGGTATTTTTTTCTTCCATCTTATAAAACATTCATTTTAGATAAAAATGTCTTCATGGTTTGTTTGGATAAATAACATTTTCTTTAAAACATACATATATGAATGATCAAAATTTTGAACGAAATTTATGATAGAACTAGGGTTAGATTTACAAATTTATATCTTTTCATCATTTTTAGTCGATTAATTCTAAGACATTAACTGTTTGTTTGGTAACTATTTTAAAAAATAATTCTGAAAAATAGGCTTTTAGAATAGTTTTTGAAAAACTGTTCTCTAATTTTTGTATGCCAAAACTTTTGTTTGGAAATCTAAAATATTTTTAATATTTTTTAAAATAATTTTTATATTTAGTATTTTATTTTTAATCATTCTACTTATATAATTATTTCTTAAAACCGTTCTAAAAAAATAAGTGAAAATAATAAAAAATAATTAAAAAATATTATTTGAAAACAACATATTTTTTGTTCTTGAGAACATAAAATAAAAAAACGTTTTTTATATTTTTTCTAAAACAAAAATTTATTGTACCAAACATACCCTAAATTACTCTAAATATCTTATGTTCCATCATTCAACAAGAAATTAGTCGATAGGAATAGAATGATATAGAAGAAATTCATAGATCCAGTTGTTAGTTGGTCACAAGATGATGCTAGATGTGTTCCTTGTCTTCTACTCCACATCACTCGAGAGACAGGGAAAGGGCAGGCTCCCAATCAGATAAATTTTTCATGATAGTTCACAAGATTTCTTTTCTCTCGACATGTATAATTAAGCCACTATTCATATCCCATGTACATCGATTGTATATACAATGATTTCAATATTGTGGTTTCATGTATTTTAGACTTCAATTTGCTTGTGCTAATTTTCATGGTTTGTTCGAATTTTTGAGAAAAATGGGTAAATTAGAACTGCAACAGCAAAGCCCAAATATGGAATCAAATGAAGTGGGGAGAGACTCACTGCACAGATTCACTTGAATTGGGCATATTCTAATTCAGTTCCCAACAGATCCAAACTAGTCCCGACTGGGTTTGACTCCCCAAAAGCTCAACCTTTTCAATCCGGTCAAATTGGGTGGCTTTTACCACGATTCTCAGCATGAAATCAAACTCAATTAGCTTGACATTGATTCCAAGAATCACAGCAAGTATAACCAAAATCAATGGAGAATCTCATTTGAGTGATAAATCAATTATTTTTATTGATCTAAATTAATTGCACACCAATAACTAGCAACAATCGAAGCAATTTTCATCCACAATTGGCTGCCAATTCTCACGGGGGTTGTACATGTCTACAAGGCTTCAAGCAACTGCCGAATTTTGGGTTGCTGTCCAGCCTATGCCCTCCACTGCTGGTCTCAACTCCTTGCCGCAACTCTGATTGTACTGATCCACACTGTCTCCTCCGAGAGCTGGAGTCATCGGAAACATCCCAGGCTTGGTCAGCTCCTCTAGCTTCAATACCACGTCGCTCATCGACTTTTTTAACGTCGCAAACCTCATCTCCTCTTCCTCCTCCTTCTTCTTCTCCTCAAACAGAGGCGACAGATCGAACCCCTCCGATAACGAGATTATGTGAAAGGCGTTAAGAGCCTCAGGCACCTTCTCTTTCACTTCCATTTCCTCTTCGACGGCAACACCACTAGCAGTAGTCTGCACATTTTTAGGCTTTGATTTCTTAAACCAGGATGTTTCCTTGAGCTTGGAAATGGTGATTCTGGTATTGGGGTTTGGATCAAGCAGCCTACAAACAACTCTGCGCGCTTCAGGTGAGAACCAAGGCGGACACTTGAAGTCCCCTCTGTAGATCTTTTTGTACATAGCAATAAGGTTGTCATCCTGGAAGGGCAAAAATCCAGCCATAAGCACGAACAGTATCACCCCACAAGACCATATATCTGCCTTTGCGCCATCGTAGCCCCTCTTCGCAATCACCTCCGGCGCAACATAGGCCGGAGTCCCACAGGCGGTATGCAGCAAACCATCCTGCTTCAAGTGCTCCGACAGCGCGCACAGCCCAAAATCAGTGACCTTGAGGTTCCCCTGTTCATCCAGGAGGAGGTTCTCAGGCTTCAAGTCCCGGTGAAAAACCCCGCGGCTGTGGCAGAACTCCACGGCTGAAATCAATTGTTGGAAATAGGACCTGGCTGCATCCTCCCGCAGTCTGCCTTTGGCAATCTTGGAAAAGAGCTCACCCCCACGAACATATTCCATGGCCAGGTATATCTTGGACTTGCTTGCCATGACTTCATGGAGCTGGACGATGTTGGGGTGGCTCACCTTCTTCATCACCGATATCTCGCGCTTCATTTGCTCCATCATCCCCACCTTTATCACCTTGTCTTTCGCAACCACTTTCATGGCTACACTCTCCCCATTTCTTAAGTTCCTGGCATGGTACACCTTTGCAAAGGTGCCATGGCCAAGCAGGCGGCCCAGCTCGTATTTGCCATGGAGCAGGCTTGAGTAGTCTAACTTGTCTTGGCTAATCTTAGCCATCGGAAACTTTTGCTTCTACTAGCTCTGGTTCCGATTCTGGTCTGGTGCACTACCCGTCTTCAACGTGTTTCCTATGGCAAGTCCGGTCGCCGATGGACTTGTTCCCCTTCACCGACAACTCAGAGTTTGAGAGAGAAGATCTCTCCATATTTCTGCATTCCCTGGAAGAGGAAGCTTGATTGGGATAGTGTGATTCTGGGATGTCTCTTGCTTGTGTTTAGACCAAGGCTCGGCTGTCTCCAATGTATATATAATCGGTGTTGGGGCTTCAGCAGTGGCAAACTCGGTGGAGTAACAGCAAGGCAATTTCCAGCGCATAAATAATTGTTCAATGTCCCACAATAGTTAGTCTAATTATAATTTACAAATATGGATTCATATTTACTTTATAATAAATCATACCTAAATTAAAATACAGAATAATAATTTCATAAATATAAATATAGAAATTAAACGTAATATTTAATTAACAATATCAAATTTCCATTTTATTATAGGAAAATTTTGTATGTGATCACTTCCTTCTTTTATCCCTTTTTTTTTTAATCAAATATTTAATTGTTATATCGGCGTATATGTTAAACTTGGTAGAAAAAATAAAAAAAGAAAAAAATTGATCAAGTGAGTCAATTAATATAAAAAATATTGCTTTAGTTACTATGTTTGATTCCCAAAATTATAAGGAAAATGATTTTTTTTTTGTTTTATAATGAAAAATACAAAAACAAAAAAGAATAAAATTAAAATTAATTAAAAATTTATATATTTAAATTTTATTTTATATATGATTTTGGGAAAGTACATAAAAAAAATGTTAAAAAAATAATTTTTTTCATATTTTATTTCATCATAAAAAATATAAAAAAAATCAAATATAATTAAAATTAATTAAAAATTTAAATAAATAGAAATTATTTAATCTTAATATAACTAAGAAAAATAAGTTAAATAGTCTAAAAGAACATATAAAAATAAATTTTTAATTTTTATCATAAACTAAACATAATCTTAACATTTGCATAATAGAGGGAAATAAATTTAACGAGTTTAATAAATCATATAAAAATAATTTATTACCCTCTAACTTATTTTTAATATTTTTTTTTACTTTTTTTCTCTCTATTTTTTTCTTGTAATTCCCCGCAAATTTTCCGGACCAAACATATCCTTAGGCAAATCAGTTATGATAAAAGTATTTTACTATTTTTGTAAATCTAATTTCTTTAATTTCATGAAAACGAAAAATAAAAAATATAAAGAAATAATAAGATTAAATATGAGTGGGGTGGTGGGAGTTTAGGACTGGAACACGGAAGGCGGTGAGAAAGAGGGAGGAAGCCAAAGCGAACAAGGCAACAAAGAAGAAAAGTCAGACGTCAAAATCAAAGATGTACCGCGCGGTCATATTAACGTGGCGAATTAGATTTAACAGACTTTGATGGTCGGGGCCACAGAAGAGAATCTGGGGACCAGACACCTGTCCATCGGACGGTCAGGAACAGACTGATTGGGGGCAGTGCCTGATGAGTAATGACTGCCAATCCCAGTCGGCAGTCGTCAGTCGTCACGGGGTCGTCAAGTGTTTGATGCGTCGCACGTGGAGACCACAGAGCGGCACCCATGTGTATGTTCATCGCACATAGCCCAGCTTTCTAAGAACAAAACGCGTGCACATGTTACATGTTTTGTCTGTTATGATGATGTGTTTAGTCCATGGAAGTCTCTCGCCCGCCCACGGAGACTCATCCGGTCACCCCTCCTTCCTCACCGATTGGGTTGTAGCTCCCACCGTCCCACGCAGCTTCTCACTAAATTACTGAACTATCAGTCACCACATTTCCGAATTCTAGTCTTGACCAAGTGCCCTTTAGAATATCATGGAAAAACATTTTTTCAAAATAATTCTTAATTATTTTTAAGAAATTTAATTTGATAATTCAAATATTAAAGACCCTTTTTTTTAGTGTACTGTCTATAAAAGTATTATATATTTCTACATAATATAAAATATTTTATTTTTTTTCATATTTTTATTATCATATTTAAAACATTAAATAAAAATATTATCTAAAAACATTTTAAAAAATAAAAAATTACTTTCTATTTTTTTATTATTAAATATTTTTATTTTATTATTTTTTAAAACAATTAACAAACATGCACTAAATTTTTAGTATTGTTGGTAACAGATGAGGAAGTGAGGAAGAAGGGGGCAGTGGAATTTTAGAATTAGAAAAAAGAAGTGAGATATTTTTTGTGGTGGTGCGAGTGGGCGCAAGGGCATGGCTCATATGGCTTGCAGTGTATGTCTGGGAAAAGTGAGAGGGAGTGGGGCAGTGGAGGAGTGGTCCACTCTGCAACCAACACTGCTGCATTGCATTTATTGTGTACCTTCCAATACAAAGCAGTAGGGCTCTGTGGCCCAGTGTCTCCCGGCCAACTTAAAACCACATTTCAGATTACCACCTTGTTTTCTCTCCCACTTGCTTTGCCTCTTGAATCATGTCCTCTTATATGCCCTTCTAGTCTCTACCGGCCAAGTTCAGATTACCACCTTGTTTTCTCTCCCACTTGCTTTGCCTCTTCAATCATGTCCTCTCATGCCCTTCTAGTCTCTACCTTCTATTATTTTGGACCAATCACTTCAACAACAACTTTTGCTTTGTTTAACTACTTTATTAAAGAAATTTTTTTTAAATAAGATAGTGGAGAAAATATTACTTTCCATAAAAAGTCAATTTTTTATTTTATTTTAAAAAATTACTTCATATTTTCTACAAATTTTAGTCAATTTTTTTTTTAAAATTATTTCATATTTTCTACACATTTTATAATATCAATATTATTATTTTAAAATTACAGATCTTTGTAGCTTGAAACATTCGCTGACACCAAGAAGAATTTTATCGAAACAAAAGGAATGATATGAAAAAGTTTAAAAGAGAGAAAGTTATTGAAATTCACCGATGTTCCTATTATTTATGACCGATCTTATCGGTCAACCAAAATTTTTTTAAATTGAATGGATAATTATTACCGTCATGTTTTTAACCAATTTAATTAAAAAACAAATTTTAAGTTTTATAGAATTTTATCTTTTTATTTATCTTCTTTTTAATTTAACGCATATATGGGTAGTGAACTTAAAAATATTTAAATTGAGATAAAAAATAATAATAAATTTTATATGAAACGTAAAAACTCTTAAAAATTATTTTTCAAAATTTAGAGTCATGATGTAAAAATAGTTTTTTGTTTTTAAAAACAAAAAACTGTAACATTATTTGGTTGTTGCTTTTGTAAATATTTAAAAAAAAATGAAATATAGAATAATATTTAGAGAATAAATATGAATTTTGTTTTTATAAATTTTTTAAAATATAAGAAAAACATAAATCTATTTGATCATATTTTTTTAAAATTTAATTTTTAAAAATTATTTTAAATTAAACAATAAAAATAGTTTTTAAATACAAGTTTCAGAAACGATGATCAAACGGATCTTGATGTGTTAAAATTTTTTTATTATCTTAAGTTTAAAATTTTTAAAAAATATAAAATAAGTTTATACTTTTTTTTTATAAGATATTATTCTTTCATAGAGAAAATTTTTGTTTAAAAATAAAAAACAAAAAATAAAGCAAAAAAAAAAAAAAAAAATTCTGTCATAAATTTGTAATTTATATAGCATTTAATTGCTAAACCTTAGCAGCGAAAATCAATTCCCAATTATGATATTAGAAAGGAAAACGGCGGTGCATGTATCCTTAAGAATTCAGCCTTGGGCTTCAAGGCTCTGATAAGATAGTTTAATTTGTCATGCTTATCTTGTGTTGAAATGGCCGTACATAGTATCAAACATATCTCAATGACATCACTTTCAGCCTTCAGGATAACGATTCCGTGTTCGTACTTTCATCATGCAAGAAGCGGCCGACATGGGCACCGAATACATCTACCGCTCTCTCATCGCCTTTAAACTATACGGTTGAAATTAAAGTATGATGTATTTTAACCATTTTTTGACTTTTGACTATCTTATATTATATGATGATTGTTGAGCATCTTTGGATTTTGGCTAAATTACATTATGATGATTGTTGAACAGTCCGATCAGGGCTGTTGTTTTATTTTTTAAGGTGATGCAAAGAAGGATTCTTGGACTGGGTCCTACTCTAGATGTCAAGAATTCGTATTTTGAGTGGCTCTTTGCAAGAGTATTTGGCCATGTCTAAGTAGTAATTTCAATCAAACTTGAATTTGAAGTCTAGTGTTCGTTTTTTTAAAATAACGTGTTGATATCGATTAATATAATTAAAATGAATTTGTTATCAATAGTTTCAGTTTACTTATATTGGTTGATATCAATGAGTTATTTTTAATTGAATGAAAAAAATAAATATTTTAACTTTTTCTGTTCAACAAAAAAATAAACATTATCTATAGTTACTGTTTAATTCAACTTTGAGAAACCATTCATTATAATAATACTAATTTGTAAGAGCATTTATTATTGATTAATTTTATTTATTATTTAATTTCAGTTTAGTAAGAGCATTTATCATTGACTAATTTTATTTAAAACAAGAAATCTTTATCGGTTCTACCTCCTAATTTTTGTGAAAAGAATGAATCTTTGTATCAAAGAATAAAAAAAAAAAAAAAAAGTAGATTCGGATTTCCTATGGATTTGGAAGATCTAAAACAAAAAAAAACGGTATTTACTAGCAACAACATAATAGAGATAATCAATCAATATATATTGATCTGAAATATGATTCAATCTAACATACCACCTATCTGTACATAAGAAATGTATTGAATCCTTTTTACCATTTATAATTCAGTAAGTAATTTTTCATTCATTTGCTAGTAATATTAATGATTAAAATATTAAAAATTTAGAAAAAAAAATATTATATTATATTTTTAATATATTAAAATAATTTGTATATTATTTAATAATACATAAATTAATATTATTTTACCATATGTTCTATGCATTTCTTTTAATTCCTTTTTTTTTTCCTAATTACAAATTAATTTTTTTAATTAAAGTTTTTGTTCATTTTGTAAAATGAGTAATATAAAAAATTAAAAAATTAATAAAAACCTATAATATAAGCATACTAGAAAAAGATTTTGCAAAATATTTTATTTGGATGAAACTACTTAGTCTAGATTTTCTTGTAATCACACAGCCAACCAAAAGCATATTTTCTCTATGTACTCTTTTTTTGAATCAATGAATTGAGAAACTTAATACACCATGTGTTGATTCTAGGTCAACTGGAGTCAGGTTCGTCCAATTATAAGAAAATCAGACAACCTTCCTCCATTCTTTGTCTCTCAAAGAGTTTGCCAAGCAATAATAAAGTTAGATGGATTCTTTTCTTGCACAAAAAAAATTTCCAAACGGGTGGTTCAGGTACACCTCTCCGAAGCTTAAGTCCAGCAAGAATAGCTTAAACTACTTAGTAGGAGAAAGTGGATAGGCGTATGAGCGCGCGTACCTTGTTTGTGCTTTTTTTGGAGGGTTTTTATAGTGCTGAAGAGAGTGCTACTGTAATGCTAATTAGACACTTTAACTTTCTTTGTAATGATGATTGTCTTGTAGGCGACTGGGTAATCATCATAGTTTTGGGTGGCTGGCAGGTGTCATCTGCTGACATGCCATGAGTTTGGATTGTGCAGTTATCTGTCCCCTCAGCCCGTTGATGGCCTGGAGCTATGTGCAACAATTAATTGACATGGACTTGAGGGCTAGAAGAGATCTAATCGACCGTTCACATGTTAGGCATGAATGATCACGCATGCCTGTGGGTCTTGAAGACTTGATTGGATAACCCTATCTATTTGGGGGGTCTAACCCCCCTTGCCGTATGACCTTGTAGGGGAAAATCACCTTCTTATGCCTAGTGTCAGACGGAACTGATCATGATCCAGACGAAATGATCTAGACGGGTTGCGTACTTATGCTAGCCGGTCAAGGTGTCCGAGTTGGAAAAGGGACACGTGGAGGGGAGTTTCCCACACCATGGATCCAACATACTCTGATCTTAGAATTGTACATATAAGTAACTCAAAGAGTAAAGACCTAAACTCATTAATCCTTTCAAGCTTTAGAGCACTCACTTTTAAAAAAACTAGTCAAGTTTTACACTTTATGATATTCATTTATTAGTGAAACTATTTAGTTAGTAATCCATGCTCAACGTACCAAGGATCAATGCGTACATTGTGAGCTAAACCATCGCTTTGAATAAGTTAAACCACACTATAAATGTTGTGACATTGCAAATTTGCAATCAATCAAATGGATTACCTATTTCTACTTGTGATTATAAACTATTTTAGTTAGAAAAGAATTAACAACGGTGAATATGACTAATGTTATTATACACAATGGTGCATTTAATTCTATTTTGGGCATGAATCACTTAATTTAACCCAAAAAAGGTCTTAATTAATTGATTAACCTAACAAGACTCTAATGAATCAATTAGCTCAATTCAAAAATGTCATTCACTAACTTTTGTGCAACTTTGCATGAAATAAGAACCGATCCAACTTTTACAAATCGTGTTGTCAAGGTATATGAGCTCGAGTGGAACTATTGAGACCTATAGGACAATACTAGCTCCCTCAGAATCCAATTCTAAAGTTAATTTAATATCGTACTATAAAAACTCAATTGCATTCTAATACCTATTATCCACCATATACAGGCTCCCCATGAACTAGTGTTTATAATCTAACAATGTGAAAACTATTAATCTCTCAAGATTATTTTTACCATCCTTGTGATCAACTAATATATTCTGGCTCACAAAAGTTTATGTTAAATTTGACATAAAAAATTACTACAACCATAGATTTCTTGATCATATGTCCTTAGGATCACCTAAAAGGTCATCCCGATTTCCAATACCAATCATTCCTCCAACTAGGAGGTAGTGCATTATAACTTTAAATGGATTGCCTAAGTCCTCAAATTGGTTATAAACAAATCATCAACTTGTAAGAGACCCATGACTTGGATCTTCTATGTAACTCCTAATGCACCCAAGTTATGTACAATACAAAATATGTAGACTAGAATGTTTATAAGGTATAATGCCTGGAGTAAAGATAGATAAAAGTAAAATTAAAATATTGTTAAATAATAAATCCCAATTTGTCACATCATGTCATATTTTTAAGGACTCTATCCTAGCAAAAAATTTATTATATAATCATCTATTATAGTCTAGAAGTCTAAAATAATACATAAAACTAATATAAATTTTGTTTACATGCCACATCCCATGTTCAATATAGTCATTGTAGGAATTCAGAGAATAAAATTCTTATTAAATAAGGATTCGTTGACCTATTTATCTCCTTTTAAATAAAAAGATATGGATTCATTCCAAATCTGATTTTTGTATTTCATTTTTATGTGTATATCCCTTAGTTTTAGGGATAGCTTTATGGTCTTAGAATTAAGGAATTCTCTATGGCAGGTTGTTGCCATCTTTCCTATTTATGTATTATCATTTTTTATAATAAAAATAAGAAAAATAAAGTTTTCATTTCTATCATTCTTAATGGTATTAGAACCAAATTTGGCTTCTTAGGGTTTCAATTTTTTTTTCTCCAGCTTTCATCATTGGTTGTTTAAGAACCTACAAAAATCTATTATTTGAAGAAAAAAATCTACTTTGTTTTTTAATCCAAAAACAAAGCATTTCTTGTTGTGGCCTACATTGCTATAACTTTTTCATTGACGATTAGATTTTCTATTCCAACACTACCTTATAACCCTTCCTCAGCCCTCATTGTCATTTTTCTCTGAAAATTCAAATGGTGAAATACAACATGGTGACGAATAGGCAAGAATCCTCTTTTGAGGTAACCTTTAGTCAGGAAATTGTATAGTCCAATAATCATGGGGGTTTAGTGATTATTATTCTTCCTATCACTGGACACAAACTCAATAACCAGAATCATCTCTAGTGGTCAAAGTTAGTAATGATGTTTGTGTGTGGAAAATGAAAAAATGAGTACCTCATCGAAGCGATCATTGTGCCTCCACTTGAAGATATGAAGTTTAAGACATGGAAATTAGAAAATAGCATGGTCATGTCTTGTCTTATAAACTCCATGACTAATGAAATCAGTGAAGACTTCATGTTTTATGAGACAACTAAGGAAGTCTCGGATGTTGCAAAGGAGACCTACTTGGACAAAGAGAATACATTCGAGTTATTTGAGGTAAAAAGAATCCTTAATGATCTGAAACAGGGAGAACTCATAGTCACACAATATTTCAATGCACTTAATAGGTGTTGGCAACACCTAGACTTGTTTAATGAGAATGAACTCGACTGTCCGAATTGTTGTTGAAAATATAAGAAAATTGCTAAAAATGAGTCTTTAAGTTCTTGTTCATATTGAATGAAAATTTGGATGAAGTTAATGGACAATCTTTAGAACAAAACCTCTTCCTTCCATCTGAGAGACATGTTTCGAGGTAAGAAGGGAAGAAAGTAATGTTGGGAAAAAACTATCAGCATGTAACAAAGATCTGTTATCCGATCTTTATTCAAATTCAAATATTTCTTTGTATATAGCAGAGTAGTTGAGTCTTCCTTAAGACTAGGACTTTCTCTTGTATCTAGGAGTGATCTTATTATTCCTCTATGTATATGTACTCTATTTCGGTTAATGAAAATCAGTGGAAAAATCATAATTGATTCTCATCTCGACATGGTATCAGAGCCCATATCGATTCCTCCCCATTAATTTTTTTTTTCTTTTCTTTCCTCTATTGTTTCCCTCTTACTTTCTTGCTATCAAACACCACAATGACAACACCACACTCCACCAACATTACCTCTGTCGCTAGTCCTCCAAACACTGAAATTCCTCTTATCACCATCAACATATTAGCTCAAGCACCACTCAAACTCACCTCAATAAATTACCTATCCTGGAAGCTGCAATTTGAAACTCTATTCATTGGATATGACCTCATTGAGTATATCAATGGATCCAAACCATGTCCTCCCACCACCATCATAGCAAATAACACTACCACAACCAATCCTTCTCACAAACTCTGGATTCGTCAAGATCAACTGCTGTTAAATGCCTTAATTGGCTCTCTTTCCCCTACTATCATTCCCTTCATTGCCCAAGCCAAGACTGCCAAAGAAGCATGGACCATCCTTGCCAATACCTATGCCAAACCCTCACGTGGTTGCATCAAACAAGTCAAAACCAAACTTAAGAATCCAACAAAAGGCAGCCAGAATGTAATCGAGTATCTTCATTCTGTCAAAGCTTATGCTGATGAACTAGCCATCCTAGGTGCACCATTAGATCCTGAAGACCTCACCGACAAGATCTTCGATGGCCTAGGTGACGACTACAAGGAACTGGTCTGTGCGGTACAAGCTCGTGACACTTTCATCACATTTGATGAGCTCCACGAGAAGCTACTCTCATTTGAAGCCTCTGCACCTGCAATCACAAGTTCAGAAACTTCACTTCCAATTACTGCCAATCCAACAAACAAAACAAACCACCAATGGCGCCTAAACAAACCAAGTAATTGGCGTACCCCCTCTCCCTCACATGCACCTGTTGGCAACCAGAATTGGCATCCACTAGCACCCAATAATGGCCGTCCACCAATGAACTCAGATCAACGCTTCCAAAATCGTAGCAACTGTCTTCCATCTAGACCTTATCAAGGCTTCTGTTAGATCTGTGGCATCCAAGGACATACAACCAAGAGATGTCCCTCATTTCAAGTGCTTCCCATTCAATCCTCTACCACTGCATCCTCATCCTCCAACAACTCAATTGCTCCTTGGCAGCCACGAGTTAACTTTGCTGCCAACAACACATCACCAAACCCGACCTGGTTACTTGACAATGGCGCCTCTCATCATGTCACAGCTAATCTAAACAATCTATCCCTTCACTCACCTTACAATGGAATAGATGATGTTATGATCGGGGATGGTATAGGTCTCTCCATCACACACACGGGCTCCACTACTCTCTCATCTCCACAATCAACTTTCACTTTATCTGATGTTCTTTGTGTCCCAACCATGAAAAAAAAATTAATTTCCATTTCTCAGTTTTGCATCACTAACAATGCATCAGTTGAATTCTTACCATCTTCTTTTTTTGTGAAGGATCTTCGCTCGAGGGCAATTCTATTCCAATGCAGTACTAAGGATGGAGTGTATGAATGAACGGCTCCCAAAAACCCGATTCTAGCATTCTCTACAGCCAAAACAACATCTATCAACTGGCATCATCGTTTAGGACATCCAACTCTTCCAATCTTACAATATATTCTCTCTAATTCTTGTTTAGAATCATCTTCCTCTATGCCAAAAGATTTCTCATGTACTGCATGCCTCTGCAATAAAAGTCACAAATAACATTTTTCTACTTCATCACTTGTGTCTACACACTCTCTTCAAATTATCTTTTTTGATGTTTGGACCTCTCCCATTATGTCTTCCACTGGTTTTAAATATTATGTCATATTTGTCGACCACTTTACAAAATATATCTGGTTTTATCCCCTCAAACGAAAATAAGATTTCACGAAGTGTTTAAACGCTATAAAACCATTGTTGAAAATTACTTCAACCACAAAATCGTCACTTTATATTCTGACAATGGGGAAGAATATTTGGGCCTCAAAGATTACCTTTCTACCGCTGGTATATCTCATCTAACTAGTCCACCTCATACACCTGAACACAATGGCTATTCTAAAAGAAAACACCGTCACATTGTCGAAATTGGTCTCACCTTACTCTCTCATGCCTTCTTACCTCTCACTTTTTGGCCTCATGCATTCAGTACTACTGTATACTTAATTAATAGAATCCCCACCCTTACTTTCAACCTCTCCACTCCCTTTGAATTAATTTTCAAAACAAAACCAAACTATGCTAAACTCAAAATCTTCAGATGCTTATGTTATCCATGGCTTCGTCCTTATTCATTCCACAAACTAGCCCCCAAGTCCACACCCTGTGTCTTTCTTGGTTACTCTTTATCCCAAAGTGCCTATCTCTGTTTTGAACCAACCACCTCTAAAACATATGTCTCTCATCATGTCCAATTTGTTGAATCCATATTTCCTTACACCACACTCAACATTCAGCAACCACATCTTACCAGCACTACATTTTTTGATTGGATTCCACCAGTTATCACAATTCCCATTCCTCCTCCAGCATAACCGCCTTCTTACACTCCAGAAGTACAAGCTTCAGACTTGGCCTTTGCTGCAGATCAAATCTCAAACACGTTTCCACTACCCCATCAACCAGGACCTACACTGCAACCAGAACTTGCCTCACAACAAGTCTCTACACCAGCTCCTCGCCATTCCATGACTACCCGTGCCAAAAACCATATCACCAAACCTATCCAAAAACACAATCTCCACACACACCTAGCCTCTTCCCCTAGTTCTGAACCCACATCTGTTGCTTAGGCCCTCAAAGACTCAAACTGGCGCAAAGCTATGATCGAAGAGTATGATGCCCTTGTTCGCAATGGGACTTGGGAACTTGTTTTTCCAACCGGCATCACCAACCTTGTAGGTTGTAAGTGGGTGTTTCGCATTAAAAGAAACTCTGACAGTCTTATTGACAGGTTTAAGCTTGCCTTGTAGCCAAAGGCTTTCATCAAAGACCAGGTGTGGACTATCTTGAAACATTCAGTCCAGTAATCAAGCCAACTACTGTGAGACTTGTGCTCAGTATTGCCGTAAGCAATGGCTGGTCCCTTCGCCAATTAGATGTAAACAATGGTTTCCTCCAAGGTACTCTATCAGAAACAGTATATATGGTACAACTTCCTGGCTTCATTGACGCTGATAAACCCACCCATGTATGCAAGCTTCACAAAGCCATTTATGGTCTTAAACAAGCTCCTTGGGCCTGGTATCATGAATTGCGCCAATTTCTTGTAGATTCTGGGTTCAAGAACTCTCACTCTGACACTTCTCTGTTTATTCTACATGCTGGAACCAACCTCCTCTATCTGCTGGTATACGTTGACGACATTATAATCATTGGGAATAGTAACGATCTTGTATCCTAAGTTGTTGAGTGTCTAGCTCAGCGTTTTTCTCTCAAATATCTGGGCCCTCTATCATATTTTCTTGGTGTAGAAGTTGTTCCTCATCGTCATGACCTCCTACTCTCACAAAGGAGATATATAAAGGATCTGCTCACTAGAACTAATATGCAAGCTACCAAACCAGTTCATACACCTTTACCAACTAGCTCGTCTTCCATCAAGTTATCATTTGGATCACCTCTCTCTAACCCCACGGAATACAGAACTGTAGTGGGCAGCCTTCAATACTTGTCTCTCACTCGTTCGGACATTTCATTTGTTGTTAACAAAATGTCTCAGTTTATGCATCAACCAACAGATGAACATTGGACTCTAGTTAAACGAATTTTGCGTTACCTCAGTGGCACCATAAATGATGGCCTTCTTCTTCATCGCACCTCATTGCTATCCCTTCATGCTTTCTCTGACTTGATTCATGCCTTCTCCGATGTTGATTGGGCAGGTAACAAGGATGACTACTCTTCAACTGGTGCTTACCTTGTTTACTTAGGGAACAATCTCATTTCTTGGAGCTCTAAGAAGCAGAAAACTGTGGCTCGTTATTCTATTGAGGCAGAATATCGCTTAGTTGCTGCTACTGTTGCTGAACTCTGCTGGGTTTGCTCTTTGCTCTCTAAACTTTGCATCAATCTGGTCAGCCCCCTAGTTGTCTACTGCGACAATGTCGGTGCAACATAGTTAAGTTCAAATCCGGTCTTCCATTCTTGAATGAAGCATGTGGCAGTTGATTATCATTTCCTCCGTGATCAAGTTCAATCTGGTGTTCTTCGCGTGGCTCATGTTTCATCTGCAGACCAACTTGCTGATCTTCTAACCAAACCTCTGCCTCATTCTCAATTCCAGAAATTACGAGTCAAGATTGGCCTCTTTCCACGTGGCCTATCTTGAGGGGGCATATCAACATGTAACAAAGATCTGTTATCCGATCTTTATTCAAATTCAAATATTTCTTTGTATATAGCAGAGTAGTTGAGTCTTCTTTAAGACTAGGACTTCCTCTTGTATTTAATATTTCTTTGTATATAGCAAAGTAGTTGAGTCTTCCTTAAGACTAGGACTTCCTCTTGTATCTAGGAATGATCTTGTTATTCCTATGTGTATATGTACTCTATGTCGGTTAATGAAAATCAGTGGAAAAATCATAATTGATTCTCATCTCGACAAAAACGTCTTCCTCAACATCCAATAAGAGTTTTGCTCTTGCTGCTCATGTTTCAAATCAATCCACTTATGCAAACAAGCAAAAGAAGAATGATAGGCGTTGGTGTAATCATTGCCATAAACTTGGGCATACAGAGGACCGTTGTTGGAAAATATATGGCAAACCAATGGATTGGAAACCTCACAGAAAGTTAAGGTCTATTAGCTAACTTGGGGGAAAAAAAGGAACAATAAACATTTGATAGCTCCACTTTTTTTTAGCAAGGAACAAGTGGGGATCATTCAAAAATTGATCACTCAAGCAACCTCTTCCCAATCAACTCCAATAAGAGTATCGTTTGTAGCTCATAAAGGTAAATTTTCAACGGTCTTGAACTCCTAAAAAGAGAAAAATAATCGTTGGATAATTGACTCTAGAGCCTCCGATCATATGATGGGTAATGTTGATTTATTCCACACATAAAACCCATGTTCTAAAAATTCTATAATTTGTATTGTTGATGGTTCTATGTCTAAGGTGGTTGAATACGATCAATAGTCATTACTGAAGATTCAACTCGTGTTCTAAAAATTCTACAATTTGTATTGCTGATGGTTCTATGTCTAAGGTGGTTGGAATATGATCGATAGTCATAGCTGAAGATTTAACACCCAACTTTGTCTTGTTGATTCCAAAGCTTGTTATCAATAAGTAAGCTTATGCATGACTTGAATTGTGTTACTAATTTTTATCCAACACATTGTGAATTTTAGGACTTGGAATCAGGGATGATGATTGGCAATGCTAGGGAATGTGTTGGACTCTATCGTCTCGAGGATCCTAATAATCCTAAAAAACAAACTCAAGTTGCATGTAGCGCTTCTCTTCCTAATTCTTTTCATGTTTCAAATAATGATAGTGCAATTATGTTGTGACATTATAGACTTAGACATCCAAATTGTTTGTATTTGAAAAAACTATTTCTTGATTTATTTAATAATACCAATGACAAGTTTCTTCAATGTGAGATTTGCCAATTGTCAAAACAAGCAAGAACCAATTTTCCTATTCAAGGGTAAAAAGTATCTTTTCCTTTTGCACTCATACATAGTGATATCTAGTGGCCCCCTAGAGTCAATAAAATTACAGGAGTTAGATGGTTTGTATCCTTTGTTGATGATTACACTAGAACAACCTAGTTGTACTTTATGAAAGAAAAATTTGAAATTAGTCCTATATTTTAGAAATTCCATACCATGATCCAAAACCAGTTTTAGGCAAAAGTTAGGGTATTCTGGTCTGACAATGATTGAGAGTACTTTAACACAAACTTAGGAAATTATCTTAGGAGTCAAGGGAGTGTACATCAAAGTGCATGTGTCGATACTCATGAATAAAATGGAGTATTTGAGAGAAAAAATAAATACCTTTTAGAAGTTGCTAAATCCATTCACCATGAATGTTCCCAAACACTTTTGGGCGAAACAATCCTTACTTCCACCTACCTTATTAACAAACTGTGTTCCAAAACTCTTTAATTTCAAACACCTCTCTAGAAACCCCTCTAAGTCTATCCTAATACTTGAATAATATCCACTTTGCCACAAACAAATTTTAGATGCATTTGTCCATATCCATCAACACAATAGGAGCAAACTTGACCCTAGAGCCAACAAATGTCTTTTCGTTGGATATTCCCCCACTCAAAAAGGGTACAAGTGCTATTCCCCTACTACCAAAAAATTCTATGTCATCTAAGATGTCACATTTTTTGAAAATCAGGCGTTTTCCACAAAAAATAACATTCAGGGGGGGGGGGGAACATACAAAGCTATGATTTTTGGTTTCAAGAAGTTCCTAGAATTGAACCTAGTGCTTTAGTTAACCAACCTATACCTAATATACCTTAGCCTATCCTTTTTGAAATTCCTAAAATTGCTCCTAAATAACTCATCCTTTCAACCACTCAATCTAAGCCAACTATTCCTACCTCTTCTTCTACATAACATGTGGATATGGCCGAGTTATGTGTTTATTCATGGAGGAAAAGGCCTCAAGAAGAATTAGAGAATCATATTGTTCCAAAGCAAAACCAAGAATCCAAACCAAGATAAGAAAGTCCAGGTAACTCAATTCAAGAAAATAAAGTTTATGATGTCCCTAATGATCTTGATATGCCTATTCCTCTAAGAAAAGACGGGAGATCATCTACCCAACATCCAATCTCTAATTTTGTTTCTTATGACAATTATCATCAAAATATCATTCATTTGTTACTAACATGTAAAATGTAGAGATTCCAAGAGTCACTTCAACAACTTTTGCATTGTTTAACTATATTAAAGAATTTTTATTTAAAGATAATGGAGAAAATATAATTTCCCATAAAAAGTCAATTTTTTTAATAAAAAATTATTTAATATTTTCTACAAATATTATAATATTAATATCATTTCTTAAGAATTACATATCTTTGTGTCTTGAAATCTTTTTCAGACACCAAGAAGAATTTGATTGGAAAAAAATAGGAAAGGTATAGAGAAGTTCAAAAGAAAAAAATTATTGAAGTAACTTATTTATAACCGACCCTATCGGTGAGATAAAAATTTCAAATTGAATAGATAATTATTACCATCATGTTTTTAACCAACTTAGTTATTTTTTAATTTTTTTTTTATAGAATTTTATCTATTTATTTATATTCTTTTTTTTAACCCATATATCCATAGTGAACTTAAAAAAAATTTAAATTCTAATGAAGATAAAAAATAATAGTAAATTTTATATAAAACATAAAAACTCTTAAAAACTATTTTAAAAAATTTAGAGTCTATTTGACCGTGTGATTAAAAAATGGTTTTTTATTTTTAAAAACTGAAAACTTTTTTTAAAAATTTGTAACACTATTTCGTTGTTGTTTTCTAAAAATAATTTTTAAAAACAAAGTGAAGTAAAAAATAATATTTAAAAAATAAGTAAGAATTGTTTTTACCAGTTTTTAAAAACAAAAGGAAAACATAAACCTATTTAGACATGTTTTTTTAAACTTGTTTTTAAAAACCATTTTTAAGTTGAAAAAAAAAACAGCTTCAGAAAACATGAATAAATGGGCTTGATGTGTCAAAAAAATTTTATTATCTTAAATTTAAAATTTTTTAAAGTGACTTTTAAAACTATGAAGTAAATTCATACTTTTTTTTTTAATAAGATATTATTCTTTCGTGGAGATATTTTTTGTTTTAAACATAAAAAACAGAAAATATATGCAACCGGGCATTAATTAACCTACCAAAAAATCCAAAAAAAAAAAAAAGAAAAGAAATTCCTGTCATAAATTTGTAATTTATATATAGCATTTAATTGCTAAACCTTAGCAGGAAAGCAATTTCATTTACGCCGGCGTATGTATCCTCAAGAAGGCAACCTTACGCTTCACGGCTCTGATCAGATAGTTTAATTTGTCTTGCTTATCTTGTATTGAAATGGCCGCCACGTGGTATCAAACATATGTCAATCACAGATTCACGTGTCACTTTCAGCCTTTAGTACAACGATTCCATTCCGTGTTTGCATATTCATTATTCAAGAAGCGGCCGACATGAGCACAGGACACATGTACATCTCTCTCGTCGCTTGGCCTTTAGACTACGTAGTTGAAGAGTGATATATTTTAACCATTTTTATAATGACTTTTTTTTTTTTTTTGATTTTTTTTGGCTATCTTATATGATGATTGTTGAATTCCATTGGATTACGTCTCCAAATAGATATTCCTTGAGACATAATTTTTGTGTTATTTTCTTCCTAATTTTATTGAGAAATGATTTTTTTTTGGATTGTTTTATCCTTCTTTGTTCTATTAATGGTGTTCACTATTGGAGTTGAGTTTGATTTACAAAAAAAAAATCTAACTAAGGTTAAATTATCAATTATAATGATAATTTGAATATATTATAGTTAATTTAAAAGCTTAATTAAAGTTAAGTTTTTATTTAATTTGAATATAGTGGTTTGGACTATATCATGATTCATGGAAAACCTAGAGGAGAAGGCCCCCGGATTGTTAAGGGTGCATGGTCTCATTTCTTCTAATATTTGGCTTTTGCATCTAGCAACAAAAAAATTACACATACAAACACATTTAAATAATTATTATGACCCTTATTTATATATATATATATATATATATATATATATATAGAGAGAGAGAGAGAGAGAGAGAGAGAGAGAGAGAGAGAGAGAGAGAGGAATTTTTTGATGATCAGGGAGCTAAATGTCACAGGCCTAGAGTTCCAATGTGGCGGCATGACCTGTGCGACGACTCCATGGGCAAGAATCAAAAGGACTCAGCCTGCACTCCATGCATTTCAATGCCATTATACCGATTGGTTTCATCCTACCATGGACTCATCAAGGGAACGACTCCAGCTCCTGATCAGTTTGTATAGGAGATGACCAAGTTTCTCTTCATTGTCAAGTCTCCGACTAGTGATAAACTCCCCCAACTTAACCGGGTCGACTTGCTTGAACTCTGAAGAAGTATTCTAACATCACTTACACATCATTTCCCTAAAGCAATTCCCATTAGATTAAGCTCAAACCAATCAACACACTAATCTGGATCAGCACCTTCGCCACGGTCACAGATACCAAACAAACAATTTGTGACATAAATCCCACATAGGGATGACAATTTCCAATGCAATCATTGAATAAATCCAAACCCAACCAATATGATTTCTGGTTTAGGAACCAAACTAGACAGACAGGTTGTAAAGCATCATCCCAAAAGGTGAGCAAATCAACTAGGAAGTTTTTATTTCCCATGCACAATACAAGTCTAATACATATTAATGTGACTATAACAATGCCCAATTTGGGTTGGGCTGGGCTCAAGCTTTCATTAGCTGCAAGCCCATATGACTACCAATGTTTAGAGAATTCAAACTTCAGAAAATCAGATGAAAAGAACATACTTACTCCTATCAGTGAGATCAATTAAAAACTTCCTTCATTAGATGGCTAGTTCAACTACTTTGTGCACACTTTCAGGCTCCCTTTGTATCTCAACAACAGAGTATCATCTTGAAGAGCAAACAGAGGCAGCTTTTCTGCACAACATTTTTAAAGACATGAGAATGGAACAGAATGGAGTTTGCTAAACAACCAGTTCAACTTCAGTTTATCTTATCTTCTGTGGTTGCAGTCAGTGTTTTGGAATGACAGCAACCAACTGCACCTGAAGACATCCTGCCCCAGCCAGAAAAGAGTGTAAAAAGGCAGTATCTGAAGCGGGAGCTGTGTCATAAGACTGCGCATAAGTAAAACACATAGCCAGTAAGAAAAGAGCATAATTTCTTCAGATAAATTTGCAAGAAGTTATAATGAAAGCAAAAGCAGAGAATTAATAGAGAACCTGCCAAATGCATATTTTGAAGAAAAGACCTTGCTGCTTCTTCATCAAGTGATCCAACCAACAATGGTAGAACACACTGTATCTATCTCAAGGGCATCGCACATACGCTTTGATACAGAAGTTCCCACTGTCTTTTGGGGCTGATTTGCTTTCAAGCAAGTGGAAGAACCTACAAGTGCAACATACTAAGTAAAGGTTCTTAAGGGAGGACAACAAAGCGACATTTGCCTTTTTAAGTTTCAATGCTAATAGAAATGGAAATGATATTGTAGAAGCTGTTGGTTTGCACTTTGATAATAAAAAAAAAGCAGCAAACAGGTGCTTGCATGTCCATGCCCATGCCATCCAACAATGGTTGACTCATAGATAGCCAACGGAATGATATGGCCTTGGTAAAACTTGATACTAGCTGTCAAACAGACCAATGATTTTATTGTGTCAACAAAATCCTAACCTCAACTTCTTCATTGTGGAAGTGCTTCTGTGTTGTATTCATTATTTGATCAGCCTTTAGCCCAACTTTGTATAAAATTCAGCAGAGTTGGCTCTGTCCCTTTGTATGCTTTCTATCAGGCACCCAAGTTTGTCAAATTGGCTTTCTTCTTCTGCATGATCCTGGATAAAAGAGAGTTCCGCATCTATGGCAGGAAATATAACTTCGTCCTTAGCAATACCACAGGCAGATTGACAAAGAAGCACACTTCACAACATGGAAGCAAAGAACAGGAAAACCAAAAGTTGTGTAATCACTTTAAAAAGCGGGAAATTTCAAGTAAGATGATGGTTTCAAGAACATAAGGTTGGAAGCCATTTTCCATGTTCAAGCCAAGGGCTTTGAGGAGTTCCAATTTTTCATAATTGATTGCCTTTACCAAAGGGTTAACTAATCCACTTTTGAACTTTGGGATGCTGCAATATATTCAAAGGAAACTATATTTGCCAGAAAAATGAAAATCAAATAAGAAAACATATAAGAATGCAGATGAATTTTCAGATAGCTGTATCTTCATAGCTGCCTCAGCTATATCATTAACTCTCTTTTTATTGCATTATGCCAATGCAATATTTCATCTATCAGACACGCCACAGCTGAAGCTGATTAAGTTCCTTGCCCCAGAATCAAGACCTCTGTCCTTAGGATTACTTTCACAACTTTTGTGGATATTTGAGAGACATGAGCTTTATTAGATGAAGTGTTTGACGGATAGAAACCAATGCAACATGGAAGAATATCCATATGTAACTAGAGAATAGCATTGCCGTCTCAGAAAATAATATTCTCCTAGAGGAATTTCAAATGAGTCGTAAAGAAAACATTTCGGCCAGTATTATCCTGGAAAGCTTGAATGATGCTTCATCAAGTGATGATGAATTATACACTTGTTTATCCCAATTTTATCTATGACTTGAATTAAAATTTTCAAAGATTAAAAACCCACTTCTTTAGCTTGAAGCAGGATGTCATTTCAAAACACTATGACCAGCTTCCTAGACCTGGAACTTGAACAAGCAAATGATCTTGACAAACCTCAAACCATGCATAAGACCCTGTAACTATTGCCATTTTCTTGACTCAATTGACAAGGTCACAATACTTGCTTCCTGACAGCTCTCTAAGAGATTTAGCATTAATACACTCACTTTTATATTACTCACTAATCATATTCTCCTAGAAGGGTGGCCATTTACAATAAGATTGGATGTAAATGGTTACACATGACTTTGTTTTCTTTCATTTAGCTCAATGTTTTCAAGAAAACCGAAGGGAAGGTAGGTAGTCATAATATACCTGTTGCCCCATCATGAATGCCCAGAATTCAGTCCATTTTTCCCCTCCACTGATCCCATTCTCACTAGTACAAAATTCTTTCTTTCTTCATCTTAGAAAAGGGGCACTTTAAAGACAAATCCATGGGAGATCAACATTTTCAGCAGTAGAATAATTAAATGTACAAGTCACAAGCATTGGTACGATGTACCGCCTGTTTTCATGCTAGGGCCAGACATCATTTTGCTGAGTATGTCTAATGAAGTTAAGATCCGACATAAGACAACAATAGTAGATGTTTTCTCCTGGAGTTCTTGTTTGTTGGCCCTTACAAGTTTGTTCACTTGTCACCATTCTTCAAGGGAAACAAAGTTGGAGTGGCTTTGATATCCCACGTAGAACTAAACTCCTGCATCACAACAGACACCGTACCCCATATGAAGAGGTTCATTGATATCGATTTGATTAATTCAACCATGTAGACAGTCAACTTGCATGTGTGACAAAAGGCATGGTGGTACCATATGATACAAATTAAAGAGACTGGTGCATGTTTCAGTTGTGGCCAGTATGGCCATTTGATTCGGGATTGTCCACTGAAAAAGGATCCTCAGGCTCAGAAAACTAAAGAATGAAGTCTAAGCCAAAGGTTGAGGGAAGAGTATTGCAATGACATGCCAGGATGCTCAAGGCTTCATAAGATGTTGTCATAAGTATTATTCAATTTCATTCCTAGTCTGCTAGAGTTTATTGACCCTGGAGTAATTCATTTATTTGTGTATCATTTGTTGATTTGTTGTACTTATCGATCGGACCCCAAATACTGTACTCGAATGGCACAAAATAGTAGGACTTACTCCATGTAGAAGACTCATATCATTCAACTTAACTTAAATTGGTATTAAAATTCTAATTATAGTACTAACATTTATTTTAAGCTTAATTTTAGGTTTAATAGATGAAAAGAAGGCTGTGCAAAGGTCATTTCAACCACAGTGGAGAAATGAAAGCCAAGTGTTAAAACAAAGGAGATACAAAACTTGAGAAGGAAGATGAGAGTCGAGCAAAATTAAAAAGGGCAAATCATGGGCATGAACAGGGTGAGGTAAGGTAACACAATATTCCAACCCACTCTAAACCCGATATTTTTTAAAGAATAATTTTTCTTTTTTAAAAAACAAAATATATCTCAAACTCGTCCCAAACCAGATATTTATCTTTATTCTAAACTTATCCTATTAAGGGTAGATTCTGAAAAAACAAAAAAACTCAGCCTGGATTAGCTTGCTGGATGTATACCCTAACATGATTTAGCACGCCACCTTCTCCGCTTCTTTTCCCCTTCCGTGTCCTCAATTTTTTCCAGATGTCCACTGTTGGTGATGGTGATACATATTTGTCCTTAAACTTTGTATTCCTGAGTGAAACCTGTTCACAGGGTCATTTGTTTCATGTCCATAGGAAAACCTGTTTGGAGATGGCCTACATGTTTGTTAAATTATTGTTGAAATTAAACCATATCCTTCCAGTAGGGAGACGTAGGCATTATTGGAATGGAGGATATTCCACCAATTGCAGGAGGCCACAAGAGTAGATAGATGGGGGAAAATCCAAGGCCACATCAACTGATTGCCTCTTGTTAATTCAAATGTTTAATCAGTCCCCCTCTAACTCGGGATACGTGGCTCATTTTCCATATAAGTGTAACAGTCAAAAAAAGTTTGGATTAGGACCCACAACATAGTAAGTCGGTTTGTTGGAGAGTTGAACATCTAGAAGTATGATAATGATTCTTCAATGAACTTTCAAGGGGGGCATTATTTCATATTTGAAATGTCAAAATGTTAGGAGAAGCGTACCCAAAGACTGTAGCTGAGGATTTTATTTCATTTTGAGCCTCCTAATGTTGAGTTTGTTGGCTTGTGGGCTGTTTTGATCCTTCTTGGTAGGTGCTGCTGGGGCAATTTATAACCGTTCACTTGCCTATACAAAATAAATGAAATGTGTTGAAGTATTCGTTTGGAATTTGCCTATACTATTGTGTGACTTTGTCTGATGTTTGGTTCCTAAAAATATTAAAAAAAATCATTTTTGATGTTTAGTTTCATAGTAAGTTAAAATTAGTTAAAAATTTATATATTTTTAATTATTTAATATTTATATAATGTAGTAAAATAAGTGAAATAAGTTTTGTGAGTATATAAAAATAATTTATTGACTTTAAGACTATGTGTGGTTCTAAAAAAGTATTGAAAATAAAAAGAAAATATTAAGAAAAATGATTTTCTCATATTTGATTTTATTATGAAAAAAGAAAAAAAAAGTTAAATATTATTAAAATTGGTAAGAAACTTATATATTTTTAAAGTATTTAATCTTATATAGAAGAGTTAAATAGTAAAATGAGTTTGAAATAAGGTATAAATATAATTTATTGATTTTAAATCTAGTTTTTATTTTCCTTCGTTTTTTCTATCCTTTTATTTTTTTTCTCTTTATTTTATTTCCCTCATATTTTCCTTCAAACTTTCATGAATCAAACATGACTTAAAGAAATAATAATAATAATAATAATAATAGTTGTTAAGCTATGTTTGGTTCGCCAAAAATTTAAGAGAAAATGCAAAGGAAATAAAAAAAAAGAGTAAAAGTAGAAGGAAAAAAAAGTAAATGAAAATAAAAAATAAATTTAAAATCAATAAATTATTTTTTATACGATACTTAGAGTGCGTTGATAGTGTTTCTACTCGAAGTAGTATTCTTAGTAGAAATGTTTTCTTTGAAAGTATTTTTTAGGAGAATCATCTATAATAAGAGTCCGTTTGGTAGTGATTCTAGAAAACGTTTTTAATATTTCTAATACTTGAAAAATTTTATCATTCAAGTGTCAAAAATACTAGAAATGCTTTCTAGAATTACTCCCAAACACACTCTAAGTGTTTCTCCGATCAATATTGCAAATGATTTTTCAATACTATAAGAAAGGGAATATTATATCAATTGTCTATCCGACCATGTTTGGTTGACCAGATATAATATATGATAAGATAAGACAAGTGATATTATATCTTATCCATGTTTCGTTGAGGATGAGATAAGAAAAGTTATCTCATTATTTATCTTATCCTATGTTCAACCAAACATGTGATAAAATAAATAGTGTGATATATTATCCATTTTTTAAAATCATTTTTACATGGGATATGCAAAAGATATGCAATATGCATGTTCCCTGTATCATAATTTTTTTTTTTTATCAATTTTTTTTATATACTCATTTTGGAAAATAATTTTTTTATTATAAATTAAATTTATGGTTAAAAAGGAAAAACTAAAAGAATATTTATAAAATAAAATAATATTAATATTTGATATATAAATTATTTTTATATATTTAATTACATAATATAAAAAAAATTATTTATAAAGTTTAAATATTTAAACATTAATATTGTTAAATATAAGAGAAATTTTATTTTATTTTTAAATAGAAAATATTGGAATGTGATATAATTTTTATTTTAAATCTTGAAAATAATATATATTCCATATAATTTTTTTTTATTTCACAAATTAAATATAAACATAATATAACATAGCATATCTCATTAGATATGCTACTTTAAAATATCATGTCTTAGGATATGTATATATAAGGATATCATATTCCATTGAAAATCATATCCAAAGATATTTATTTTTGATCAAATGAAATATAATATCCTAAGATATACATATCCTATCTTATCTTATCCCACAAACCAAATATAGTGATTTTTAATTTTTGCCAAACATCTATTTTTTTTTTTCAAGAACATTTTTTAGGTTAAAAATGCTTTATAGAATTACTGTCAAACTAACTCTAAAACTTATTTCATTTATTTTAACTCTTCAATATAAAAATAAAATAATTTGAAGATGCTTAATTTTTTTAATTGATTTTAATTATATTTAATTTTTCAAAGTATGATTGAACTTGGAAAATCATTTCCCATACTATTTTGTTTCTTTAATATTCTCTAAAAACCAAACATAACCTTAGTACTTTTCGAAAACTAAACATACCCTTAAATTTTTTGGAAACCAAACATAGCCTTTGGAATTATAATTTTGATGTTATGTTAATATATTATATAAAGACAAACTTTTGTACAAACAATAATATAATAAGGCAGGAACCTAGACCTTCAAGAGAAAGAGATATTTTACCAAGTCGTTGCTTTTTGCTATGTTTACTAAATGTAAGTGACTCAAGGAAGCGTGATGCTTACAAAGGGTTCCCATCAACATATTCTGTCCAGTATCTCAAATGTCCTCTAAATATGATTTATGTTTTTCAATTTTAAAAACATAATGTATAATGAAAAGTTTTTTGTTTTCTAAAATAGAAAATTGTTTGACATTTGTTATATGTAACAATTTTTAACAATAAAATAAAGTATATGATATTTTTCAAAGAACAAATACGGGTTCTTCCAATTGTTATTAAGAAAAAAAATATATGGAAAAATAAAAACTAATGTTAAAAAACCATAAAAAGCAAAAAAAATAGAAAATGTTGTAAAACATGAATAAATGAAAATAAAAGTAGAGACAAATATATATTACTTTAATAATATATAATGGGGAGGAAGATATCAACTAAGAGAATTGAGAGTGTTTAGAGAATGAAAGATAGGAAGAATGGGACAATAAGAGAATAAGACAAAGAGAATGAGAGAGTTTCTTTCTTGCTCGGGATGTTTCTTACACAAGGGATGAGAGACCTTTTTATAGGCTTTCCAAATGGTTTCTATTAATGTTGAATTAATGGAAATCATAAATAATGTCTAATTAACATTTATTATAATAATTTGGTGGCATTCACCACTTCATTTATAACACTCACCCTTGGATGTCCACCACATTAAAAAAATATGTTTCATTAAAACTTTGCTAGTAAAAAACCCTATGGGAAAAACTTAGTGAATGAAAAAAAGTACAATATTCTTATAATTCTTTAAACTGTTTTTGGTTTATTAAGATTGCCTTGTTAAAAACCTTGCTAGTAAAACTTGGTGGGACAAAACTTGGACGAAGAGAAAAAAAGTATAATACACTAATGTTCTTTTACAAGCATACTCCCTCTCATGTCGATATCCTTGAGTTGACACATTCTGATCTTGTTTATTAACTTTTTGAATGTTGAGGTTGACAATGACTTTGTGAATAAATTTGCTAGATTATCACTTAAGTGTTTTTGTTGAACATCAATTTCACCACTCTTCTGGAGTTCATGTCTATAGAAGAATTTTGATGAAATGTGTTTAATTCTATCTCTTTTAATATAACACCATTTTATTTGTGCAATTCATTACTACTAAAAAAAAATACATTTTAAATAGTAATTCTCATGAATTCCATACCTTTTGAGTAGTAATTATGTCTAACATACCCAATTAATACATTGTTGCCCTTGCAAGTGATACTAGTGATTTTTGTGATTTTTGGAGCTATTTTAAGGTGATTTTTGATGCATTGAGTGACAAAAGAGAAATGGAATTGAAGAGGGTAAATAATGTGGATGATGAGGAAAAAACAATATAATTAGTTTGGATAGGGATTTGGAGTCAATTGAAGGTAGTTAAAGTGGAGTCAAAAGATGAAAATGAAGGAAGTAACAAAAAGGAGCTTAAAAACCATATGGTACAATTTCGCATCACTATACGAAATGGACTAAAGGAGGAAAATCGATTGTAGGCGAAGGAGGATTTGTAAGCTAATTTCGCATGAACATGCGAAATGGTGCAGGAAGCTACTGAAGTTGCTGTTGCTCCATTGATTTCGCATGACCGTGAGGAATTGGTTTTCTTCATGTGAAATGGTTGAGCTTGTGCGAAATGATTATTTTGCTAATTAACTCCAAATTGTTGAATGGACAAGCTTCCAGAAGACCTTTTATATGAAGCCAAGTGTCTACTTGACCTTGGCCTATAAAAAGAAACTTGAATTTTTCATTAAAAAGATTTTAAATACTTTTGATTGTACAAATTTCTAGATTATCTCTTAATAGAATTCTCTATTTTCCTTCATTTTATCTCATTTTCTCACTAGCCAAATATGCCTTGTGAGACCAAATCTCCAAGCATGAGTGGCTAAATCTCATTTGTCTTGGAGGAAGAAGGGTTTAGAGGCAAGATCCATGGTGAATTGAATAAATGAGCTTGAATTGCAAAGGTAATTTGATCCAATTGGTTGATTATTTGAATTTTTGGAATTTTTCTCTTCAAACTATCTTGAATGACTATTACATTGCAAACTAGATAGATTCATTAAATTTTTAAAGCTAGATTTAATGCGATCGAATAGTTGCATTGTATGAATCATAAGATGATTTAAGATGCACTGAATATATAGTTTAAATCGATCTCTTAGATTAAATAACCTAATTTGAAGAGAAATTAGGTCTAGACTTAAAGATAAATCTAAAATCGGTTTAAGTGAGAATTTAGGTTTTCATTCTAACTTGATGAAAAATAGATCTCAATATCTATTCATCATGGGAATTGTTTTCTAGAAAATCCTAACTCCGAGAATTTCATTTCCAGTTAATTTTTTACTATTTTACATTTATTGTTCTTCTCAATTAGAAACCATTGTTATTTTGATTTTTCACCATGAATTGTCAAATTAATTTCACTTGATCACAATAATTTATTTTCCTCCTATTTAAGCCTTAATTACTAAGAATAATCCATCCTAGTGGACGACACCTAAAAACCACTATACTAGGGTAGTTTGTACTAAAACCATTTTTGATCGGGTACAAACTATTTTAGAATAGTGAATTAGGTTATAAATTGTGTTTTGATGTGATATACGACAAAAAAAAAAATGTAATTGATAAAAAATGGCGTTGTTACCGACGATGGTGCCAAGGTGATTGAGGCAATTTTTTTGTGAGGATTAACCCTTGTGATCCATATTACAAGATTGATGAAGTTCTCTTTACCGATTCTTCACTTTCATCTTAATTTTCTTTTAAATTCTATTTTCCTTTTTATTTTTCTCTTTTGTTCTTTTTGGTTTGTTTTTTTTTTTTATTTGGTTGTGTTGTTTTGTAGGTGAACCCTTGTATGCTCCATTGGGAACGAAATTCTAAGCGAAGGTTAGAAAGAACTAATTCATCTACTCAAGTGCTGAATCTTGGAATTGCTACAGATATAATGGAACCTCAAGGTGAAGATCAACAAAGTCAACATGGTCCTAATGAAGAAAATTTCCATTTGTATTGATCTATGAGGGACCATATGCATCCCTCAAGAATGAGTGTACTATCATGCATTGTTCCTCCTAGTGAGCAAATGATCATCCGTCCTTATTTGGTGCCACTTCTTCCTCAATTTCATGGAATAGAGAATGAGAATCTTTATACTCATATAAAGGATTTTGAAAAAGTGTGTGTGGACCCTCACCTGATCCATAGGCCGACGCGACTCGCTTTTTAAAAGAATAAAAAAGTAAGTGCGTTTTCGGGTTTTAGAAAATCCGTCCCCGGTGAGGAACGGTTTTGTTTAGAGTCGCCACTTACTTTTTATTTTTATTTTATAAAGGGAAAAATCAAGTAAAAACAAAAACCCTTAATGACTCCAGTATGGAAAAAACAATCTGTGAAAACTAGATTCTGGGTCCAGGGATCAAGTTACCTATTGGGAAGGTACCTCATGCGAGGTAGCACCCCTCTAGGCCCGGAACTCGGTCTCTACTATTGAATTGGGTACATGGGAGCATATGGGTCAAAGATCAATTGATCAATCAGGTTACACAAATGACATAGATCACACGAACCTGCTCAGTATTTAGCGTGCACTTAGTCTCCACAAATCAAAGCTAAAAGGTGCGTACCTGAGGTCCCTAACCAAGCACTACATAAGAGGTTAGTCAAGCAATATAAACACACAACGAACAAACATATCCAAGCCTCACGCATGCAAATGAATCCAATTCCCAACAAGTCAAGTACGTAGCTTGGGTCCCCAGCCAAGCGCTGCAAACAGGGGCAAATCAATAGACACAAGCATTTTTAATCAAATATCAAAATGTGCCCAAGCCAAACATTCACAATAAGCCCCCAACCTTCCTAGCCAATAATACCCTCAACTCATAGGTGGAGGCCCACATTAATTCAAACCAAATCTGGATTCAGACCCTAAAGGTGGCCTACAAGTGCCTTGGAGCCTAAGGGCCCAAGCCACAATAAAAATGGTGGTTAAAACATGCTGAAACTGGAGTTACCTAGCAGAATCGGTTCCCAACTGGCTCAACCGGTTGAGAAAAAATCTGAAACTTTACTAAAAGATTCCTCAGAGAATAAGGAATCCAAAAAACAAACGGTGCTCAATTCCGAGCCTAGATGAGGGAGAACCGACCGAAACAATGCAAAGATTTTATAAAACGGGGCTGCCACCAAGCCACCTGTTGAACCGGTTCCCAACTGGTTCATACGATTGAGAAAAAATTTGAAACTTTACCAGAAGATTCCTTGAAGAATAAGGAATCTAAAAAAAAAAACGGCACTCAATTCCTAGCCTAGATGAGGGATAACCGGCCGAAACAATGCAAAGCGTTTATAAAACGGGGATGCCATAGAGCCACCCTATCATACTAAAATGAAGGCCACCCTCTCAAACTAAACTAATGACCCTATGAGGCAATGATGACTGAGGGCACCCTCCCATACACAACCAAGTGCCCCTAACTTCAAGTTTAAACCGGGTGTCCAAGATGGGTAGCCCCTAAATCCAACACAAAGAATGCCATGAAGACCTCATCCATTTACAAAATGAGGAGGGCGAAAGTCCTCCACCCAAATCCTAAGCTAAGGAGAACTTTGACTTCAAGCAAGCCAAGCCTAAGCTTTACCTTGTCTTTTGATTTTAATCAATTGAAATATGACAGGAATGGCCTGAGTTCCCCAAATCAATTATCAATACCCTTCCCATTTCCCAAATTCAAAACAAACATGCAATCAAAATTTTATTCAATATTTCCTCAAATGCACAACCTAAGCTTTAACCACTCATTCATGCTCAAGTAAAGGCTAGACCCCAAGTGGACAAATCTGGAATTGAGATCTGAACAGCCCAAAGGTCACTACCCTTAGCAACTAAGTGGCCATGGTGGCCCATTTTCTTAACAAGCAAACCAATGATATCAAGATCCTCTCACATTTCAATTGAGATATCCTACCAAAACAACACTCAAGGGTGGGCCTAAATCCCACCTAAATCGAAACTGTATTGAATCCAGAAAACATTTGAATAATAAAAAACAAAAGGGTCTCACAGCCCAGACCTTCCTCTTCTTACCCAACAACATCAAGCATCAATCAACCAATGGGAGAGACATATTCACCAACATATGAATAGAGAGATAATCTGAAGGAAACCACAACTGTCATACCAAATTCTCATGCATTCCTAGACAGAGGAAAGATAAGAAAACACAGCAGAACGAGTGTGCCAAAAAAAAAGTAACCAAACTGCCTTCATCCTTATCCTTATTTCATGCAATACTTTGAGGGATGGCAATAGTTAAGAGTGGCAGTGAGCCCAACCCTTACATAGCATGCATCATATTTTAAAGAAACAGACACCCATGCATCAACTAAACACAAAGAATATTGAAATCCATGAATGGGAGCATGAGTGCATACATAGCAAGTCTAAAATAATCCATGTTGCTGGAATAATCTACTTAAATCAGAAGATGATATCCAAAGATTGGCTAAGCATAAAAAAAGACAATTTAATCAAACAGATGAAATTCCTGAAATTTTCTCATGAATCTTACCTGGTAAAGAACCAAACTTAGACTTCCTTCTCCTTTTTTCCTTCACGTGCAGAGCCTTTCAAATGTCAGAAGATTCTCACTTTCAAGCGGGGCCCAGAGAGGCAGCCTCGATCTATGCATGAGCAACATTTCCTTACTCTGCTTTTCTTCTAAAAATAGAGGATCTGCTCACTCAACTTGCAAAGCTTCTCCAAATGTATCTAAGAACCCTAAAAGTCTGAGGACCTCTTCACTCCACTCCCTCAAACCACTCACGAAAAAAAACCCTCCAAAAACCTCTTATAAAATTCATCTCCCACGATTCCACAGAGTCCCCCATTTCAAAAAAAGAAGTCCCTTCAAATCTGATTTTTTTTCTTTTTTTATAGTCCCAGACCTCCAGCCATCAAAGCCTCTTCGTTTTTCTCTCCTTCAAGCTCTGGAAAGAGCTCCAATCAGTCTCGGAATCAGCTTCCCCATTAACTCCCCTTCTCATTCTCCATGCAAGCTGACTATCTTAAGCTTTCAACTTGCTTCCCCACCAAAGATCCATATGGATTCATGGTGGGCTGCAAGGAATCCGAAATAAGGCCCAAAATGGATCCAAAATACAGCCCAAAATTGATCTGGAGCCCATGGGGCCAAGCCATGTAGGAATTGGGCTCCAAAATAACCAAAATCAATGCTCCATACAAGCTGACTCGTTGAACCGGATGCCAACCGGCGAGCTGGTTGAGAAAATTTTTGAAATTTTGACATAATGTTCCTTGAAGAATAAGGAGTCCATAGAAAAAAAGGTGTACGATTCCGAGGTCGGATGAGGGAGATATGATCAAAACAAGCCCAAGTGCTTCGAATTTGGACCTACTTCAATGAATTCTGCCTAACTGAAATTTTTGGGAACTAATCGAACAGGTGATTACTACTCAAAAAGTGCTATTTGATAGCTTATAATTAATCCTTTTAAACACTTTTGAGTAGTAGTTAGTGCCTTTTAACCCAATTAGCATGTTAAGGCTCCTTGCAATCAATTATAATCAAATTGCCTTAAGTTTTGGTGTTTTGATAGCATTTTGACCACCAAAGCATTATGTGATTGAGGAGAGTTAAATGGAATCCTTGGCAAGCAATGGGAAGCTAAGAGGAATGAAGAATCCAAGCTTTGAAGCACTTTTGCCATAAGCAAAGTGGGAATGCAAGGAAAAGCAAAAGAGAAATCAGCCATGGAGCATTCTTGATGACAGTCACTGCAGCTAATTTTGGAGCACTTCCTGAAGTCCAAATTTTGCATATAATATGTCATTTGAAAGCTTGGGAAGTCAACAATCCAATGCCTCAAACCGTGTGCGATTTGGAGCTGAAATGAGGAAGTTACAGCCATTGGAAGCCGATCACTCCAAGCAGAAGGAGGCTTCAGAGTAGTGCTGCGGAATCAGCCTTATGTTGCAAGATATTTCGCAGCACTTTAGCACAGTGCTATGGACTTCCCCTGAAGCTTCACGCCTCGTTGAAAGCTAAACACCACATGATGGAAGTCCACTTTTCAAAGGTATTGAAGTAGCTGGCTGCTATGAAGAAATTTTGCAGCTCCTCTTGTGCACCTGCGAAATTTCGCAGGTCTCACTTGTCACCTGCGAAGTGGTCCTGAGTGCTTCCCGATATTTGTAACCGACCCTTGGAGATATTTTTCATTAGATTTTTGTTGCCTAAATGCCTAAATTCTCCTTGTAAGTCACCAATGATAGATTTCCTTAGCTTTTAAGTTAGGAATTTGGCAAAATATCAGGGGATAGCTGTAATTGTAATTTTGGTTTTATTAGAGCCCGAGGAGCTTGTTCTGAGGGTGTTCTGGTTGTTGAACCTTTTGTAAGTTTAAAAAGAAAGAAATACAAAGAGCTTTAGCTCTTTACTGCCTTACCTTCTCACTTTGTATTTGAATATTTTTTATTAAGTTATGCACTCTCTGAGGAGTTTTCCCCAGAGAATGAGTAGCTAAACCTTTTAGTTCCTTGGAGTTAAGGTTGCCGGGAAAGGTTCCAGGTGCATCAATCAGAAGCTTTGTGGTTTCAGCTATGAATGAAGAGTAAGTGTGTCCTGTGAATGGTTTCTAATGTTTTTAGTTAACTTAAAACACCTTGGAGTCACCTGGGCCAACACTTGGTAAGGCAAGTGATCTCTAACCATGGAGATGCACTAGTTTACCCCTTGCGAGCCTCTGGTAGGTGATTTCAAAGTAGGATTTTCTAGAATAGCCAACACTTGGTAAGCTTTTGGACTCTTAGGAGACATCCATTAGTTACCTCTTGCGAGCTTTTGACGGGTAATCCAAGGTTAAAGATCACCTTGAATGGTAAAGGCTAGTGAGAGGCTTAAACCATTGCAAGTTGCATCAGTGAGAGAATTAAAGCTGAAATCCAATTGAGGGATGCGTTTATGCAGCACTTGTTAGAGAATTGACTTTATGTTAATTCTCTAATGTGAGGAATTGAACCAAGTGACCGGAGCTATGCTTTTTCATGAGGAATCTCCCCTGTATACCTGAATCTCCAAGGAATGCTTTTCTTCTTAAGTTATTTTCATCACTTGTTGTGTTGTTAATTTAAGTTCATACCTTTTTCAGCTAAAGTTTGTGTTTTATTTCTTAAGCTAACCTTGAAATGAAACAACACCAATTCACTTTGAATTGGTATCATTTTCAACTTGAGTACCCTTCCCAGTGGAACGATCCTAGAGCCACTATGCTATAGTAGCTTTGTATTTGCTACCCTAGTTCATGGTGTTATAGGTTATAAATATTGTTGATTACACCCGCCATCAAGGAGCACCAGCTGGACACGAATCAGCTGAGACACCAATTAGGCATGAATCAAATGGCGCCGTTGCCGGGGAAGGTGTCAAGAATCAGTGATACTATTTCAGTGTACTTGTGATTTTCATCACAAGTGTGGTAAAGTTTCTTTAGCTTTATTAATTCTCATTATTTTCGTTTTACTAACTCATAATTTAAATTTAGCTTTTAAATTCAGCTTAGTTTTATTTTGTTTTTGTAGCTTTGTTGTCTTTTTGTTGTCCTCTGTTTTCATTTTAGTCAAATAGATACTAGTTGTGTATGCCAAAGTGGATACGTGGCAGTGCAGGAAGGCTTGTTAGAATTGATTCACCTCATACTAAGGAATTGGAATTGAGCTTGAATATCATGGAAACTACTCCTGAAGATCAGCATAGTCACCAAGTTCGCCAAGACAATCTCAATGAATTTAGATCAATGAGGGACCGTATGCATCCACCTCGCATGAGTGCACCATCATGTATAATACCTCCTACAGAGCAGCTAGTTATCAGACCATATATTGTTCCACTTCTACCAACTTTCCATGGAATGGAAAGTGAGAATCCCTATGCACATATTAAGGAATTTGAGGAAGTTTGTAATACATTCCAAGAGGGAGGAGCTTCAATTGATTTGATGAGGCTTAAGTTATTTCCTTTTACTTTAAAGGATAAAGCCAAAATTTGGCTTAATTCTTTAAGGCCAAGGAGTATCCGTACTTGGACTGACTTACAAGCTGAATTCCTTAAGAAATTTTTTCCCACTCATAGAACAAATGGCTTGAAAAGGCAAATTTCAAACTTCTCAGCTAAAGAGAATGAGAAATTCTATGAGTGTTGGGAAAGATATATGGAAGCCATTAATGCATGCCCTCACCATGGCTTTGATACTTGGCTATTGGTGAGCTATTTTTATGATGGGATGTCATCCTCAATGAAGCAACTCCTGGAGACAATGTGTGGAGGAGATTTCATGAGCAAAAATCCGGAGGAAGCTATGGATTTCTTGAATTATGTAGCTGAAGTTTCAAGGGGATGGGATGAGCCAACCAAAGGAGAAGTGGGAAAGATGAAGTCTCAACTGAATGTTTTCAATGCTAAGGCTGGGATGTATACTTTGAAAGAAGAGGATGATACTAAAGCAAAGTTTGCAGCTATGACAAGAAGATTGGAGGAGCTGGAATTGAAAAAAATGCATGAAGTGCAAGCTGTTGCTGAATCACCAGTGCAAGTGAAGCTTTGTCCTAAGTGTCAATCCTATGAACACTTGGTGGAGGAATGCCCTATAGTTTCAGCTGAAAGGGAAATGTTTGGAGATCAGGCAAATGTTGTTGGACAATTCAAGCCCAATAACAATGCACCCTATGGAAATACTTACAACTCAAGTTGGAGGAATCATCCAAATTTTTCATGGAGGCCTAGAGCACCTCAGTACCAACAGCCGGATCAACCATCTCAGCAATCTTCAAGTCTTGAACAAGCCATTGGGAATCTCAGCAAGGTAGTGGGAGACTTTGTTGGAGAACAAAAAGCCATCAATAATCAGCTTAATCAAAGAATTGACAGAGTAGAGAATATTCTGAACAAAAGGATGGATGGAATGCAAAATGATATGACTCAAAGATTTGATAATCTCCAGTACTCAATATCAAGGCTTACAAATTTGAATACAGTACAAGAAAAGGGAAGATTTCCTTCCCAACCCCACCAAAATCCCAAGGGTGTCCAAGAAGTGGAAAGCCATGAGGGGGAATCATCACAGATGAAAGAAGTCAAAGCCTTGATCACTCTGAGGAGTGGTAAGAAAATTGAGCAGCCACCACCTAAGCTACCTGTTGAAGAAGAAGAGACAAAGAAAGAGGAGGAAATGAAAGACAAAGAAGGAGAGATCAGTGATAAGAGAGAGGACTCTGAGTCAACAATGAATGCAAATCCAGAGAAGGAACTTCTGAAGGAAGAAAGGCTGAAGAAATCAACTTCTCCACCTTTTCCTCAAGCATTGCATGGGAAGAAGGGGGTTAGAAATGCAGCTGAAATTCTTGAAGTATTGAGACAAGTTAAAGTCAATATCCCACTGTTGGATATGATTAAGCAAGTCCCAACATATGCAAAATTCCTAAAGGACTTGTGTACTATCAAAAGAGGGTTGACTGTAAATAAGAAAGCCTTCTTGACTGAGCAAGTAAGTGCAATCTTACAGTGTAAGTCTCCTTTGAAGTACAAAGATCCAGGAAGTCCTACCATTTCAGTCATGATTGGAGGGAAGGTAGTGGAGAAAGCTTTATTAGACTTGGGAGCTAGTGTTAATTTGCTTCCATATACTGTCTATAAGCAATTGGGGCTTGGTGAGTTGAAGCCAACAGCAATTACTCTATCTCTAGCAGATAGATCAGTAAAAATTCCCAGAGGAGTAATTGAGGATGTCTTGGTTCAAGTTGATAATTTCTACTATCCAGTAGATTTTATTGTTCTTGATACGGATCCTACTGTTAAGGAAGCTAATTTAGTTCCTATCATCCTGGGAAGGTCATTCCTTGCTACTTCAAATGCAATCATCAACTGTAGGAATGGGCTCATGCAACTCACTTTTGGTAATATGACACTTGATCTCAATATTTTCTATATGTCTAAAAAGCAAATCATTCCGGAAGAAGAAGAGGGTCCAGAAGAAGTGTGTATTATTGATACTCTGGTTGAGGAACACTGTAATCAGAATGTGCAAGACAAGCTGAATGAAAGTTTTGAGGATTGTGAGGAAGGTTTCTCTGAACTTCCTAAGGAGCTTGCTACTTTACAAAGTTGGAGGAGGATAGAAGAGATTCTACCTTTGTTCAATAAAAAAGAGGGAGCAGATGCTGAAAAAGAAATCCCAAAACTCAATTTGAAGCCTCTACCTGTGGAGCTGAAATACACCTATCTTGAAGAAGATAACCAATGCCCTGTTGTAATATCTTCATCTCTGACCAATCATCAAGAGAAGTGTTTAATGGAAGTTCTCAAGAGGTGTAAGAAAGCAATAGGATGGCAAATATCTGATTTGAAAGGCATTAGTCCTTTAGTTTGCACACATCATATATATATGGAAGAGGAAGCTAAGCCAATTCGTCAATTTCAAAGAAGATTGAATCCTCATTTACAAGAGGTTGTGCGAGCTGAGGTGCTGAAGCTACTTCAAGCAGGTATTATCTACCCTATTTCAGACAGTTCTTGGGTGAGTCCTACTCAAGTGGTACCAAAGAAGTCAGGGATCACTGTAGTTCAGAATGAAGAGGGTGAAGAAATCACTACACGTCTCACTTCAGGGTGGAGGGTGTGTATTGATTATAGAAAGTTGAATGCAGTAACCAGAAAGGATCATTTTCCATTGCCATTTATTGATCAAGTTTTGGAAAGAGTCTCTGGCCACCCTTTCTATTGTTTTTTGGATGGATATTCAGGGTATTTTCAGATTGAAATTGCTGTGGAAGATCAGGAAAAGACTACTTTTACATGTCCATTTGGAACCTATGCTTATAGGAGAATGCCTTTTGGTTTATGTAATGCACCTGCCACTTTCCAAAGGTGTATGTTGAGTATCTTCAGTGATATGGTGGAGCGAATTATGGAGGTTTTCATGGATGACATCACCGTATATGGAGGTACATTTGAGGAATGTTTAGTCAATTTGGAAGCAGTTCTTCACAGATGCATTAAAAAAGACTTGGTGCTTAATTGGGAAAAATGCCATTTCATGGTACAGCAAGGAATTGTCCTTGGTCATATCATATCTGAAAAGGGCATTGAAGTTGATAAAGCAAAGGTGGAGCTTATTTCCAAATTGCCATCCCCAACAACTGTAAAAGGAGTAAGACAGTTCCTTGGCCATGCTGGTTTTTATAGGAGGTTTATAAAAGACTTTTCAAAGCTTTCCAAACCTCTTTGTGAGCTGTTAGCTAAGGATGCTAAGTTTGTATGGAATGAGAGATGTCAAGATAGCTTTGATCAACTGAAGAAATTTTTGACAACAACTCCAATAGTAAGGGCCCCTAACTGGCAATTACCTTTTGAACTAATGTGTGATGCCAGTGACTTTGCTATAGGAGCTGTACTTGGTCAAAGAGAAGATGGGAAGCCCTATGTGATCTACTATGCAAGCAAAACATTGAATGAAGCCCAAAGGAATTACACAACTACAGAAAAAGAATTGTTAGCTGTGGTATTTGCCTTGGACAAATTTCGTGCTTATTTGGTAGGGTCTTTCATCATTGTTTTTACTGACCATTCAGCTTTGAAGTATTTATTGACAAAGCAAGATGCAAAAGCAAGGTTGATAAGATGGATTCTTTTGTTACAAGAATTCGATCTTCAAATCAAAGATAAGAAAGGAGTTGAGAATGTGGTAGCTGACCACCTCTCAAGGTTAGCTATAGCACATAATTCTCATTCCTTGCCTATTAATGATGAATTTCCTGAGGAATCACTTATGTTCCTAGTCAAAACTCCTTGGTATGCTCATATGGCTAATTATTTAGTCACTGGTGAAATTCCAAGTGAGTGGAATGCACAGGACAGGAAGCACTTCTTTGCAAAAATCCATGCTTATTATTGGGAAGAGCCTTTCCTTTTTAAATATTGTGCAGATCAGATTATAAGGAAGTGTGTGCCTGAGGAAGAGCAACAAGGAATTCTAATCTATTGTCATGAGAATGCATGTGGAGGTCACTTTGCCTCTCAGAAAACAGCTATGAAGGTGTTGCAATCAGGCTTTACTTGGCCATCTTTGTTCAAAGATGCCCACATCATGTGTAGAAATTGTGATAGATGCCAAAGGCTTGGCAAGCTGACAAAAAGAAATCAAATGCCCATGAACCCTATACTGATAGTTGAATTATTTGATGTGTGGGGCATTGACTTTATGGGACCTTTTCCAATGTCTTTTGGTAATTCTTACATCCTGGTGGGGGTAGATTATGTTTCTAAGTGGGTTGAGGCAGTCCCCTGTAAACAAAATGATCATAGAGAGGTTCTCAAGTTTCTGAAAGAGAACATTTTTGCAAGATTTGGGGTGCCCAAAGCTATAATCAGTGATGGAGGTTCTCATTTTTGCAATAAGCCTTTTGAAAGTTTGTTAGCCAAGTATGGAGTGAAGCATAAGGTAGCTACACCTTATCATCCACAGACTTCTGGCCAAGTTGAGCTAGCAAACAGGGAGATAAAGAACATACTGATGAAAGTGGTGAATACAAGCAGGAAGGATTGGTCTGTTAAGCTTCATGACTCATTATGGGCCTATAGAACAGCTTATAAGACTATTCTTGGCATGTCCTCCTATCGTCTTGTCTATGGTAAAGCTTGTCATCTCCCTGTGGAAGTTGAATACAAAGCTTGGTGGGCAATCAAAAAGCTGAATATGGATTTGATTAGGGCTGGGGCAAAAAGGTGCCTAGACCTTAATGAGATGGAGGAATTGAGAAATGATGCTTATATCAACTCCAAAGTTGCAAAACAAAGGATGAAGAAGTGGCATGACCAATTGATTTCTATCAAGGAATTTCAAAAAGGCCAAAGAGTTTTACTCTATGACACAAGACTTCATATTTTTCCTGGAAAGCTTAAGTCCAGGTGGATTGGTCCATTCATTATCCATCAAGTACTTAATCATGGAGTAGTGGAATTATTGAATTCCAATGGCAAGGAAACCTTTAAAGTTAATGGATATCGTCTCAAGCCATATATGGAGCCGTTCAAATCAAACAAGGAGGAGATCAACCTCCTTGAGCCTCAAAAAGCTTAAGCAAAGAAGGGTTTGCTGGACTTGGTTTTACCAAAGTCCAAAATTTTTGTAAATTCTGTAATTTTAAAAGTAATATTTTTACTTTTGATCTTAATTTTTGATCTTAAATTGTATGTTTTTTGTGTAATTTCATCTGTTTGAATGATTTCAGATGGGAGAAATTGTAAAGGAAAAAATCGGGAAGAAATTGGAGCCGAAACAGAGCTGAAACAGAGCAAAAACAGGGGAGAATAAGAGCTCTGCGAGATTTCGCAGCCAAAGAGGATTTCTCTGCGAAAATGGCCTTTTGTTGCGAAACCACTTCGCAACACTTTTAAGCTCTCTGCGAACGATTTCGCAGCTGCGAAACCGGTCTTTGGCACACGAGTGCCACTTCGCAGCACAGGAACTCCCATTTCGCAGCTGCGAGATGCTCTGCGAACCACTAAGGCTTAAAAAACGCCATTCCGCAGCGATTTCTCTCTTGCGAAGGATGTTCCGCAATTGCGAAACCGGTGTTTGGCACACGAGCGCCATTCCGCAGCACAGTGACTCCAATTTCGCAGCTGCGAAGTGAGCTGCGAAAGCGATTTTTGAATTCGAAGCGCCCAATTTTGCTGCGGAGCCGTTTTTCTTCTGCGAAACCCCAAATGACCTTTCATATTCTTGTAACCGTTATAAATACCGGTCATTTGGGCTGCGAATCCATTTCAGAAAATGGCAAAAATCGCAGTGGCAGACCGTTCGTCTCCTCTCCATAGTCCGACGCCGTTAGCAACTCCGATTGCCCCCTCCGTTCATCGCCGCCGTCCTAGCCCTCATTAGTTCGCAATGGCACGAACCAGGGGCGCGAAGTCTTCATCCCCTTCCACCCGAAAGCGAACGCCGCGCGAAATGCCAGTGCAAGCTTCAAGTTCTGAGCCGCCGCGGCCAGAAACCGTTCCGCCGCCGGCAAAGCCCTCGCCAAAGAAGAACCACGCCAAGCCAACATTGAAAACCCCTCCGGCGAGACGCTACCTTACCAGGTCAGGGGGCCGGCCCCTCCAAAAGCGAGCTAGGGTAGAAAGCTCGGAGCCTATCGATTTAACAGGGCAATCCCCTGTTCCATCCCCTGTTCCATCCCCTGCTGCGTCTCCTGCCCCATCTCCAATTCCATCTCCGGTGCCATCTCCGGCACCGCCTGCGAAGCTTCCAGCAATCCAGCCGCCGCCTGCTATGCTCCAAATTCCATCCGAACTAGCTTCGGAAACGGTAATCAGGCGGCCAATTCTAGCTCAGCCTCCAATTGAAGGCAATTTGGATTGCCGAGACCGGCCATTCCATTCGGAGCTATGCTTTGACATAGCAGCTTTCCAGTTGCGCCCGGAGCTTGAAGAAACATTCCAATTGCTGCGAAGATACCGAATGGAGCAATTTCTGACCCCGCGAGACTTCTTCTACCCCGAATAGCAATGGATTTCTATCAATCCATGACTACTCGACAGGTCAGGGATCCTACCTCAATTCATTTCATTATTGATGGTAGGCATGGTATCTTGGGGGCTCGGCAAATAGCTGAAGCTTTGAACATTCCATATGAGCCCAGTCATTTCGATGACTTTAGAGCTTGGGCCAATCCATCTCAGCTGGAGATGGTGCATGTTTTGTCTGGAGGAGCATCCAGAAACCCGTATCTGCTGAGGGGGGAACTTCCCCCAAAGATGTTCCTTATTGATGCCCTGTTGAGGCATAGTATCTATCCCCTTCAACATTGGACTCAGAGAAGGGGAATTATGTTGGAGTCCCTGTATAAAATGTCGGAGGGCTATTATTTTGGCCCTCATCACTTGATCCTGGCAGCCCTTCTCTATTTTGAAGAGAAGGTGCATAGAAAAAAATTGCAAAGGGCTGATTCCATCCCCCTTCTCTTCCCACGACTGTTGTGCCAAATCCTTGAGCACTTGGGATATTCGGCAGAGCCTCAGCAGGAGCAAAAGAGGATCTGTAGAGATGTTTTTACTTTTGAAAAATGGAGCAACATGACAGCTTACAAGGTGGAGCAACAAGAACTTCCACAGCCAGTTCAGGCTCTACCTGCCAGGAGAGTATCCTCACACCTCATACCTGAGGGTATGCCTGCAGCCTCTCCCTCCATGGCCAGTGCATCTCCAGTTCCTCCAGCAGCTCCAGCTTCAGCACAGCCTTCCACATCAGCCGAGCCTAGGATGGCCATCCCTATCTCTGAGTATAGGGATCTATGCCAGGCATTGGAGACATTGACAGCCTCTCAGAGCAGACTTGCTCAAGAGATGGCAGCTTTGAGATCTCACCAGCAGCAGATGATGGCTACTCAGGCTCAGCATACTTTCATTCTGAGGCAGCTTCAGCAGCATCTTGGCCTCCAAGCAGCTGATGAGCAGGCCACTCCTACCACCACAGAGCCTCATGCCCCTCATCAGTCAGCCACTCCAGAGGCAGAGCCATCTTCATAGGCTATCAGCTCTAGCATTTCCCTCCTCTGAACATTTCTATATTTTTGATATATTACTATTTTGTATTTTGTTTTGATTAGTCTTTTATGAAATCTCCTACATTTTGATAATATATATGGAGATTTTTTTAGATTGCTTGTATTACTTCTTTTTCCAGCTGTTCACAAATGAGTAAAGTAATACAAAATCTATTTTTTTTGTTAATTCTTAGCATCAATTTACTCTTACTCCCTTTGCTCATACCTTTTATTCTTTTTGAAACATGTGGTTTCTCCATTCAATATTCGGAATTGAAATCGATCAGGAGGTACCACTTCCTCCCTTTATTTTCGATCACCCATATCACATTGAGGACAATGCTCAGCTTGGTTGGGGGGGAGATATGAGGAAGGAAGTCTGCTAAGTTGAAGGAAGTATGCTAAGTTATTTTGATATTTTAGCGTTGTTTAGTAAAGTAGTTGTAGTTTTTTGCTTGTTACTATAATCTCCATGGATTTTGAGGAAAAATTTTCGAATTAAAATAGGAGAAACTGAACTTTTGCTTTGCATCTAACTTAGAGTTTGGATTATGCTTGCTAAAGTGGTTCAATTGTTGAAGCTTCTATTGAAATCAAATTTGCTCCTTCCACTTTAAGCTATTCACACATTGTGCACAATAGATTCCTTTTATAAGATGAAAAACTATTTCCCCCTTGACTTAGAAAATTTTGGGACTTGGTACCTTTGACCTCATTTTAATGATATTGAGACACCATAAGAAAGGCCAATGAGCCTTTGGAAAAAGAAAAAGAAAATGTTTGCTTGCCTTGAAACCCGAGCAAGGTCTGAAAGGGTATATGGTGAAAACCTTTGAAACCTGGTGCCCTAAGCCTTCAGTGGTTGGGAGTCACCGGCCTCAATGCTCGTTACAAGGGTGAATAGGTGGAGTTAGCATATGGTAGGCAAAAAGGGTATATGAAAAAGTCCGGGGCGAAATCCGAGGAGTTAGTGGTTGAAAAATCCTTAAAGCTTGATGCCCTAAACCTTAATTGGTTGGGAGTCATCGATGGACCCCCGTTACATGGACAAAACAGAAAAGAATGCCCCTTAAGCCTGTTGCCTTAAAAAAAAAAAAAAAAAAAAAAAAAAAAAAAAAAATAGTGTGTTCTCTGTTTATTGAATTTGGTCAGTTTGCTAAAGTGTTGAAAAGAGATAGGTTGGGGGGAGAGATTAGTTTAGCATGCTATATTCGGAATCTATCATCTTACACTTAGATTTTTGTGGAAGAATAAAGTTTGGTTCTTTGGAAGTGAAAATGGTTTTAAAACTTCAATTTGCATAATGCATTCCCTTGATCAGTGGTATTTAGCAAGGTTTTTGATAACTCCTGTTGGAATTTGAGGCTATATTCCTTTAATGTTCCATGTGAGAGTTTGTCAATCATGCTACTTAAATATTTTTTTTGGAAGCGATTAGCATGATTTGTAAATTATGGTAATTTTGTTTTATTTTTCTCTCCTTCATTGCTAAGGGACTAGCAATATGTCGGTTGGGGGGAGTGATTACTACTCAAAAAGTGCTATTTGATAGCTTATAATTAATCCTTTTAAACACTTTTGAGTAGTAGTTAGTGCCTTTTAACCCAATTAGCATGTTAAGGCTCCTTGCAATCAATTATAATCAAATTGCCTTAAGTTTTGGTGTTTTGATAGCATTTTGACCACCAAAGCATTATGTGATTGAGGAGAGTTAAATGGAATCCTTGGCAAGCAATGGGAAGCTAAGAGGAATGAAGAATCCAAGCTTTGAAGCACTTTTGCCATAAGCAAAGTGGGAATGCAAGGAAAAGCAAAAGAGAAATCAGCCATGGAGCATTCTTGATGACAGTCACTGCAGCTAATTTTGGAGCACTTCCTGAAGTCCAAATTTTGCATATAATATGTCATTTGAAAGCTTGGGAAGTCAACAATCCAATGCCTCAAACCGTGTGCGATTTGGAGCTGAAATGAGGAAGTTACAGCCATTGGAAGCCGATCACTCCAAGCAGAAGGAGGCTTCAGAGTAGTGCTGCGGAATCAGCCTTATGTTGCAAGATATTTCGCAGCACTTTAGCACAGTGCTATGGACTTCCCCTGAAGCTTCACGCCTCGTTGAAAGCTAAACACCACATGATGGAAGTCCACTTTTCAAAGGTATTGAAGTAGCTGGCTGCTATGAAGAAATTTTGCAGCTCCTCTTGTGCACCTGCGAAATTTCGCAGGTCTCACTTGTCACCTGCGAAGTGGTCCTGAGTGCTTCCCGATATTTGTAACCGACCCTTGGAGATATTTTTCATTAGATTTTTGTTGCCTAAATGCCTAAATTCTCCTTGTAAGTCACCAATGATAGATTTCCTTAGCTTTTAAGTTAGGAATTTGGCAAAATATCAGGGGATAGCTGTAATTGTAATTTTGGTTTTATTAGAGCCCGAGGAGCTTGTTCTGAGGGTGTTCTGGTTGTTGAACCTTTTGTAAGTTTAAAAAGAAAGAAATACAAAGAGCTTTAGCTCTTTACTGCCTTACCTTCTCACTTTGTATTTGAATATTTTTTATTAAGTTATGCACTCTCTGAGGAGTTTTCCCCAGAGAATGAGTAGCTAAACCTTTTAGTTCCTTGGAGTTAAGGTTGCCGGGAAAGGTTCCAGGTGCATCAATTAGAAGCTTTGTGGTTTCAGCTATGAATGAAGAGTAAGTGTGTCCCGTGAATGGTTTCTAATGTTTTTAGTTAACTTAAAACACCTTGGAGTCACCTGGGCCAACACTTGGTAAGGCAAGTGATCTCTAACCATGGAGATGCACTAGTTTACCCCTTGCGAGCCTCTGGTAGGTGATTTCAAAGTAGGATTTTCTAGAATAGCCAACACTTGGTAAGCTTTTGGACTCTTAGGAGACATCCATTAGTTACCTCTTGCGAGCTTTTGACGGGTAATCCAAGGTTAAAGATCACCTTGAATGGTAAAGGCTAGTGAGAGGCTTAAACCATTGCAAGTTGCATCAGTGAGAGAATTAAAGCTGAAATCCAATTGAGGGATGCGTTTATGCAGCACTTGTTAGAGAATTGACTTTATGTTAATTCTCTAATGTGAGGAATTGAACCAAGTGACCGGAGCTATGCTTTTTCATGAGGAATCTCCCCTGTATACCTGAATCTCCAAGGAATGCTTTTCTTCTTAAGTTATTTTCATCACTTGTTGTGTTGTTAATTTAAGTCCATACCTTTTTCAGCTAAAGTTTGTGTTTTATTTCTTAAGCTAACCTTGAAATGAAACAACACCAATTCACTTTGAATTGGTATCATTTTCAACTTGAGTACCCTTCCCAGTGGAACGATCCTAGAGCCACTATGCTATAGTAGCTTTGTATTTGCTACCCTAGTTCATGGTGTTATAGGTTATAAATATTGTTGATTACACCCGCCATCAAGGAGCACCAGCTGGACACGAATCAGCTGAGACACCAATTAGGCATGAATCAACAGGTTGAGAAAAAAATTTAAAATTTTTACAGAATGTTCCTTGAAGAATAAGGAGTCCATGAAAAAAATCGGTGTGATTTCGAGTTCGGATGAGGGAGATATGATCAAAACAAGACCAAGTGCTTCGAATTCGGACCTGCTTCAATAAATTCTGCCTAAACTGAAATTTTTAGGAACCGGTCGAGCTAGTTGAGAAAAAAATTTGAATTTTGACATAATGTTCCTTGAAGAATAAGGAGTCTATAAAAAAAATGGTGCATGATTCTGAGTTCAGATGAGGGATATATGATCAAAACAAGCCCAAGTGCTCCGAATTCTAACCTACTCCTATGAATTACAACTGAACTGAAATTTTTGGGAGGCCTCACTTCCTTCCCTATAGCATGATGTGAACAACTAGAGAAATTGGCCATGATGGAACTCCAAAATGAACTACACACCCACACTACATTGGACCTCAAATGAACCTATACAAGGCTCGGAAACCGATCAAGGCCAAAAGGGGGCCATGGCGAGGTCATATGAAAACATGGGTGCATGTGACACCCATAGGATAAAATGCAAGTGTCAATGGACAAAATTGAGGGTCTACAGTGTGTCATACTTTTCAAGAAGGGACCACATCAATTGATCTTAAGAGCCTTAAATTGTTCACTTTCACTCTCAAGGATAAGGCAAAAATGTGGTTGAATTCTTTGAGACCTCGAAGTATCCTCTCATGGCTGGAACTACAAGCTGAATTTTTGAAGAAATTTTTTCTAGCTCATCGTACTAATGGATTGAAGGGGAAAATTTCTAATTTTATGGCTATGGAGAATGAAAAAATTTATGCTTGTTGGGAGAGATATATGGAGCTAGTCAATGCTTCTCCTTATCATGGTTTTGACACTTGGATGTTGGTAAGCTACTTCTATGAAGGCATATTGCCAACTATGAAACAATTGTTAGAAACCATGTGTGGAGGTGACTTTATGAGCAAAAGTCCTGATGAAGCTTTGGATTTTCTAAACTATGTGGCAGAGATATCTAGATAATGGGATGAACCTCATGAAAAAGTCTCAAGCAAAGCTAAGGCCCAAAACAATTCTAAAGAGGGAATGTACACTTTGAATGAGGATGTAGACATGCAAGCAAAAATGACAACTCTATCAAGGAGATTGGAAGAACTTGAAGCTAGAGGATCTCATGAAATCAAAGTAATGATGTTCTAATGCAAATTGTCCAATGCTCTATATGTCAATCTAGTAAACATCTAGTGAGTGAATTCCCCACCACACCAGTTGTTAAAGAGATGTTTATGGAACAAGCTAATCTTGTTGAATTTGTTAAACACTCCAACAATTCTCCATTTTCAAATACATTTAATCCAGGGTGGAAAAATCATTCGAATCTATCTTGGAAGAGTGGACACAGACAATTCTCTTCTAACATGTAAACTTTTCAACATCAAGTTTCACCGGTGGAACAAGCTATTGTGAATTTGAGTAAAGTGATTGGTGACTTCATTGGAGATCAAAAGAATATCAATACTCAAGTAAACCAAAGGATAGACCATGTGGACATCTTTCAATTGGAAATTTGATAGTTTGCAAACTAATCTCACATAAAAAATTGATAATATGCAGTTTGCTATCTTTAAACTCACAAGCATGCAAACGGTGCAAAAAAAAAAAAAAAAAAAAAAAAAATTCCCTTCACAACCCCAACAAAATCCAAGGGGAGTCCATGAAATTGGAGAGACAAGTGAAAATTATGCTAAAATAGATGAAGTGAAGACAATCATTACCTTAAGAGGTGGTAAGCAAGTTGATCAACCTATGTCAAAGCCAAAATAGAAAAAAAAAAAGGAGTAACAAGAAAAACTGAAAGAACAAGAAAATGGTAAAGTGGTGAATGAAGATGATAATAGAGGGAAGATGAGATTATTAGTGAAGAGGTTAAGAAAAAAGACAAACTCCTATCTCCACATTTTCCAAAAGCTTTTCAATAAAGAAAGGTGATAAATAATGCAACTGAAATATTGAAGTTCTCAAGTAAGTCAAAGTTAACGTACAGCTCCTTGACATGATCAAACAAGTCCCACCCTATGCCAAGTTCCTCAAAGATTTATGTACAATGAATAAGGGGTTGAACATCAACAAGAAAGATTTCTTAACATAACAAGTTAGTGTAATCAGACAATGCAAGACTCCAATCAAGGATAAAGATTTGAGGTATCCTACCATTTTGGTAAATATTGGAGATACATATGTAGAGAAAACTCTTCTTGATTTGGGTGCAAGTGTAAATATTCTTCCTTATTTGGTGTACAAGAAATTAAGGCTAATGGAACTCAAGCCTACTTCTATCACATTATCTTTGGCAGATAGGTCAATTAAAATTCCAAAAAGAATGATTGAAGATGTATTGGTTCAAGTGGATAGTTTTACTATTCGATTGATTTCATTGTCCTTGATACAAAGCCAATAGCAAGTGGACCAAATCATTTTCCAATTATTTTTGGTAGACCTTTCTTAGCCATGAAAAATGCTTTAATAAATTGTTGAAATGGGGTGATGCAACTCACCTTTGGAAATATAACTCTTGAGCTAAATATTTTCCATCTATGCAAGAAAAATCCAAATCAAGATGAGGATGAACGAGAAGAAGTTTGCTTGATTGACATTTTTATTGAAGAACATGTGGAAGGACTAATGAATGAAGAGTTGGAGAAGACTTATGAAGAATTTGAAGAAAATGAAGTGGAAGAAAAAGTTGAGGAAGCTAATGAAATTGCCTTCATTAATCATTCTATGCAATGGAAGGCAAAAGACAAGCCTTTACCTCTAACCAATAATGAAGAAGAAAAGAAGGAAGAATAACCTAAGCTCAATCTCAAGCCATTGCCAAATGATTTGAAATATGCATATCTTGAAAAAGATAAGTATTTGGTGGTAATCTCTTCAAAACTATCACACCAACAAGAAACTAGCTTGTTGGATGTTATAAGGAAATGCAAACAAAGCTATTGGATGGTCCATTTATGATCTTAAAGGGATTGCTCCTTTGATATGCACTCACCACATTTATTTGGAGGAAAAGGCCAAACCAATTTGTCAACCTCAAAGATGATTGAATCCCCACATGCAAGAAGTTGTTCGAAATGAGGTACTTAAGTTGCTATAAGCTGGAATTATCTACTCTATTTCAAATAGCACTTAGGTAAGTCCTACCCAAGTTATGCCTAAAAGGTCAGGAGTGACATTGGTACAAAGTGAAAAAAGAGAATTTATTCCCACAAGGTTGACTACAAGATGGAGAGTGTGTATTGACTATTGAAAGCTGAATATCGTCACAATGAATGATCATTTTCCTTTTCCTTTCATGGACCAAGTATTGGAGAGGGTATCGGGACATCCTTATTATTGTTTTCTTAATGGCTATTTTGGTTATTTCTAGATTGAGATTGCCTTGGAAGATCAAGAGAAGACAACATTTAATTACCCTTTTGGTACCTATGCATATAGGAGGATGCCATTTGGTTTATGCAATGCTTTCGCTACTTTTTAAAGATGCATGCGAAATATCTTTAGTGATGTAGTAGAGAGGATCATGGAAGTTTTTATGGATGATCTTACCATTTATGGTGAGAACTTTGATGATTGTCTCTCAAATTTGGAAAAGAAATACTTCAAAGTTGCATTAAGAAGAATTTGGTGCTAAATTGGGAGAAATGCCACTTTATGGTAGAAAAAGACATTGTCTTAGGTCATGTTGTCTCAAGGAAAGACATCAAAGTGGATAAGGTAAAGATTGAGCTAATTATGAATCTACTACCACCAAAAAATTTCAAAAAAGTTAGGCAATTTCTTAGTCATGCGGGCTTTTATAGACACTTCATAAAAAAATTTTCCAAATTAGCAAGACCAATGTGTACCTTACTTGCTAAAGATGCCAAATTCAAATGGGATGAGAATTGTCAAAAATGCTTTGAAGAGTTGATTACTACTCAAAAAGTGCTATTTCATAGCTTGTAATTAATCTTTTTAAACACTTTTGAGTAGTAGTTAGTGTCTTTTAACCCAATTAGCATGTTAAGGCCCCTTTCAATCAATTCTAATCAAATTGTGTAAGTTTTGGTGTTTTTGTTAGTATTTTGATCACCAAAGCATTATGAGATTGAGGAGAGTTATATGGAATCCTTGGCAAGCAATGGGAAGCTTAGAGGAATGAAGAATCAAAGCCTTGAAGCACTTTTGCCATAAACGAGTCTGGAATGCAAAGGGGAAGCAAAGAGAAATCAGTCATGGAGCATTCTTGATGACAGTCACTGCAGCTACTTTTGGAGCACTTCCTGATGTCCAATTTATGCATACAATATGTCATTTGAAAGCTTAGGAAGTCAACAATTCAATGCCTCAAACCGTATGCAATTTGGACTTGAAATGAGGAAATTACAGCCTTTGGAAGACAACTGCTCCAAGCTGAAGGAAGGCTTCAGAAAAGTGTTGCGGAATCAGCCTTTTGTTGCAAGATATTTCGCAACACTTTTGCACAGTGTTATGGATTCCCCCTGAAGCTTCATGCCGCGATGGAAGCTAAACACCACAAGATGGAAGTCCACTTTGCAAAGGTGTTGAATCAGCTGGTTGCTATGAAGAAATTTCGCAGCTCTTCTTGTGCACCTGCGAAATTTCGCAGACCTCACTTGTCACCTGCGAAGTGGTCCTTAGTGCTTCCCGATATTTGTAACCGACACTTGGAGATATTTTTCATTAGATTTTTGTTGCCTAAATGCCCAAATTCTCCTTGTAAGTCACCAATGATAGGATTCCTTAGTTTTTAAGTTAGGAATTTGACAAAAATATCTCGGTAATAGCTATCAATGTAATTTTGGTTTAAAAGAGAGCCCGAGGAGCCCGTTCTGAGGGTGTTAGATGGATGAACCTTTTGTAAAAGTTTCAAAGGAAGAAATACACAGGGCTTGAGCTTGAGCTCTGCTTTACCTTCTCACTTTGATTGTGTTTTTACTTATTTTACTAAGTTATGCACTCTCTGAGGAGTTTTCCCCAGAGAATGAATAGCTAAACTTTTTAGTTCCTTGGAGTTAAGGTTGCCGGGAAAGGTTCCAAGTGCATCAATCAGAAGCTTTGTGGTTTCAGCTATGAATGAAGAGTAAGTGTATCCCATGAATGGTTTCTACGTTTTTAGTTAACTTAAAACGCCTTGGAGTCACCTGGGCCAACACTTGGTAAGGCAAGTGATCTCTAACCATGGAGATGCACTAGTTTACCCCTTGCGAGCCTCTGGTAGGTGACTTGAAGGTAGGATTTTCTAGAATAGCCAACACTTGGTAAGCTTTTGGACTCTTAGGAGACATCCATTAGTTACCTCTTGCGAGCTTTTGACGGGTAATCCAAGGTTAAAGATCACCTTGAATGGTAAAGGCTAAGTGAGAGGCTCAAACCATTGCAAGTTACATCAGTGAGAGAATTAAAGCTGAAATCCAATTGAGGGATGCATTTGTGCAGCACCTGTCAGAGAATTGACTTTAAGTTAATTCTCTAATGTGAGGAAATGAACCAACTGACCGGAGCTATGCTATTGCATGAGGAACCTCCCCTGTATACCTGAATCTCCAAGGAATGCTTTTCTTCTTAAGTTATTTTCATCACTTGCTGTGTTGTTAATTTAAGTCCAAACCTTTTTCAACCAAAGTTTGTGTTTTATTTCTTAAGCTAACCTTGAAATGAAACAGCACCAATTCACTTTGAATTGGTATCATTTTCAACTTGAGTACCCTTCCCAGTGGAACGATCCTAGAGCCACTATGCTATAGTAGCTTTGTATTTGCTACCCTAGTTCATGGTGTTATAGGTTAAAAATTTTGTTGATTACACCCGCCATCAAGGAGCATCAGCTGGACACGAATCAGCTGAGACACCAATTAGGCATGAATCAAGAGTTGAAGAAACTATTGACTAGTGCACTTATTGTGAGGAGACCAAATTGGGAACTTCCTTTTGAAGTTATGTGTGATGCAAATGACCAAGCAATGGGAGCAATTCTTGGGTAAAGAGATGAAGAAACCTTAAGTTATTTACTATGTAAGCAAACTCTTAATGAGACACAAAATAACTACACTACCACTGAAAAAGAGTTGTTTGCGGTTGTCTTTGCAATAGACAAGTTTAGAGCATATTTTGTTGGAGCTCCTATAGTGATCTTCAGCAATCATTCAACTTTGAAATACTTAGTCAACAAAAAGGACTCTAAACCAAGGCTAATTTGTTGGATTTTACTTCTTCAAGAATTAAATCTTGAAATAAGAGATAAGAAAGGTGTAGAGAATGTGGTAGCTAACCACTTATCCCAAATTTCTATGGAACACATTCTGAAAAGTCCTCCTATCAATGAAGAATTTCCTAATGATGCTTAATGTATTTTTATTATTATTCATTGATTAACCAATTAAGAATGGGATTACTATGATTTCACCCCAACTCCAACTCCTTTTTCTACAAAAAGTAAAACTAATTTTTTGGGAATACGTATGCAAAGGTAATGGCATACGTAGAAAGGTAGAATATCAATATCTTAATGTTTGAAAATTAATTTTAATTATTAGGTTGTGTTTGATTTGAAAAAGTTTTTTAGTTTTAATTTTTTATTTTTCCTTTCTTGAAATTGTGTTTGATTAAGAAAAGTGAAAATTATTTTAAAAGAAATAAAATTGATAAAATTTTGTTTGATTTTAAGTTAAATAATTGTGAAAAAAGGGTAAAATTTTATATAATTTATATTTCATGTTATGAGATATATTATTATAGTAAATAATATTCCTTCTTTTATAATACAAATAATGTGATATTATATAATCATGATATATATATATATATATATATATATATATATATATATATATATATATATATATATATATATATATAGATATATAATTTTATAAATCTTAATGTTAGATTAAGTTTGTTCATTATTTTTTTATATTTTAAAATGCTTTAATAAAATGTTATAATATATTTGTGATTAATCAAGTAAATTTTGTTGGTTAACTTTATTATAATGATTTTGGAAACTCTAGTTATCAGTCTCTGTAGTCAACTAGGGATAACTTATTAATCTTAATTACCCTTGGTGACCAGATAACTTATTAACGAGGGATAACTTATTATTCTTAATTACCCTTGGTGACCAAATAATTTATTAATCTTAATTACGGGGTGATGATGCAGTACAACCCAAGGTACTGCATGGAATGAAATTTGAAAGACCAAGTGAAAGACCAAGGGCAGTCCATTGAGATGTGTCAATATCTCTCTATAGAAAAGTATTTAAAATATGTAATATAATTTCAAAATATAAAAATAAATGTAAAGATTTATGATTTATATAGAATAATAAATATCAAAATAATATAAATAAAACATCTAATAATTTTGAAAATAATAAAATATATAGTTATTAAAATCCAAACAACTTAAATTAATTAAATCTTATTTTTCAAGAATAATTACAAGTTAAGTGTATTTAATAAAATTAAAATATTAAAATTTTAATAAATCCTAATTATAAAATCCATAAATGTTAAGATAAAATGATGGAATGTGTTTAAATTTTTAATTTTTAATAGTATATAAATTATATAACGTCGTTTTATTACAGTTTAACCACCGGTCCAACTATTGAATAACTTTTTGGGGTGAAAATGATAGATTTGGTTATGAAAATATTGGACTTTAACATTGAAGTAACATTCCTCTAATCTCAAATAAGAAGAAGAAGTTACTACTTCCCAATAAGAGGATAATAATAACAAATGTATAACAAGGCTTAATGTATAACAAATGTAATAATCAAATGCAAATATAAGATACAATAATATATTATTTGATATATAAAGTAACATTAGTCAATGTTAGTATTCTCATCATTTATTAAATGGTCAATTTTTTCACTAGGACTTCCAAAGAAATCAATGTCATAGTAAGTTAAGTCCAATCCATCACCATCGGTAAAGTTTATCTTTATCTTTTTTTCTTTTGTTTTTATTGATGTTTGGTAAAGGTTGACCAAATGTTTTGGTGTACGATAGGTACACGTCTAATGTCTTTTTGCATACCACATCAATTTTCTTGTTTTGCCTTAGTATTACTCCACTTTTGGTGGTGTAATGAGGTTTTTTTTTTTTCTGAGAATTTGAGGAATTACTACCATAAGAACCATAGTGTTGGGGATTCCTTCCACGACCATGACTATGTCCTCTTCCTCATCCACGTCCAGGAGTTTAGGATGATATTGCATTCACTTTAAAGAATGGTTCATTATTTTGTAATTTCTTATTACTATTGCAGGAGCACATTCGAGGTAAGAAATGTAGTAAATTTTTTTTCTAACATGTTTTTTTTGTGATTTTTTCTCCTTACAGTTTTAATTTAGGGTTGATTTTGAACAATGCAAAGTTATATTCACTAACAGTTTTATAATATTGCAATTTTAAGTGTATTAAATCATGTCAAGCTTTTGGGAGAATCACTGTTTTCTAGTGGTCATATCTTTCCTTCAAATCACTCCATACAGTAAAAGGATCCTTTACTATAAAATACTCATTTTTTAAACCTTCATGGAGATTATGGCAAAGGAAAATCAATACTTCTGCACGATCTTATAGAGATGCTTGATTTTCTTTTTTGATCATTGTTCCAAGATTCATTACATCAAGATGTATTTCAGCATCAAGGATCCAAGATAGATAGTTCTTTACTAAAATGTCAAGTGCCACAAATGTGAGTTTTGTGAGATTCAACATTATTAAATAACTTCAGATATATGACAAAATAATATTATTAGAATTAGTTACAATAAATTGATAATAGTAGTATATTTTTTTATTATAATTAAAACCAAATAATTTGCTTATAAATTTTGATAATATATAACATAATTTAAATGAATAAAATCAATAGTAATATAAATATGTAAAATTTATTCTATACAAACAACTTCAAGTTTAAAATACGAGAATTACCTTTAGAGCAATTCATATTGATAATGTGTTGTAAAATGAGAATAAATGCAAATAAAAGTAGAAACAAATATATATTATGTAAATAATCAAATAAGAGAGTTGAGAGAAAAAAAAATTCTTTCTTGCTCACGATATTTGTTACACAAGCGATGGGAAGCCTTTTTATAGGCTTTTCAAATGTCTTCCATTAATGTTGAATTAATGGAAGTCATAAATAATCTTTAATTAACATTTATTATAATAATTTGGTGGCATTCACTACTTCATTTATAATAGAAAATAATTTTTTTTCTTATTTCTTCTCTCTATGAAATAATACCAAAAATCTTTAAATAATTTTAAGAAAGATCATTAAAAAAATGGAACATAAGGGTTTGTTTGGTTGCTATTTTTGAAAATTGCTTTGGAAAACAGGTTTTAAGACTAGTTTTTAGTGTTTTCGAAAAAAAAAATTGTGTTTGGGAACTGAATCTTGGAAAATAGTTTTTGTTCTAAAAAAAATACGTTTAGTTGAGTTAATAAAACAGTTTTTTTAGAACAAGTAAAACAAAAATATGTTTGAACGTTGTTTTTTTTTTTTAATTAATTAGTGTTTTCTTCAATTAAGTTAATATTGTAAATATATAAATAATTTTTAAATTCACGCTTCATTTAAATTAAAAAAATTATTCCATTTTAAAATTTTTATACCAATTATAATTTTTTTAAATAAAAGATTACTTTGTAAACATGTCTAACTATATTTAATTTCAATAATATTTTTATTCGTACATTTGGTAAACTCCCTACTCATTTTGAACATAAATGAATCGTATTAATACATGTTTTCGTTAAAAACATCATCCAAATTATATGTATACTAACACAATCAATATTAACACAAATAAATACTATAAGTATTATGATATCGAAATCATATTTTAATATAATATATTAAAGTTATAGAGTTTATAGATGACAATTTTTAAGATAATATATACATTTATTTAGCAATAATTAAAATAAAAAGAAGAAAAATGATAAATAATAAAAAAAAACACACATACACAACGATGCTACACTCACAATAATTAACCAATAAGTAGAATACAACTTTTAAGATTTGTTGTAGGCATTAGGCGTCATAAGTTGGCAAGTAGTTGTTTGTGTTATTGTGAATCATACTTGTGAACCCATATAAAGTATTGAGGATGTTCCTAAAATACATAATTGTTAAAAAGAATAAAATATGATGTGTGTATTTTACTAATATTAATTTATTTTCATGTGATAGTTAAATATACTTACATAATATAATGGACAATGATAAAACCAATGACCATTGTTCTTTTGTGTTTTTGACATGAAAATACACATACATCCACACCCATAATAACACATATTTTTTTTGTGTATCCTACTTTTATAATTATAAACAATATTTAAGCATTAGAAATTACAACATACATCAGATAACATTAATGAGAACTAATTAACAAAAGTGTTACCCTTGTGTGAAGTTCCTTCATAGGAAAAGAATATGGTAAAAATTCAATGGAAGCATTGTCGGAGGTGACGTGATAAGAAACACCATTGTCCAAAAACCATGTTGGCATGTTGGAGTTCTTCGCAGTGAAATGAGCTCATAGTTGCCATGGAAAGAATGGCATTTATGCACTAAAGGTATTAGAGGATTCAACTAGTACTAAATGGAATGAAGGGCAACATATGATAGTATGTTTTGAATTTAGTAGATTTGGAAATAGCCAAGATAAAGTTGTGGAGAATTACAAGTTTTTTTAGATGTGTTAGGCTCGACATTTGTTGATGCAAGAAAGCAAATACTAGAGGTGGGCGACATATGCTAGCTTGTATTGTTACTACCAATGGTTGAAGATAAATGCAAACTATTGTTGGTGTGTCCTAAGTTACGATTAGAGGTGGATGAGTTGCGCTACCCATAGTGGTGCAACTCATTAGATTATTAGAAACAGGGAAATATGAAGGATTAGGTTTGGTACCTTAGAGAAATGCTTCAAAGTTGAGAAGATTTTCATGTAGTTCCTTAAAGGAAATAAGATTGTCTTTGGTTTGAATTGCATGAACTAGTTCTTTGTAGTCTTCTCCAAGACCATCTAGAATTTTTTCTAAGAACCTCATCGTTAACTGGTGCACTAAGAATTGTGAGTTCATTAGCTCTAACTTTGATGATCTAAAGGAATTCAGTGACACCTATAGATCCCTTGGTAAAACTCTTGAGTTGGGTTTTAACCTGCAAGATTCATCCTTGGGATGGCTTAACATATGTGGTGGCTAAAATTGTTCATGTTTTTTGTGAAGTTTTTACTTTTGCAATGATAGAATTGTCGCAAGAGACAATGAACCAATTATCACATTCATAAGTAATTGATTCTATCGAATCCAAATTGTATAAGTTGAATTTGATATAGTGACTCCATTTTGGGTGAGAGTTGTAGTTGGGCAACGCTTTGATCTATCTACATATCCCAAAAGATCATAGCCAACGAACAATGTTTGAAATTGTAGTTTCTAGGACACATAGTTGGTAGATGTGAGTTTTAATGGAGTTTGGGTTGGAACATTGATACTAATCAAGGTGCTATGAGAGTCATTCACATTGTGAATGGTAGTGTTTGGTAGGATTGGGGACATGGGGTTGTTAGTAGTCGTGTTGGGGAAGGAAAAAGAAAAAGAAAAAAAACTAATAATGCTCTAATATCATAATAGGGTATGATGTTTTGGAAAATACAACTTACTTTTCATTGAGATGATATGTATATAGACATACCTTAAATTGTTGAGAAGATAACAAACAGACCTAAACTAACTAACGATGAATAGTTGAAAGACTCCGATATACAAGAAGTAGCTAGAAGATGAAGTAAAAGAAAATTAAAATATAAAAGAAACAAATCTTATCAAAACCATAATTTGAAATGGAAGTCCTAAAATAGCTAAAAAAAAGTCCTGAAATAGCTTTTTGTTATGTCTTTAGCTTGATTGCCTCAAAACATATTTTGGATAAGAAGCAAGATGTCATTTCAAAACACTATGATATGTTTCCTGGACTTGGAACTTGAATAAGCAAATGATCATGACATATTGTATTATAACCTTATCATTAATAAACCTCAAACTATGCATAAGACCCTATAACTATTGCCATTTTATTATTGTCACAATATAGTGTCAAGAAGGCGATCTTGACACCATTGACAAGGACACAATACTTGCTTCCTCACATGCCTTTAAGAGATGATGCATTAGTACATTAGTCTTGGTTCATTTTTATTACACTTTCTAATGTAACATCTCAAATTAATTTTAGGGGTAAAATAGAAAATTAGAAATTCTACATAAATTAAATAAATTTATAAGGGTAGAAAAGTCTTTTTGCTCTTAGAAGCCCTAAGTATAAATTAGATTTTTCTAACTTCTCTATACAGAAACCCTTTTATGTAGAGATCAGATAATGTAGGGTAACGTGGGTCGAAGATTTGGGAGTCTAGGGTTTGAAGATTAACTTTCCATGTAAGATTTTAACCCTTACTTTAGTATTTTACATTTGTTAAATAGTTTGAAACATTAAAAATTCTTTGGAAGATCTTAATCTAGATTAGGATTGTTTATTTAATTTTTAGATCAAAAAGATTGAAAATTTATGAACATAAGTAGTGTTATTAATAAAGATTGAAAATTTTCGAATATTCGAATTAATAGGTCCAGAAAAAAATATAGAAGCAAATAAATTATAGTTTTGGATATGGAAAAAAATAATAAATAAAACCTGTGAGTAAGAAAGTTGAGAGATTTGTGAGTTGAACACACAAAAAAAAAAAAAGAGGTTTTGTGGTTGTTTGTGCCTCCATAGTGGTTGTTTCTTCAATATTTTCAAAAGCGAAATGGTCATTAAACCGGAAAAGTTACCGATTCACGATTCATTAATCGAACTGATGGTCAAACTACGGTTGAACCAGTGACATCATAAATATATAATTCATATATTATTAAAATTAAAATAATTATTAAAAATAAAAATAATAATTTATATATTATTTAAAAATCAAAATTTTATTTAAAAATCATAAACTTATTTTAAAATTATAAATTTATTTAAATATATGAGTAAGACAATATTTTCAAAATTTTATTTAAAATTATAATTTTTTATTAATTAAAATTAAAATAATAATAATGGAAATAAACTAATAAAGTAAATAAAAATAAAAAAATGTAAAGAAAATCTTAAAATGTGAGGGAAAGACTGATTCAACCATTGACATGGCACCCCCAATGTTGGCTAGAGGTGGGAAGTGAGGGGTTGGGAGTAGCAATAAGAGTTGGAAAAGAAGTGCAACAGTGATAGTGGCAATGGCAAGACAACAGTCGGGGAAATGGTAGAGGGCAAGGGTAGGATCTGGAATGGGGGGAGTTGTCGGCATGTCATCCCCGACGTTGGGTTTGCGGAAGAGTTGCGAGGGGAGGCCGATAGCAAGAATTACGAAAAAGAAAGGTACAAGAGCAAATCTACGTAGGGTTGCTATTAGGGGAGGAGAGAAGACTATGTTTTTATACATAACAAAACAACATCGTTTCAATGCCAGAAGCATCAAAACAACGTCATTTTGATGAGAGGGAAAAAAATAAAAAATCTTGAACCGTTCTATTCAAAGAGAACCGATTGGCCCAAAAAAAATAAAAAATAAAAAGGTTCGTTGGTCCAACCTTTGGCCAATTCAATTCACTAGACCGAACCAGAACAGTTACAAGTCGGTGGTCAAATTGGTTAGTCCAGTTCAATTTTTAAAACCATATTTTCTTTTGTTTACAATAGAAAATATGGAGATATTATGTTTTTTTTTTCTTTAAGTTTGAATAAATAAAACAATGTGTTTAACTTTGGTTTGTTTAGCCTTAGTCAATGATATATAATATTCACCCTTTGGCCCTAGTCAATGGGATAAAATAATTGACTTTTAAATCATTGGGTACCATTTGATATTTGATAACCATAGTACAAATATTTTAAATGTATTTGATTTGGATTTGATATGAAACTATTTTGACATAAATATGAAAATGTTTGGTTGAAAAGTTTTGAATGTATTAGCACGTTAAATCGAAAAGTTTTTATTAAAAAAATTACATGTTATATCTCCTATTTTCAATCATAAATAATTGTTTTGTTGAGGGGTGATCAAGAGGCATTCGAAGTCCAACAGTCACCTGTCATGCATTAAATGCTAACGACTAGTGAACTGGTCAAACCAGAGCCTTGTCCGGACGAATCCCTAACGGCTAGTTTGGTTGTTTTTCTCTATAAAAAGGCTTCAATCTTCATTATTTCAAGAACTTAACTTTCCTAAACCTTTCTTGAATATATTTGAGCCTTGGAAGAGTGTTTTTTTTAGTGAACCATCATTATAAAACTTGCATATCATTAGTGCACCATTCAATCCTATTCTATCTTGTATCTTTTGAGCCTAAAGTTTTGTATTAGGATTTTGTGAGATTATTTATTATCTTCATTTGTAAATTTTTAAGAAAAGTCTAAGTGTAAGATATCACTTAGGGATTCTCAAATGTGGAGTATCACTTGAGGAGTTATTCAAGAATGCGGTATCTCTTGAAGATTGTAAAGAATACTTGGAGCTTAAAGTCTAAGAGAGTAGATTGGAACCATAATCCAATTGTATTGCTTGAAGGCTAGGTTTGAAAGTCTTGAATTAGTAGAACCTCAAGCTTGGGATTGAAGGTAGAGGAGAGTGGATATAGGTCGAGTTGCGCTGAACCACTATAAAAATCTTGTGTTTACATTCTCTCTTTCCTACTCTTTTACTTTATATGCAGTTGTCTTTATATTTTTTTATTATATATTTGCATATAATTGTCTTTTGCATTTACATAATTTAAATTTATAAAAAGAGACATTTACCCTATTCAACCTCTCCTCCCTCTTCTTTAGGGTGATTACCTTAGGTTAAATTAGCTCAATTTTCTAACAGGTAGGAATAAATATTTTGAGTTAGTATAGCTTAGATAAGGTACATTGGATTCTTACCAAGGTACTTGTGATTTTTTGAAAGACCTTGATCGCTAGTTAACTTAATTTGATCTTATTATTAATGAACTAAGGGTCGAATCTACAAAATGGATATGAGCTTTTGATTAGATAAAATTGAGAAAGAAAAAAAACCGTTATCTTCAATTGGTTTAAGAGATCGATTTTTCAAAGTAAAAATCTAAATTTCGGATGTAATATTGGTTTTAAGATTCAATTTGATCTTAGATTGACTTTAATCATAAACCCTAGATTTTACAATGCTCTCTTTATAAGGATTTAACATTAGATTATAAAATCTTTGGATACACCCTTTTGTTTTATTTATTTTGCTAAATATTTTATAAAATCTTTATCTATCTTTTTATTCTCATTTATTTTAACTAGGCTTTCAGTAGAGCAATAAAATAATTAACATTTCCAATATAAAAATAACTCAACTCATTACTATTAATCCCAAAATATAATGATCTGAAATACTACAGAACCATAGTAACTCTATTTCTAGTTTTTCTTAATCAATGTTATCATGTATTATGCATTTCGATAGAAAAAAATAATTTCAATATAAGGCATGATAATGTTAAAGATGTTTTGTTGCAACAAAGGACTCTTCAAAGCATTACAAGACAAGAGACAAAAGAGCATGAAGGTTGAAAAATGGAAAAATTAAAAGCAAAAGTAAGTATTATTCATTTAAGTTTGGTTTATAAAAAAAATATAGTATTTTGAAAAAGTTAGGAAAAATTTAAATCTCGAAATCTCTAACAAATATATTATATTTAAAGAAACGATTACATGAGTTGAAGATGAATCAATATAGAAATCGGTACCAAATAGGGTAGATCGGTTCCCATTGACAGCCTAATTCGATTAGGTTGCTCGATTATACCCTAACATGGTTCAGTACGCCACCTTCTCTGCTTCTTTTTCCCCTTCCATGTCCTCATATGTTTCCATATATCCGCTGTTGGTGATGGTGACACATACTTGTCCTTAAATTTTGCATCCCTGAGTGAAACCTGTTCATGGGGCCAAATGTTTGATGCCCATAAGAAAACCTGGTTTGGAGATACGTCACATGTTTGTTAAATTATTGTCGTATAATGCAAATTATAACTAGAGGCCACTCCAGCTGAAACCATATCCTTCCAGTAGAGAGACATGCATTATTGGAATGGAGGATATTGCACCAGTTGCAGGAGGACACAAGAGTAGATTGATGGGGGCAAATCCAAGGCCGCGTCAACTGATTGCCTATTGTTAATTCAAACGTTTAATCAGTCCCTCTCAAACTCGAGATACGTGGCTCATTTGCCAAATAAGAAAGCTTTTAAAAACCGTATCTGTTGGCTGCAACAATGATGATGTCCGCCTCATGTTGGTTTGTTTGTGTATTAAGTGAAGTTTCAATTCATCCATTTTCATTGAAAAGAAATTTGACATTTTCCACTTCATCTATAAATGTAACAGTCAAAACAGTTTGGATTAGGACCCACAACATAGTAAGTCGGTTTGTTGGAAAGTTGAACATCTAGAAGTATGATAATGATTCTTCAATGAACTTTCAAGAGGGGTATTACTTCATATTTCAAATGTCAAAATGTTAGGACAAGCATCCCCAAAGACTCTAGCTGAGGATTTTATTTTATTTTGAGCCTACAAATGTTGAGTTTGTTGGCTTTGTGGGTTAATTTCTGAAAACAAAGTTCAAATTTGAAATTTAAAATCATGTTTTGCCCTCAAACTTTATTATCTATTAGTTGTTATCTTAGTATTTATATAAAATATGACAACTCAGTATAAATTTACTTCTATCTTTCAAATTATTTTTAAAATTTTTTAAATTTGAGGTATTCAAAGCCATTGTCTAGTTTTTTTGTATGTTTTTTAAAACAAAAATTGAAAAATAATTTTTGAGAAAAACGGTTCTATAATGTTTTGTAAAACGAAATTTTATTTGGGAACTTAAAATGTTTTTAATATTTTTAAATATATTTTAAAAATAATTTTTATATCAAGTGATTTATTTTTAATCATTCTATATACTTGTATAATTATTATAAAATAGTAAGTAGAAAACAAATAAAAACAAATTAAAGATGTTATGTGAAGACACCATGTTTTATGTTTTTAAAAACATAAAACAAAAGGCAGTTTTTTATTGTCAAACGTGTTTTCTTGTTTTTTTGTTCTGGAAAGCAGAAAATTGTTCTGAAAAATAATTGTCAAACAGAACTTTAATTTTTTAAATAGTTTTTAAAATTTATTATATTTTTAAGTCACATGTCAAAGAATCTTACATTTCATATAAAAGGAGTTACAATTTTTTGTTCTAGAAAAAAAACTAAATAATTTATTATATTTCAAATTTATTTCACTTATTTTAACTCTTTTATATAAAAATTAAATAATTTCAAAATGCATAATTTTTTAATTGATTTTAATTTTCTTTGCAATATTGTAAAGTAAAATCAAATATGAGAAAATTATTTTTTTTACTATTTTTTTCCTTTTCTTTAATATTTTTTGAAAATCAAACATAACCTTAATACTTTTCGAAAACCAAACATACCCTTAAATTTTTTGGAAACCAAACATAAAAAACAAATAAAATAGAAGATAATTTTTTTTTGTCTTCTCTCTATGAAATCATAACAAAGATCTTTAAATAATTTTAAGAAACAAATAAAATAGAAGATAAAAGTTTTTTTTTATTATCTTTCCACCAAAAAAATATGCAAAAACTTTAAATATGATCTCTATTCTAATCACACTTGTTCTTCTTAATTTTCTTTTCCAAAACTTTTCATTAGTTAACTAGATTTCATATCAAGCACACTTAGATGTAGATAAGATTTACCATTTTAAAAAATAATTTGAAACTCAAAAATTGATTCAATTAATACTAGAAAGTTACATAATTCAAATTTGATCTAATTAATATTAAAAAATAATATATCAAAACTCATTTTAAATAACGTTCTAATCTTTTTTTTAACACATAATTGTATTTTCTTCAAATTCTTTAGTTGGAAAATAAATTTCAAATTAAACAAAACAAATGCATTGAATTCATTAATAGGATTAGTAATTTTTAAAAATAATATGAAATTCAGATATTAAACTAATTAATAGAAAAATTGGTTTGAAGTGATTTTGTTGTTTCTTTTCTACATAAAATTATATATATATTTTCTCCCTAGGCAAATAAATTTTGAATCAAGAAAGACTTAATGCTTTAAATTCGTGAACAAGTTTATTAATTTTAAAAAATATTTTCAAACTCAAAAAATAACTCAATCACTTTTAGAAATTCATGGGCAAAAATGGGTGTAGAATGACTTTGTTGTTTCTCCTTTGCATGCAACTACATTTTCTTTTCTGAATTTACTCACTCAACTAATGACCTTAGAATCAAGTGAGATATATCAATAAGTCTAATAATTTTTCAAAAATTAGAATTTAAAAATAAATTATATTAGTACCATAAAATAAAATTGGTTTGGAATATGTAACGATTCTACTTTTTTATTTTTACACATAATTATATTGAATTTTTTAACGAGGCAAAAATATTTTAAATCAAGTAAAACTTTAATGCTTTAGATTTTTAATGAATTTACTCATTTTGATCCAATTAATTTCAAAATATATCAAAATGGACCCAAAATACTATGTCTATAATTGAATAGTAATAGCAAAAAAAAATAAAAAATTATTATTCTTTTACGAAGATGTTAATATTCATATTTTATAAAATATAGTAAAATAATATATTTTTAATAGAAATATAATTTTTTATTTTAATATAATTTTAGCAGTAAAATTTTACTAAAAGTTATTTATTTTTTAATTTATTGGTAATTACAAAAATATTTTTAACAAGAATTAATTAAATTTAAGTAATATTACATAAATTGAATTAACAATTTTTTTATAAAAAAAAAAGTTTTGGTTTTAAAAAATATGGTCAAAGAGACCTATGGTATCTTTTATACATAATAAAATAAATTATGTTTAAAAGATGAAAACTTACCTTGTATAAATTAAAAACTGCTATTCAATAAAATTATAAAATTTAAGATAACAAAATTTTAATTTTTAGAAATCACTATCTTTTTTAAAATATATTTATTTACTTTTTATATTAGACCTTTTATATTCTATTAATTGTATAAGAGTTTTATTGCAAGCTAAGGCTGAATTATTAGGATAACGACATATTTGTCCTCTGGTTAACCATACATTGTATCCTTGAGTGAGACCACTTGACATGGGACCCATTGGCTGCCCCTTGGTTATTGATTGCCCCTTGGTTTTATGCCCATTGGATACTTTTTTATGGACGTTGTTTTATAAATCAATTTATTAACTTAGAAGATGTTTCATAAAGGTTAGTAAACGACCGAAAGTTTACTTAACATCTATTTGATGAATTTCCCATTTCTTTTGATCTACAAGTGCAGTTATCATGTGAACGATATCTAGTCTAGTAATTACTCCAAAAACTTCAAAATATTCAACACCTAACATTTGCTTAAAAAATAGGCTTCTACTACTAATCTTACCTTAAACCGATCAACTTTACCATTAGGCATATGTATATTTTGTCTTATAAACCCATTTAATACTAGTAGACTTTTTTTCCAACTAGTTGAGTAGTTAGCTCCAATGTATTTCTTTTCTTTATTGATTGAATTTCTTCATTCATTACTTTAATCCATGTTTCATCTCCTATTACTTCTTTATATGAAATTAGGTCACAATCTACAAATAAATGAAAGTTAAATGAACCTTAACTAGTAATTTTCATCTTTAATAATCCTTAAACAGGTCACACCCAAAAGTCAAAAACCATGACTTCAGTTCAATTCTAAGAATAGCCCATGATTCCAAAATTTTCAAGTGTGAATAATGGAAGGATTTATAATGTTTATGATAGTCAACAAGTGATTGATGATTCATTGCACAATTAGTAACCATCTAAAGGTTACGTACTCTCCCATAGAGCATAAGGTACCATCATAGAAAATTAGTCACAAGGCTTTGAAAAGCTAATACTAGATCTTAACCTAGAGTAATCATTTGTAAAGGTGATGAAGTACTCATACCCTCACCGTGCATAGATATTAAAAGGTCCACATACGTCATTATGCACTAACTTTAAACATTCATTAGCTCTATATCTTTTAGTAGTGAAGGGTCTCTTATTCATTTTACCTTTTTATATAGAATTTTCAAACTAGAAGATCCTCTAAAATTAAAGAATGCAATATTATTGCAAACTTAACCGATCTTTGTATCATATTTAGATTAATATAACCTAGAAATAAGTGTCAAATCTATGTTTGATCAGTGTTAGGTTCCTTCCTTTTAAGTGAGATATGATTATTCTCATTACTTGGCAATAATGATAATGGAGTCACATTATAAAAATTATCAACCAATGATCTTGAGCATATAAATGAAACAGTCATTTTAATAATAACTTGTTGATTGAAAAACACTAAATAATTCAATTTACATAGATTAGAAACTAAAATCAAATTTTTTTCTAGACTCGAGAACATAAATACAATCTTTAAGTTCTAGAAGACAATTATTCTCTAAAATAAGGGTAACGTCTCCTACTACCTACATAGTAATTTGAAGTCAAAGTTAAGAACATGTCCCCATCATTTAGACTTCTCCTTAGTTGAAACTCTTGTAAAGAATTATAATATGGTCAATGGCCCCGGAATCCATCCATTGAGTTGGTGGAATCTACCATTAAACATGATCCAACTAAAAGTAAAAGATGCATGCATGGCTTTTTCTTCATGAATTCAAGACATTTATTTTTCCAATGACCTTTTTTTTCCATAAAGGAAGAATTTTCCCTTCCCCTTGCCCTTCTTACTCTATTTCTTGAACTTTCCCTTTTGTTCGGTGTTTTTCAAAATTGTTCTTCTTCTAGTTGCTAGAAAAACCTGAAGAACCCTTGATTGTCATATGAATACCCTTTTGGTATTTGAGAATCCCCTTAGTTGTTTGGAGTTCCTTCATCAATTCAAGTAAGTTCATCACCAACTTATTTATAGTATAGTTGAGCTTGAACTACTTAAAGGAAATGGACAAGGTCTTTAAGACCATATCAACCTTTGTTTTCTTGTTGATCTTAGTTCTAAGGATCTTCATCTCATTAAATAGTCTGATCATACAAATCATATGATCTCCAATGGGAGTTCCTTCTAACATCCTGGTGTTTATAATGGTCTTAAGAGCAATCTATCTATTTGACCTTCCCTTATCAACAAAAATTTCCTACAAACTGAAGAGAATATCACAAGTCATGACAATTGACACATGCTATTATTGCAACACGTTATCCAAAGATCCAAGTATGATGCACTTGGTCTTCTAATTTGTCTTTTGCCAACAATGATATACATCCCTCTCTTTCTACTTGAAATCTTCATTAGGGGAATTGGGAGCAAATTCCTAAGTTACCCATTTTAGCTCCTCTAATGTGAGTTTATGATAAATTTCTTTTGCAATCCACATAGTTTGGTCCAACCAATTTCTTATAAGTGTGAATAAGATTAATAGGATTGTATGACATGATGGCTATAACATAAATAAAAACAATGCATTAATATAAACTAAGCATTCACCACCAAGCAATAAATAAAATTAAGAAAAATGTGGAGTTGTTACAACTACATATGCTTTTGCAAGGTATCCTAATATAATAAGAATCAAGCTTACGATGGGTAGGTCATGACTTTATTACTAATTAGAGATCCTCTTAGATTAATCTTCTTACCTTAATCAACCTCAAGGCAAAATCAGTATACCTTATTTTTTGGCCCTTGAAATATGCAAGTGGGACCATAATGAATGATTTAACCACTTCATATTCAAGTTAAGTGCATAACCATTATCCTTGACATCAATGTCACTATGCGAAGAACCCCACCGTTGGAGTAGTTGCTCCCACTACAAACATGTGTAATCTCGTAAAAATAAAAATAAAAATAAAAAAATAAAAAAATAAAAAATCATCTTCTTTGATTCCTTGGACCCAACCCACCATTGGGGTGGTGATGAACCAAAATTAAGATGAACTTCATAATGAAGGTCGTGGGCTTTGCTAAGGCCTTTTTCTACTTAATCTTTTGGAAATACAAGCTTTTATTAAAAGATAGTAATACCTTAATTGATAAAATATTTTCTATAAAAATTCTCCTAAAAATGTTCATTTCCTAAATTGGAAGCTTAATGTAAAAGGAGAAGAAGATTTTCAAAATCTAAAAATTTCCATGAGAGCACCTTATTTTTAAAACAAGACCTCAAAATTTTCAAATAATAACTCTCCACATCTATACATTATTTCTGATTTAAATAAACACTCTAAATTTGGAATGCATTTTCAAAATATTTTATTTCCATTAAATACTATAAATTTGGATTGTGAAATCTTTGAATACTTCCTTCTTGTTTTGTTTATTTTATTAAATATTTAAAAAAAAATCTTTATTCATCATTTTGCTCTCATTTATTTTAATTAGGTTTTATTAATGTAAGTAAATAGTTAATCTTTCTAATTCAAAATTAATTGAATATATTATTGTTGATAGCAAAGGACAATAATATGAAATACTACAAAACCGTAGTAATTATATTTCTGGTTTTTCTTGGTTAGGGTTATTTTGTATTAAGTGTTTTTATGGAAAATAATAATTTCAATTCTAGCATACTAATGTTAATGATAGTTTATTGTAACAAAGACTTTTTAAAGCATTACAAGGCAAAAAAAAAAAAAAAAAAAACAAAAGAGCATAAAAGGTTGAAGAATGGGAAACATTAAAAGTAGGAGTGATAAGCACTATTCATTAAGTTGGGTTTTTGAAATAAAATATAATATTTTGAATGAGAAATCTCCTTTCAATTTACGGCAAAATTTAGAAAAATTTTATATCCACAATTTACTATTCAAACCAAATGGTTATTATTCTAAATTTATCCTATTAGGGCAGGTATTTTAAAAAACACAACACAATATCCACTATAGTTTTTTTAAAATAAATAAATAAAAAGTAAAAAAAAAAAAAAAATCTCAACCTCATTCCAAGCCAAATATTTATCTATATTCTAAATTTATCCCGGACGGATTGGACATCTGAAAAAACTCATGCCATCTCATTGATTGCCTAGTTGGATTGCGTTGGTCGATATATACCCTCACAAGGTTTAGTACACCACCTCCTCTGCTTCTCTTCCCCTTCCATGTCCTCAAATGCTTCCATATATCCACTGTCGGTGATGGTGACACATACTTGTCCTCAAACTTTGTGTCCTTGAGTGAAACCTGTTCATAGGGCCAAATGTTTGATGCCCATAAGAAACCCTGGTTTGGAGAGACGCCACATGTTTGTTAAATTATTGCCGTATATTACAAATTATAACTAGTGTCAACTCTAACTGAAACCATTTCCTTCCAGTAGAGAGACATATGTATTATTGGAATGGAGAATCTTCCACCACTTGCAGGAAGACACAAGACTACAAGAGTCGATAGATGACAAATCTAAGGCCACATCAACTGATTGCCTATTGTTAATTCAGCTGTTCAATCACTCCCTCTCTAACTTGAGAATTCAGATACGTGGCTCATTTGCCCAATAAGAAAGCGCTTAAAAGCCACATCTTTTGGCTGCAAGAAAGATGTTGTCCCTCTCGTATTGGTTTACTTGCGTATTAACTTTAATAATTATGATTATGATTCTATAATAAACTTTCAAGGGGATATTATTTCATATTTGACATGTCAAAATTAATGTTAGGAGAAGCATCCCCAAAGACTGTAGCTGAGGATTTTATTTCATTTTTCGCCTCCAAATGTCTATCTTCAGTGGGAAATTTGAAAGAAAATATAAATAAAAAATATAAGAAAAAAATAGTGAAGAAAAATAAAAAATAAATAAAAAATAATTAATTATTTTCATTTGTTATTCAAACTCATTTTATTTATTTTAACTCATCAATATAAAGATTAAATAATATAATAATACACAAATTTTTAACCGGTTTTAATTATACATATTGAATTTTCCTTTATATTTTTCATATAACAACTAAACATGACAAAATCATTTTTTTTTCCCAGAACCAAATGTAACCTTAGTTTGTTGGCTTATGGGTTAATTTCTTGAAGCAAAGTTCAAATTTTAAATTTTAAATCTTGTTTTGCCCTCAAACATAATCTATTAGTTGTTATTTTAGTATTAAGATACACCTCTTATTTTTTATTTTTAAAAATAAAAGACAATAATAATTTCGAAATCAAATATAGAAACTAAATATGAAATTACTGATAAAATATGAAATGGGTCTATTTATAGCATCCTACAAAGTAAATGAAATGTGTAAAATGACTTTGGGCTATATTTTGTTCCCATATAGTATTAAAAAAAGGTTAAGAAAATTGGTTTTATCATGTTTAGTTTTATCATGCATAAAAGTTATTGAGTTTAAAGTTATGTTTAATTCCAGAAAAATGCTAAGAAAATAAAAAAAAAAATGTTTAAAAAAAATTATTTTTTCATGTTTGATTTAATTATGAAAATACAAAAAAAAAATTAAATATATTTAACACCAATAAGAAACTTATAAATTTTTAAATTATTTAATTTTTATATAGAAGAGTTAAATAAGTAAAATAAGTTTGAAGTAGGATATTAATATGATTTATTGACTTTAAGTCTATTTTTATTTTCTTTTACTTTTTCTTTCCTTTTATTTGTCCTCTTTCTTTTTTCTTTTTTTGTGCATTTTCCCTCAAACTTTCTAAGAACTAAACATAACTTAAGGAAAGGAAAAAAAATGCTAGGCTATATTTGGTTCCTAGAAAAATTGATAGAAAATGCAAAGAAAATAAAAAATAGATTGAAAATCAATAATTTATTTTTATATACTACTTCAAACTTATTTAAATTATTTAACTTATTTTAACTCTTTGGTATAAAGATTAAATAATTTAAAAGACATAATTTTCCAATTGATTTTAATTAAATTTGATCTTCTTTGTTATCTTCTAAACGTTAACCAAACATGAAAAAAATCATTTTTCTTAATAATTTTTTTTTATTTTCTTAGTATTTTTTGAGAACCAAACATAACTTTAATATTTTTCAAGAACTAAACATAACTTTAAATTTAATTTTTCAAAAACCAAACATAGTCTTTGAAATTATAATTTTTCTTCTCTAAAACTTTTCATAAATTAAATAGATTCCAAATCAAACACACTTGGATGTACATAGGTTTTACTATTTCTTAAAAATAATTTGAACTAAAAAATTGATTCGAGTAATACTAAGAAGTTACATAACTCAAAATTGATCCCGTTAATATTAAAAAAAATAATAGATCGAAACTAATTTCAAATAACTTTTCTAGTTTTTTTTTTATTGGTCAAATAAATTTCAAATCAAGAAAAACATGCATTAAATTCATTAACATGATTACTAATTTTTAAAAATAATTTCAAATTCAAATACTGAATTGATTAATACAAAAAATTTGTGGATAAAAATTGATTTAGTGTATCTTTGTTATTTCTTTTCTACATATAATTATATTTTTCAAAATTTTCCATTAGACAAATAAACTCTTAATCAAGAAAGACTTAATGATTTAAATTTGTATAAAAAGTTTATTAATTTTAAAAAATATTTTAAAATTTAAAAAAATAACTCAATCACCATTAGAAATTTATGGACAAAAAATAGGTCTAAAATTACTCTATTATTTATCTTTTGCACATAACTGCATTTTCTTTTAATTTTATCACTCAACTAATGAATTTAGAATCAAGTGAGATTTATCAATGAGTCTAATAATTTTTTTAAAAAAAATTGAAATTTAAAATAGATTGAGTTGGTGCACAATAAATAATGTCCTTTCCAATTAGCTTACTATTAGTGAATGGCGAGCATACCTACGATAAGGTGTGTTTGGATGGTGTTTTTGGGTACACTCCTCCAAAGTTTAAGTTAGTTTTTGAAAGAGACAAATAATAGCCTTTTTTAGGGAGTTTTTCCTATACTTTGATGTTAGCCTTTTATTTTAATAGAGTTGTAATGTTTCATGTATCTCTTTAATACTTTAAAGTCAAGCGTTTATGTTTTTTATTACATTTGATGTAACAGTTCGCTACAATTATTACTTGAGTAATGAATATGGGTGCTGCCCTGATAGCCCTTTGTCTCTTTGATACTCGGAGGATAAATGGATTCATACCTGTATGGATGCAAGGTCCCACATATTGCAATGGGCACAAGAAAACAAAAGAATAAAATTGGTTCACAATAAGTCTATTATTTTATTTTTACGCATAGCTATATTTTTTAGATTTTTTTTCACGTGAATAAATTTTAAATCAAATAAAACTTAGAGCCTATTTAGTGGAGTTTTAAAAACAGTTTTTTGTTTTTAAAAACAGAAAACAGTTTTTAAAATTTCATAACATTGTTTGGTTATTGTTCTTTGTTTCAAACTTTTAAAAACAAAGTGAAATAGATAACAAGAAAAAATTGTTTTCACCAATTTTTAAAAATAATAGAAAGACACATACACTCTATTATTTATCTTCTACATAGAATTATCATTTTTCAATTTTTTTGGCTAGGCAAATTAACTCCAAATTGAACAAAAGTTAATGTGTTGGATTTGTTAACAAGTCTATTAATTTTTAAAAATAATTAAAAACTTAAATAATAAACTCATTACTACCATAAATTTATGAATATAATAAAATAGTATATTTTCTACTAAAAATATAAGTTGTGATTTTATTATAATATTATTATTTATGTTTTACTAAAAACTATATATTTTTAATTATAAAATTATTTTCATTTTCAATAAGACTTCAATCAAATTTAATTAATTATTATTATATAAATTGAATTTAAAATGTTTTTACAAAATCAAAACAATTTTTTAAACAAAAAATTATTCGAACAAGTCTTTTTTTAAAAAAAAAAATTATTTTTAAAAAATAACTTACCAAATATCCTTAATTTTATAAAACATTAAAAAAAAATTGATTCTTCTAACTTAAAAAAAGTTTCTAAAAAAAGCATAAGAAATCATAATCAAACAAAAAAAAATTAATTAATTAAAGTATTTATTTGACTTGTATTAAAAATGAATATTAAAATTATTTTTATCTTATAGAAATTTTTGTTTCAATATAATAAAAAAAATTGGTTCACAATTAAAAAATATATATATTTATCTTTAACTCATATATAATTGTAAATTTAATTTTTATTTTTTAATAAGACTTTATTTGAATTTGATTTCATATTATTATAAATTAATTTTATAAAATTTTTATAAAAAGTAATAAATTGTCTTTAAAAACAATACAAATTCTTTCATCTAAATAAGTTTCTTGTTTTTTGTTTTAAAAAACTATTTTTTAAAACATCTTGTCAAACACTCTAGGTTTTAAAAATTTGTTTTTTGTTCGCTATTTTAAAAACAAATTTTAAAAAACATTGTCAAACAGACCCTTAATGTTTTAAATTTTTTTAATGAATCTAATCATTTTGAAGAATATTTTGAAATTGAAAAAATTTTCCCAACAAAATCAAAATATAAAAAATATATATATTCTTTAAAAAATTAAAATTTAGTTTTTCAAACAACTTTTTTTGTTCTTTAAATAATATTTTTAAAACAACTTGTCAAATATTAAAAAATACCAAATTGTTATAAAATATGAGAATTTATCGAATTATGGGAACTCGTGGATGATGATCCATATTGATGTATATCTCTTTGTAACTCCCTATAAAAGGGAGATACCTCTCATAAAAGTTATTATATTCTCTTCCTACATTCTGATTTCTCTTTCTTATTTTCTTCTCCTTTCACTTTATAATTTTACAACACAAATAAAATAAATAATTTAAAAAAAAAAAGTTTTAGAAAATATGGTCAAAGAGGCCTATGTATACATAATAAAATAACTTATATTTAAAAGGTGAAAATTTAGGGGGTATTTGATAAAACTTAATACTTAATACTTAATGACTTAATTTAACTTTAAATTAAATTATATTTAAGTTGTTAACTTAAAACTTATTACTTAATTCTTATTTTAAATATCAAAGTTATTTGATAAAATTAAGTTAAAATTTGTTTTAAATCATTAAATTAACATATTTATCCTCACAAATTATAACCAGGGCAAAGGAGGTCAAGTAATAATGAAAATCATGGAGTAGCAAAAAAAATCACCAAGATAAGTAAGACAAATAAAGATAAAAAAAAAAAAAAGTAAAATAAATATGTGGACTTAAGAATGAGTCAATTGTTTTTACTTATTACTTAAAGTTACTTTTTACTTTAAGTTGTATCATTAAGTTATTTTAATAAACATACTTAATTTACTTAATAACCTAAATTAAAGTATTAAGTCACTTTAAGTCATTAAATTTATTATCAAACTCTCACTGATCTTATATAAATTAAAATTTGTTATTCAACAAAATTTAAGATAATATTTTTAATTTTTTTTTGTTTATTTTTAAAAATCACTATCATTTTAAAAATATATTTATTAGACTTCTTATAATCTATTAATTGTATAAGAGTTTTTATATTTTATACTAATGTAATACCATTTTTTTTTTCTTTTGGTTCTTTAATTTTAAACCTTTTTCTTTATGTCAGGATGAATTCATAATGAAATTCTTAGAATGAGAAAAGTAAGTAACTCAGAGAAATTATCAATAAATTCCTTGCACAATAAGTTAATTATATAATTAATAATATTAATTTGTTTTTATAGTAATATTTAAATAATTATAACGTTCTTTACTTATCATATTCAATTACCATTTTAATTTTAATTATAAAAAAAAATTATTTTAATATATCGAAATTTTATTGGACGCTAACGCTTAATTATTAGATAGTGACATATTTGTCCACTTGTTAAACCACCTGACATGGGGCCATTGGTTGCCCCTTGGTTATTGATTGCCCATTGGTTTTATGCCCATTGGACAATGGATACCTTTTCTTTAGTGCCCATTGATTATTTTTATGGCCGTTGTTTTATAAATCAATTTATTAATGCAGAAGATGTTTCATAAATCAGCCTTAGTAACTTAATTTAAATTATTAAATGGATTAAATATATTTATTAAAATAATTTAATATTTTATAATTTAAAATTAAATATCAAATAAATAATAAATCAAAATAATTAATTTATTTTAAATCTCAAATATGTATAGAAAATTAGAAATTTTTTTATATTAATTTTATTTAAAAACCTTAATATTTAAAATAAAAATAAAATAATTTATTTTACACAAATAATTTAAAATTATTTAAATTTGAAGTTAACTTAAATCATTAAATAATAAATATTAAATTTTAAGAAATACCTCTTAACCAATCAACTCAATGACTTCATACAACCTAATGTTACAAACTAGTCTCGCTTACAAACATTCAAACATTGAGGTCATGAAGTGAATAGCTATCTACAAAAATGTAACAATCCAAGGATGATGGATTAAACTTTTGTGTACAAGAGGAGGTTGGAATCACACACCACGTTGATGGTAATATTTACTAAAAAAATTATTTTATCTTAATCAATTCATTAATAAACATAATAACAAACGTTTATTTATAATAAATTAATTATATTTGAATTCTAACTTTAATTCATAATTTAATGGTAACTTATAAATAACATAAGAAACCAAAATAAATAACCATTTATAATATTTTTTAAATTCATATAATATGGATTTAAATCCGATTAATATTCTTAATATTTGCCACTATGCCAAGCTTTAAAGTCAATCACTCTAAGCGCATCTTCAACTTCTGGAACACATCCACATTTAATGACTTTATAAAAATATCTGCAATTTGATCTTTTGATCTACAAAACTCAAGCTCAATTTCATAAATTTTCATGAGTTCCCCAGTGTAATGAAGCTTAATGCTTATATATTTATTTCCACTTTGAAATATCATCTTCTTCTTTTTTTTGTCATGCAGTAGGAGTCTTATTATCAAACAAAATTTTTGTAGGATCTCTTAATTTATGCTTCAACTCACTAACCATTTAGTGAAGCTAAATTGCTTGACATGTGAAAATCATAGTTTCTATCGTTGATAGTAGTTAACTTGTTTCTTTGAAAATCATGAGAATGCTTTCATTCAAGAAAAAGCATAACTAGCATTACTCTTTCTAGTTTCTGCATAACCTACTTAATGACTATTTGTGTAAAGAACTTAATTGAAGTTGCTTAAATAGGAGTAGAAATTTCCATAATCATAAATATTATTCACATAACTCAAAGTTACAAATATGATTGATATGATTTTGCCATAACTAACTAATAATTCCCACTCCATAAACAATATCCACCCTAGTAGGTCAAATGGTGAAGACTTCCTTTCATGCCCTAGAGAATGTGTATAATTTACTTATTTTCCAATCCTCCCCCTTTTCATATCTAATTTCTCTACACTAGGCATGCAAATTGTTGCTAATGATTCCATCTTAAATCATTTTCAAATATCTATGGCATACTTATTTAATTGCAAGATGAAAATATCATCCTTATTTATTTATTGGACCTTAATGCCAAGAAAATAGGATATTAATTTTATATTTATCATCTCAAATTGTTATGTCACTGCCTTCTTAAAATTTTGCTGATAATTTTTTGTAAAAATTAAATCATTCACATAAAAGCATATCATTATTATAATTTGATTGAATTGTAAAATGGTTGCTTAAAAGGATACTTTTGTAAACTATGCTACAATAATAAGTTTCAATCTATGTGCAATAAACATGTGGTCCTTAATTACTTCAATCTATATAATGGCCTTTTGAGTTTGTAAACTTGCTTCTCTTTCTTCCTTAACATATCATGGTGGTTGTTCAATAAAGCTTCTTTTATAAGCATACCATTAGATCAAATGATCAATTAGATAGAATAGTTGAAAGGAAATAGATTCCATTACTTCTTTGTAAAGGTGTGTAAACGACCCGAAAGTTTACTTAACATCCATTTGATGAAATTTTCATTTGTGTTGGGATGCAAGTGCAATTATCATGTGAATGATATATCATCTAGCAATTAGTACAAAAACTTCAAAATATTCAATAACTAGCATTTGCTTATAGGCTTTTACTACTAATCTTACCTTTAATCGTTTAACTTTACTACTAGGTGTATATGTTGTCTTATAAATCAATTTAATACTAATAGACTTTTTTCCACCTAATTGAGTAGTTAGCTCTAATGTATTGCTTTTCTCTATTGATTGAATTTCTTTACTCATTATTTTAAACCACCTTTCATTCTCTATTACTTCTTTATATGAAATTAGGTCACAATCGACAAATAAATGAAAGTTAAATAAACCTTCACTAGTAATATAATTATCTTTTATTACCTCATAATCCTTTAAATAGGTCGTACCCAAATGTCAATAACCATGAGTTCAGTTAAACTCTAAGAATAGCCCATGATTCCAAAATTTCAAGTGTGAATAATGGAATTGTTTATAATTGTTTATGATAGTTAACAAGTGATTGATGTTTCATGGCACAACTACTAACCATCTAAGGGTTATGTACTCTCTTATAGAGCATAGGGTACCATCATAGAAAATTAGTCACAAGGCTTTGAAATGCTAATACTAGATCCAAACCTAGAGTAACAATTTATAAAGGTGATGAAGCACTCATACCCTCCCTATACATGAATATTAAAATGTCTATACAAACTCTAAACATTCATAAGCTCTATATCCTTTATTAGTAAAAGGTCTCTTAGTCATTTTTAAGGGTGATAATGGGATTGGTTACAGATTTATTCAAAATAATTATCATCCCCATTTTATTAAAAAATGGTTTAATATACTTTACCCCCTCAACCTATTGCGTGTTTTACATTTTGCCCCTTCACATTCAAAATCTAATAACTTACCCTCCAAACTTCTTAAAGACAAACACTTGGACAACTTGACATTCATTAAATAGAAATATCACGTATTGTACATGTCATTTAATAAGTGAGTGGTAAAATTGTCATTTTAAACAACCAAAACCCTAAAATCTCTTTTGTCTTCGTTCTTTTTCCTCCAAAGCCCCAATTCCCCGAAGCCCTAATATCTCTTCAAAGCAAGGTCCAAGTGTTGTACAATGTTGGTCTTTAAGAAGTTCGGGGGTAAGTTGTTGGATTTTGAATGTGAATGGGCAAAGTATAAAACATATGATAGGTTGAGAGGGTAAAATATATTAAACCGTTAAAAAAATTAAATGGGACAAGGTGGGTATGGGAAATTTTCCATACTTACCTTATCTTACCTGGTTTAACCTTTTTTAAAAATATTTTAAATTTTTTAAATTACATTAAAATAAATATACTTAATAAATAATTAAAATATTATAATTTTTATAAATTATTTTGTTGAAAAGTATTTATTATTATTATTATTATTATATTAAAAATAGGAAAATAAAAATTAAATTAAAATTAATTTTATATATAATCAAGGCAGACCAAAGTAATATCCAAACCCACCTTGAACTCATCCCGGGTTTTAAAAAAATTACAAACTTGTCCCTAATCCGTTTATTTTAATTTCAAACTTGTCTCATTAGGGATGAGGCAAGGTGAGTACTCGAAAAAACCTACCTTATTGTCATTCCTAGTCATTTTATCTTCTATATAGAATTCTCATAGTGAAAGATCCTCTAAAATTAAATAGTGTAATATTTCATACTTAATTGGTCTTTGGATTATATTTAGATTAATATGATCTGGGCATAAGTGCCAAATATGTGTTTGATTAGTACTAGATTCCTTACTTTTAAGTGAGATATGATTATTCTTATTACTTGGCAATAATGATAATGGAGTCATACAATAAAAATTATCAATCAATGATCTTGAACAAGTATATAAAAATAATTTATTAATTTTGAATCTATTTTTTATTTTCCTCTATTTTTTCTTTCCTTCCACTTTTCATCTCTATCCAATTTCTCTCACATTTTCCTCCAAATTTTTCAGAAACCAAACATAACCTTATATTTTCAAAAAAAAAAAAAAATTATTTCAAATTTTTTAAAATTTAAGGTAATAAAAATTTTACCACCCTAATTTTTTAAAATAATTTATTAAAAGAAAAATACAAAAAGTACGTCTAAATAACCAATTAATGATTTAATTTTCTTTATCTGAACTTTTCCATAGAAAACGAAATAGTAAGGCCAACAAAGCCTTGGATAATGTAGAATTAAATACTATCAAATTCTTTATTTTATTGTTAGATTTTATTTTATTTAAATACAGATTTGGCGTCTGCTGCAAACACAATGATTTTAGTAGCTTTCAATTTTAAGATCATATGTTAATAGGAAGGGCATGAGGAAGAGTTTGATTTGTTAGGAAGATTCGAGTGATGTGATCTACAAATTGAATTTATGTGCTGTTGTGAGGGAAACTCACATGACAAAAAGTGACATAAAAGGTGTCTGTGCCACCTGCCTAGCTATCTCTCTCCAAGTTTCGTCTCTAACTTCAACTTGCTCTCCATTCCTCGTCTTCATTATCTAATACATATTTCCTCAATTGCAATGTGAAAAAAAAAATAATAAGTAATTAAAATTTAATGATAATATTTGCAAAATGCGGTGACGAACATAAAATTCACTTACACTTTAATAATAATTATTTCGGGTTACCTTTTGACATATCCAATAATCTGATTGATTATTTCACTGATCAATTTTTTTATTTTAAAAAACTCCTAACTCCCATTTTTCTAATAGATCGGATTGAGTCAACCTACTTAAATACCCAAATCCAACTCCACGTTTGCATTAAACCCGATTTTAAACATGATGGAAAATAAAATTTGAGAAACTCATTTTTCTCAAAAATTTAGTAAAGTCAATCCATCGAGCTTTGGGTGAAAGGTCTAGTATAATACAGGCCACACAAGAAGGAGCTGAAGCTGTTTCAGGCTGTGGACACCATTCATATGGATTTCTGCATCAATCATTGTAACACCATTCATATGGCTCAAAGGCTTGAATTTCAATCTCCTCTTTTCTAGGGTCGGTTTGATTTGTATTTGAGTTATCCAATTGCCCATTGTCAAATGAAGTAGGCAGCTGCTCTGCACCTAGTCTTCATGATGAAGCATTTGCATGTCCTTTTTTTCTCTGTCCACGCATTAAGTTGACAAATGCGTGGTGGGGTTCCAATGGAGCCACATGTGGCTGCACCCACTGCCACCATGGGGCCTCAACTCCACCAAAAGTCCTCCCAACTCCATTTAAGGATAAGACACGACAACTAACGAATAAGAGAGATAACTACCATTCCTCACATGTCATAGACTCGCCAAAAATACAAACTGAGAACAAATTATCATTTACTTGTAGTCACAACAACATTCTTACAATGCTCACTTGTCACAAACCCACGCCATCCACTCCTACTTTGTACAAAAAGTAAGTCAAAAAAGGTTAAGGATAAAGGGAATTATCCGTTTCTACTACTACTGCTGCTGAGACCCCTTTCATGCCAATTCCAAGAAGCGATTGTTTCTGGGAATAGGTGTAGAGATCATATGATACTGATTTTGTTAAAAAAGAAAATTCTATAAGGTTGCCTATAACACAAAATCTCAGGAAATTAAAGCAATTCCAGACATTTGGGGGCTGTTTATGCGCAGATTTCGGCTCCATTTTCATGGACCATGGGCCTCTGATGATCACTGCACTCATTTTCACCTTGCCAACTCCAAACAATGTCTTTGAGAGCAGGCCTGGCCTCCTCCTCACAAAACTTGGTGTACTCGAGGGTGTCACCGGCGGACTTGGAGAATTGGACCAAGGCCACTTCCGGCGCCACCTCGAACACTTCGGCCGTCACCGACAACTTCCCCTTTCGCCCATCCACTAGCCCCTGCATTTTCACCTTGAAGTTCTTCACGTTCACCACTCTGAAATTGAGCTTCTGGGCCAGTGATTCGAGCTTGGCCATGATGGTTGAGGCGGAGCACTTGGAGGTGAACATGGAGCCCGACTTCCTCTTGCTCAGGAACAAGCTGGACAAGTCGAAGCCCGATGACATTGAGGATATGAACTCGAAGGCGTTGTAGAAAGGTGGTGAGGACTTTGTTCTCACCATTTCCACCTCCCCTCTACACCCTTGCCACTCCTCGTTGTTCTCTTGTTCTTCAATTGAAAAGGCAATAGGCTTCCTGAAACCTTTCTGAAACCAAGGATCCTCCATGATCGCAGAAATGGTGATTCGTTTCTCGGGATCAGCAACGAGGAGCTTCGATATCAGCCGCTTTGCTTGGGTCGAAACCCATGGAGGAAACTCGAACTCTGCCTTGAAAACCTTGGTGTACATCTTCATAACATTCTCTGCTCGAAATGGAAGAAAGCCGCAAAGCAGAACATAGAGAATAACCCCACAAGACCATGTATCGGCCTTGGCTCCGTCGTAGCCTCGCTTCCTCAACACCTCCGGCGCCACGTATGCTGGCGTCCCACACTGTGTGTGCAGCAATCCATCATTTCTGAGCTGCTCCGGCAACGACGACAGCCCAAAATCGGAGACTTTCAAGTTCTCGTTTTCATCGAGGAGCAAGTTTTCGGGTTTGAGATCGCGGTGGGAAACGCCTCTGCTGTGGCAAAAATCGATGGCGCTGACAAGCTGCTGGAAGTATTTTCTAGCCGAATCCTCTTTGAGCCTTCCCTTGGCCACTTTTGCGAACAATTCACCACCCTTTACGAACTCCATGGCGAAGAAGATTTTGGTCTTTGTGGCCATCACTTCCTTCAATTCCACCACATTGGGGTGGCGAACAAGGCGCATAACAGAGATTTCGCGCTGGATCTGCTCCATCATGCCCTGTTTCTTCACGTGGTCCTTGTTGATCACCTTGATGGCAACGCTGTCCCCACTCCCAAGCCTCTTCGCGTGGTACACCTTTGCGAAGGTGCCCTGCCCAAGAAGCTTTCCCATCTCGTATTTCTTAAACAATATGCTTCTTGCTTCATCAACAACTTGGTTCTTCTGCCCCTCCATGTCAAGCAAAATCAGACTAGTGACGGACGGTTTTTCAAAAATGGAGTGCGACCCAAGCGGGAGGTCAGAAAGAACTGGTGGCAATCATTGGAGAAACCGAGGAATCGTTTGTGACTGGGTGGAGAATTTTCTGGAGTAGAATGCAACCCAGTGGAAAAGTGAAGACAAACCGATGCAGATCACCGCCAGATATGGAGAATTGGGTGTGATCGAGCGGCAGTGAATACGCTACTGACGAAGATTGGTAACCAGAAAGAAATCTGAGGGGAAAGAAAAGGTGGTCATCGGAAAAGATTGAGTTCGGGAGGAGATTGGTGGCCGATGGTTACGAGGAAGATGGTGGTGATTGGGGAGAAAGTGGAGGAGTGAGGTGGTCTTGTAGCAAAGCAGAGACCATGGTTTTGGGGTGAGAAACGGCCAGCACAGCACATAGAAATATCTACCCAGTTGATAGGAAATTTCAACTAAACAAATTTGAAATCCAAATTAGAAGTCACCCTAAATCCTCTGTTATCTGGGAATCAGAGAATATTCCCCTTTTCTTTTATTTACTATTATTGCTCGAAAAATCTAAAGAACTAAGAAGAGAGCCTGTGTGTGATGTACATGTATATGGATGATGGAAGCATTATTTTCTTTACCATTACTTCCCTGTTATATCATATCTGATAATGAAATTATGATACAACTACCATTTTGTTGTCCAACATTAATTGCATTAAAATTACTTGGACTGATTTTATGAGGGTGCATAAATTTAGTTGAAAATTTATTAATAAACCACATAACTTAATAAATAAATAAAAAAAATCATTTCAACATTAACTGACATTTATATATATTATTTGAGTTAAATATATTTTATCCTTCCATCTTTGAAGTGTTTTACACTTTGTCCATTCACGTTCAAAATCCGACATTTTCCCTCTTAACTTATTAAATATCAATACTTTGCCCTTTGTTACAAACCTTTTATGAAATTATAAATAAGGTTGATCTTTTTCATATTTTGGTTTGAATATTAGGTATGAAATTAGATAAAATTAATTTTGAATTAATAGTCTTAAAAGTAAAAAATTTTGAATGGTTTCAAAATATAGTAACTATCAATTTTGAATTTTTATTTTAGAGAGATATTCGTATAACTATTAGTTATTTTTGCATACAGTTGCGAAGTGTGGTAACTTCGAACTTGATTAATAAATGTTTTTCTTTATATTTCAATATCGTTTCTTTACTTGACAAATTATTTCTTGACTTTTTAATAAGTTTAAAGGAGCAAGGCGTTGCATTTTAAGAAATTTGGGGAACAAATCGTTGAGTTTTGAACATGAAAGGGTAAAATATAAAATATGTCAAAGATTGGGGGAGTAAAATGTATTTAACCCATATTATTATTATTTGGACTGATTTAGGTTGTGAATTGAGGGACAAGCCTCCGGCTAACTAAAACCAAAATATGTAAAGGGGATTTTTCACGATTTAGACCGTTTAAAATGTATTTTTTTCATATCACTAAATGGTGTTTATTGTTTTTTGTCCCAAATTTGAATAGATATTAATCTAGATAACCATGAATGTATAAATCGGAATAATATGTTTGTTTTTATTAATATTTAAAATTGACTAAGTATTAAGTCTATTTTTTGTATGCTAAAATCAAATAAAAATTAGTAACCACATGTGTTTGCCTTGATAAAAAGATAATTATTATATTTGTTTTTATCTTTTATATATATATATATATATATATATGTATGTATAAAATACAAAATAAAAAAAAATAAAGTAATTTAAAAAAAAATTATGAAGTTCAACTAATATATATGATATTCGAAAAAAATTAAGTATTATGATCTTAAAAAATTTAGCATTCTTAGGTGATTTAGTTAAGTTACAATTTTGTTTCATTTTATCCTAATTTGTGGGTCTACGTGTTTCTTCATATTTCCCCCAAAAACTTAAAATTATTCTAAATTTATCTTGGGATAACATAAATAAGAAATATGTTTGACAGTATTTTTATTCGAAGTATGTTTTAATGGAAGTGTTTTCTCTTAAAGTGTAAAATCACCTATAAAATATTTTTTTAGAAAACACAATATAGAAGTGATTTTTCAGGTTTTTAAAAATGTCTTCTAAATTTTTTCAAACACCTTTTTTAAAATATATATATATATATATATATATATATATATATATATATATATATATATATATATATTAGATTAAGAATGTAAATATCGTTGAGTTAGTATTGTTGAGTTATGTGAACGCTTAACAAACTTTAAAATACATAAAGTGGATTAAAGGGAAAATTGAGAATGAAAAAAGGAAATTTGAGGAGGATTAAGTGTCCTCCATCCTAATTTTGCCAAGATTGCAACTTTCCCCATTTTGTTGAGTTTCCTCAACCAAATTAAGTCTACTATGATTTTTGAAATAAGCCTATACCAAGTAGGATTTCTCAACTATAGATATTCCTAATGGTTCTACACTTAATGTACACTTTACTCATTGCTCTCCATTAATATCTTTGTTCATTGAGTTCATAGCATTGGATCACATCCTATCAAATTATCGGTGCTACATCGTGAATGTGAGGATAAGTGTAGTTTATGCTAATGTAACTATCAAGGAAACTAGCGTCTACCAAATAATTATATGTACTTGTTCCTTCAAAATTAGTGAATTATCTTCATGATTCGTTAACCTTGTGGTTTTTATATTTATAAGCTTTTGGGAGACTTTGTGAATGGTTTTTTCACACTAATTTTGCATGTCTATTATGTAATTGGTTGTTCTTTTTCTTTACTAATTTGATATATTCTAATAAAAAATATAAAAATTAAAATTTTGATTCAAGAACATATAAGTATTAAAAATTTTATTTTTGGGAAAAACTCACCCCCTCTAGGTAGTTTTGTGATACAAGATCATAAACTTTTAATCAGTATTGGACCGAGAAAAATTTAAGTTGTTCTTACAAAGATCTTAACTCATGGAATCAGAAAGAGTGGGGTCTTCCATCAAATAATTTTCTATATTTTGATAGGAATAATTATCCCCTTTGAAAAGTCATATGAAATTCTCCTTGAAAATACAAGGAAATACAAATATGCCGAAAAGGTTTAGGATATTTTGTGAGTTACTCATGAGGCCACTTTAGTTATAAAGTTATTTAAATTATAAATGCTCACTACCAAAGTTAAAAGCACGAGGATGCACATAAATGAGTCTTTTTATTTATTTTTTATTTTTATGTTCAATTAAGTGCAATTGTGAACTCTACTTTCAACCTTAGGAAAAAAATTACCAAATCAATGAATAACATTTATTCTAAAAAAGTATTCTCTAATTTGAAAAAAAAAAAAATACTTCAATGTTCTTAAAAATAAATGAAGTAGGAAAATTTTCATAATTTTTCTTTAAATTCTTTAAAAGAAAAGCTTATTAGATTTTACAAAAGTTAAAGATATGGGGTTTGTATATATTGAGAGTCAACAAAAAACCTTTTTTTTTAATTTAATATTACTAATATTGCTCACATAGTCACATCAAAGTCAAAATTAATAGATGATCGTTAAATGCATCTACTCAATCTATATATAAAATCTTTTATTCTATATTTAGTTAACAACCAGATATGATAAGTTATTTTATAATTTATTTTATCCCATTAATGACGGGATATATTATTCCACTTATTTTATATCTTTTATACATGAAAAATGGTAATCTCAAGTTAAGATATGGGATACACATATCTCATCGTAAATTTATTTCTATCCATTTGTTTCAATTTTTTTCAACTTATTTTGTAAAACAATAAAAATTATTTTAAAAAAATGATTTTGTAACTAAAAAGAAATAAGAAAACATATTTATAAAATATTTAATATAAAAAAATTATTTTTATGTGTAACAACATAAAATAATTTTTTTATTTGTAAATTTTAAATATTTTAATCATGCATACTATTAACAAATAAATAAAAAATTACTTACTAATTATAAATTATATAGGATTTTTAAATAAAACTAAATATAAGAAAGTTTTCATACCTTTTAATAATAAATATAAATATCATAATATAATTTTTATTGTAAACAAATATTAAACATTGAAATATAATATATTTTTCGTCCCATATTTAATTATTTTTATAAATCAAATATAAATATGATATAACATATTTTATTAGATATAACGTTCTAAGATATCTTTTTTTATTGAATATAATATCTAAGGATATCGTATTCCACTAAAAATGATATCATAAAGTATACATATAAATCCCAATAAGTTTAAAATAGTTTAAACTCAAAATTATTGTAAATTTATTTTGGGATAACACAAATAAGAATGTGTTTGATAATGTTTTGATCCAAAGTGTTTTTAATGAAAGTGTTTTTAAGAAAATTATATATAAAATGTTTTTTTTAGAAAACATAATATACATATGATTTTTCAAGTTTTTAAAAATCTCTTCTAAATTTTGTCAAACACCTTATATTTTTTTCGAAAATACTTTTTAGATTAAAAATGTAAATAGTATTGAGTTAGTATTGTTGAGCTATGTGACACTTAACAAACTTTAAAAGACATAAAGTGGATTAAAGGGAAATTTGAGAATGAAAAAAGGAAATTTTAGGAGGATTAAGTGTCCTCCATCCTAATTTTGCCAAGATTGCAACTTTCCCCATTTTGTTGAGTTTCCTCAACCAAATTAGGTCTATTATGATTTTTGAAATAAGCCTAAACTAAGTAGGATTTCTCAATTATAGATATTCCTAATGGTTCTACACTTAATGTACACTTAAATCAATGCTCTCCATTAATATCTTTGTTCATTGAGTTCATAGCATTGGATCACATCCTATCAAATTATCGATACTATATCGTGAATGTGAGGATAAGTGTAGTTTATGCTAATGTAACTATCAAGAAAACTAGCATCTACCAAATAATTATATGTACTTGTTCCTTCAAAATTAGTGAATTATTTTTTACAATTTGTTAGCCTTGTGGTTTTTATATTTATAAAGCTTTTGGGAGACTTTGTGAATGGTTTTTTCACACTAATTTTGCATGTCCATTATGTAATTGGTTGTTCTTTTTCTTTACTAATTTGATATCTTATAATAAAAAAATATAAAAATCAAAAATTTGATTTGAGAACATATAAATATTAAAATTTTGATTTTTGGGGAAAAAAAATCATACCTATGAACCCCTCACCCCCTCTAGGTAGTTTTGTGATACAAGGTCACAAACTTTTAATTGGTATTAGACCAAGAAAAATTTAAGTTATTCTTACAAAGATCTTAACTCATGGAATCACAAAGAGTGGGATCTTTCACCAAATAATTTTCTATATTTTGATAGGAATAATTATCTCCTTTGAAAAAGTCATACGAAATTCTTTTTGAAGATACAAGGAAATACAAATTTGGAATTTTGTATGTTGTGGATGGGAACCTCCTTTAAAATTGGATGGAAGTGGTAGATCCATCTGCAAATTGAAGCCTAAATAAGAATTAAATAAAGTTGGTAATGAAGCTAATGCTTAGGCTCTATAATATCTTTAATTGGTCGAACCTAGATAAATTTTGTAAGATAGCTATATATAAATATGCCGAAAAGGTTTAGGATATTTTGTCAGTTACTCATGAGGCCACTTTAGTTATAAAGTTATTTAAATTATAAATGCTTACTACCAAAGTTAAAAGCACGAGGATGCACATAAATGAGTCTTTTTATTTATTATTTATTTGTTTTTTATGTTGAATTAGGTGCAATTGTGAACTCTAGTTTCAACCTTGGGAAAAAAATTACCAAATCAATGAATAACGTTTACTCTAAAAAATATTCTCTAATTTGAAAAAAAAAATTGACTTCAATATTCTTAAAAATAAATGAAGTAGGAAAATTTTCATAATTTTTCTTTAAATTCTTTAAAAGAAAAGCTTATTAGATTTTTCAAAAGTTATAGGTATGGGGTTTGTATATATTGAGAGTCAGCAAAAACTATTTTTAAAATTTTAATATTATTAATATTGTTCCCATAATCACATCAAAGTCAAAACTAATAGACGATCGTTAAATGCATTTACTCGATCTCTATATAAAATCTTTTATTCTATATTTAGTTAATAACAAGAAATGATAAGTTATTTCATAACTTTATTTATCCCATTAATGATGGGATATATTATTCCACTTATTTTATATCTTTTATACATGAAAAATGGTAATCTCAAGTTGAGATATGGGATACACGTATCTCATAGTAAATTTATTTCTATCAATTTGTTTCAATTTTTCTCAACTTATTTTGTAAAACAATAAAAATTATTAAAAAAAAGGATTTTGTAACTAAAAAGAACTAAGAAAATATATTTATAAAATATTTAATATAAACAAATTATTTTTATGTGTAATAACATAAAATAATTTTTTTTATTTGTAAATTTTAAATATTTTAATCATGCATACTATTAACAAATAAATAAAAAATTTACTTACTAATTATAAATTATAGAGGATTTTAAAATAAAACTAAATATGAGAAAGTTTTCATACTTTTTAATAATAAATAGATATATAAATATCATAATATAATTTTTATTGTAAACAAATATTAAACATTGAAATATAATATATTTTTCATCCCATATTTTATTATTTTTATAAATCAAATATAAATATGATATAACATATCTCATTAAATATAAGATCCTAAAATATCTTTTTGATTGAATATAACATCTTCGTGTTCTACTAAAAATGATATTATAAAATATACATATAAATCCCAAGAAGTTTAAAATAGTTTTAAAAAATTATAAATAATATTAATTAAAATAGAGAATTTCCCTTCCCTCAAAGTAGGAGTTTAAGAGTTCAAAGAGATCATTGAAAACCTCAAAACTTCTTAAAATTTATTAAATAAATAGAGTAAAGAGTTGAATGATAACTAGAACAAATAAACAAAAGCCTATAATTTGAAAATGGTAGAGAGGGGACCATAGCAGGAGAAATATGCTTGAAAAATATGTACCCGAAAGCATTACTGCAGGAAAATATTGATAAAAGTAACATATAGTTGAAGATATGACAGTTTAATGTTAACATTTTCTTACTTGGATATGCACAATGACAATCGACTCCAAAAATAAATGCGTACCATCACATAATGTTTTGGGCCCAATAAAATATTTTTTATATTTGAATTTTTAAATAAAATTATATTCCCAAAATCAATTAAAATTTATGTTTGAAAATATTGTAAAATAGGTGATAAAATTATTGTCATAGCCATTTAAGATTTAAGATTGTGTTTACCCCTCTAAAAGAACAATCATGACCACCCCTATCTCTGTCTTATTTAGAACGAGGTGCAAAGCCCAGCAATGATCAAACCGACCAGCCTACCACAAACTCTCAATGAACCATCACCATTGCCTCTTTAGGATCTTTAGTCATGTGAGAACCAAATTCAAACAACAAATAATGAAAGCCCAGTGCTGCAAAAGCCAGAAATTTTCAGGCCAGAAAACATGAAAATTGACCCGATTATAATTCTCCAAGCAGCAATTCACTTAGGAGATTTACAGCTACATCATCACTCTAAGAACCACAAAAGCCAAATATAGAAAACAAACCTTAAATGATATTGTCAAACTAAGTTACACGCCAATGCAGGTTATTTGAGGTGTCAATGTTCTATAAATAACCCACATTCAGACAAAAATTTTCTTATATCTAGACCTTCCTCTTAATTCTAATTCATTTTACCGATTAGTTCATTGATTTTATCCCCACGATTACCGGCGTCTCCTCCTTCCTTGAATAGCTTTTTCTTCCCCTGAAAACCACCTTCCGGCTTGTTAAGTGTAAAGGGCCACAAGAAACTAGTAACCTCCTTAAAATGTGGACCAACATTGGCAATTTCGTGTACAATATCTTCCATGCACATAATGCCATGCTTCCCCAGCGCCTGCCAAACAAGAAAGAACAAAGCTGAGGACTCAAGAACCCCACCCAACAAGGTCAAAGAATTCAGCAAAACATCTCATACCTGTTCAATAATGTTATTGTCTGTCAGAGGAACTTTCTGCCCTTCTATCTTTGCAAAACCCTTCTTGTAAATTAGCTCCCTCACATTCTTGAGATTAGGATATCTTCACAGAATGAACAAAATTTCAATGAGAACCATCAATTAATAGTAATCCTTGCAGTTATAATTACTATTATTCATCAATCAATGTAGCACTAGTAGTTGTTCTTATTATTGTTGTTGTCATGACTAGACAAAATACTTGATCTCTCATTCTTGAAATTAGGATATCTTTGGAAAATGAGCAAAAACCCATCAAACCCCATGAGCATTAAACCCATCAAAAACCCACTTGTACAATGAAGTACCACATTTTCACAGTTAATCCAGTAAGTTGGACGTTGGACATTGGACATTGAAAAAGCTTATAATCATTTAAATTGAAATTTCCATTTTTTTTTCCCTAGCATTGTATAGGTGTTTGGTCAAAAGCAGGTTTGGCGGATATGGTTGCATATCTCAATCTATGTTGCGGGAATTTAGGTGCAAATGTCAGGTATGGATACGAAATCCTCACCATTTCAAAATTTTAAGATAGAGAGACTTGGCTAAAAATGATCTCAATGACACATGGGCACTTAGATACACTAAATATCAATTATTTCTAGTGGTAGTTGAAGTTATGTATTGCTATATTTAAATTTCAAATCATACTTGCATAACTTCAAATACAATTAATGTGCTAGTGCTAATTAAAGCAGATTTGTAATTGCATTTCTATTTGTTAGAGGTTGTGGTATGTTTGTGCACAAGTAACATCACAAATAACAAATGATTTTGATTTATTTTATTTTCTTGTTTAAATTTAAAATAATAATTTATTTTTAAATTTTACATCATCTAATACAACTCAAGGAGTTAAATTTTATTATTTTATCATCAATTTGACTAGCCTTCTAGCATAATTACTTTTTTGAAAATTTTAAATTGGTAAAGGTTATATGAAATTAATTTGACCATATGTAAACTCAAATTTGCCCCTCAAATCCCTAAATATGGTCATAAAAACTAACTTCCAATAAACTAGATCTCCTTTTATCCTAAAAGAAATAATTAGAAACATGCAAAATTCCATTTTTCTTATCTCTTACATGTATATAATTCCACAAAAATCAGCACATATATATATACACACACACAAAGATCAGAATTCATATGCATAAAGAGAGAGCAATTGAAGAGCAATCCCATGTTAAATAAGCATTTCTGACTAGCATCCCACCACCATACTCAATACAGCAGTACCAATATAGTATCATGTCTCCACATGAATGTTGGGTGAATGCGAAGAGTCTGCATATCATAGGGATCTCACTATGAGGTTCTCCATCTAGGTGAACGTGTCTCCTTTTGATTTTCCAGAGCTCAAGATGCTAGACACAGAGGCATTGCCTTTCTACATATCTATTTGTTCTGGTCATAGAGGTTCATCACTGCTTTGTTGCTAGGGCGGGGGAAGGAGGCTTCATGTCTGGTTTAAGGTGTGGGATGAGTAAGAGGGGTTGGAGATTTGCCATTTACTCTTTGTTGATGATACCCTCCCATTTTGTAAGCAGATGTATTTGATGTGAAGTGTTTTTTGGTTGAAGCAATCTCAGGCTTAAGCAATAACTTAGAGAAAAATGAAACAATCCTTGTTAGTGAGGTTCCCAGTGTTAAGGAGTAAGCATTTTTGTTAGGTTGTAGGTTAAGAAAGTTGCCTTCCACCTATCTAGGTCCTAATCGAATGCTCCTTTCAAATCTTCTGCATGCAGGATGTTGTGGAGGAGAGGTTCCTTAAAAGGTCAGTTTCTTGGAGACATTAGCTTTTGTAAAGATGGCAAAATAACCCTTTTGTAGAGCTCATTGTCTAGCTTGCCTATCTACATGTTTCCATTTGTCATTCTCCAAGGGTTTTTTTTTGTAGGCAAATAAGAATATATATTAACAGCGCCTAAAAGGGACGCACCAAGGTTACACAACTAAGATTCAAAGTACCTCATGTGGGAGGTGGTTCTTTAGAGAAGAAACATCACTTAATTGATTGACTGCATGCTTGGACAATAGAAAGGGTAGTTTGGGCAATAAAGATCTTTCTTTGCTCAAGAAGACCCTTCTAGGTAATGGAGTTGGATTAATAGATACAATAGGTTTTGAAGATGGATTATTCTGGGTAAATTTGGTGAGGACGTAGGAAGGTGGTGTTCTTGTGAAAAAAGAGGAAAGGCTATGGTGTAGGTTCTTCATGGAAAGCAATAAAAAATAGATGGGATAGAATTTCAAGCCAGGACCAACATTGTGGTGGTTATTGGTAGAAGAATGAAGGGACTCTTTTCCATTTTTATTCTCCATTCCAAAGTCTAATAATATCTGATTTCCCAATGTCTCTGAGGAGGTGAATGGAGTTAGATACTAGAACCACCCTTGTTTCTTAAGCAATTTGTTATGATTTGTGAGGTCGAGTGTGTGCAACCGTTTCTTCAACAAATTCAAGTGGTGGAAGTGACTATGAGATGTGAGGATTGGTTGATGCTAAGGGGGCCCTAAGGATGGGAAGTTCTCTGTAAAATCTTTCTTTAGCTCTTTGGAAAAGGTTTTACAGGGGTTCCTTTCCTAGTCAAAGAAGTATGGAGCTTGAGGTCTCCCCCAAAAGTGAATTTTTTGCTTGGGCAGGAGTCAAAGATAAAAAAATTTATGATGGCTCAATAAAAGATAAGAGGATGACCTCTAGCTACCTGGTGTTGTTTTGAGTAAGAGCAATAAGAAATTAGTCAACTATACTGTTAGAAGATTAGCCTAAGAAATCAGCAATTATTTTTCCTCTCATATATATATATATATATTCCCTTTTTTAGTAAAAATGATTTCTGTACCTAGAATCTGGACAAATTCCATATAAGACCCTAGCAATCAGATTACATAATTTAAGGGATCCTTTTGTGATGGGTAGCTTAAAAAGAGTTGTCAAAATAGCAGACCAAGGTATACAAAAAGTATACAGCGACCACCAGCCACCAACCCAATAATCCAAGGTTACCCAAAAAAAAAAGGAGAACAAAACCAACCCATCCCATTAATTCAAGGAATCTTGTCAAGCCTTCTTTTGTTTATATATTATAAATCAGAATGTATTGAGAAATACAGGAGATCATTTTTTTACACCATATACCTTTCTTCATTGTGGCCTTAAGGGAAGCTTATTTTTGGTGTCTCCTGTGTTGCCAATATCAGAAATGGAGACTTTATTAGGGTCACAGGAGTTCCACAGGGAAGAAGGAAGAAAAGGGTGGAGGATGGACCCACTTGTTTGTTTTGTTTTGGACCATTTAGCAGAAGCAGAACTGTAGGGCATTACCATTATAAGAATTTTTGTAGGCTGTACTAGGAGTAGGTTCAGGATTATTTGGTTTGGTATTTTAAGGCCTATAAAAAGGAGTTAATGATGATGTAAAGGGGAGAATCGGCTTTCAGTAATACCTTACCAAGGAATTTTTATCTTGTTTCCACCAATTTTGTATAGTTTGTCAGTAGAAGGTTGCTCTCAATCAAGTTGTGTTGGTTGGTTGTCCCTGATGATTGCCCAGGGTTGTTACATGCTCCATCAGCAAAGATGGAACGAGAACAAACACTTTAACCCATATGCTAGGAAACAAATCAAGCTGCAAAACTTACATGAATGAATCCATTCCATCAAAGATATTCAGACACAGTTAGTTAGTAGGCTTTCCTAGAAAAACTTCAGACTGTAGACCATGAACAAATGGTGAGAGTGCCCCCAGGACATGCAAATCTTGCTAGCATCTAGTGTATGTGTGTAGCTGCTACTATTGTAAATGAGAAGGAATGCAAACAAAAGTCACAGGAAACTAATGACACAGCACATATGAAACATATGATAATAACAACAGTAACAATAAGGACTTGTTTCTCCTACCCATATGCAATGTATGGCTCCACCTTTTGCAGCATTTCCAGAATTCCTTCATTGGCCTTCACCAAAACACCATCAAAGATTTTCCTCAATCTCAAAAAGTATAAGATCTTCCTAGTCTTTGGATGCATATCATTTTTGCTGAAAATAATTTGGGAAGATCAAAATCTGAAGAGTCAATTACAAAAAATATAGAGGAAACCCTCAAAATCACAATATTAGTAACCAACCCCTGTAGGCGAATGACAAAAAGCAGTTTGGAGTCTAATGTTTCCAATGATAGTTTTCGCTTTTTTCCCCTATGCTTCATTTGGATCAGGTCTAATTCCTGGATGCAAAACAACAAATAAGATATATATTTTTTTGATGGGTAAATCAGGAGGATATATTAAAAGCGGTTGGAAAATGGCACAATAGAGTACACACAGAGTATACAAAATATGATATATCATATGATTTAATGGAACACATTGAACTCAGCAGAGTGACATAAAACCTAGACAGGAATAGAAGCTCTATCATATATTGTGATAATCCACCGTGCAAGGCATCTGATCATGAAGGCCTGAGGTTGGACCATCTCATAATAAGTTCTGAAGCGTTATCTAGGTCTCCATCCTCATCCTCCACATATATAGGGAAATTATTAGAAGAAAATTCAACCTTTTTGTTCACATTTTTATTGCAGTTATCAAAATCATACTATTTGAACATGTACCATGTAATACATGCAGCAATTAACTTTATTGGACAATACAGATATGATAAACAATTTTGGATCAACCAAACAGATGACCTAAAACTTAAAAAAAATAATAATAATAATCACACTAATAACAGTTGCTTTTTTAGTTGTATTGTTTGATCAAGAAACAAAATATGTTTCATTCAACTTTTCTAAACATCTGATAGGGCAAAAAGAACACCTTCTAACCTTTGTTTACACTTTCTTTCTTGAGATTGAGATTTCTAGGTCCATTTTCCCTCATAAGAACTGAAATTTCTACCACTTTACAAAGCTCAGAATTTGATTGCATTTTGTTTCATGTCTCTACAAGTGAAAGAGAGCCTATTAGATACAAGTTTAAAGGGATTTGAATAATGATAGTTTGGCCATTGAAAGTGACTTTTATTAGCTTTCATATTGTGGTGAAACCTCCTCCTTAGAAATTTTGGCATAATAATAGTATATATATATATTATGCCTTTTATGAATGATCTAAACATTGAAATTTTATATTTTTTATGTTAACACAAGCATGATGTTGCATTTTTTGGACAACCAAATGATAATATATTTTTTTGACAAGTAAAGAGATTGTATTAAAAAAACCACCAAAGTAGTGGCTTAAGTTACAAGGAAGAAAACACCCCTCACACCCTAGCAGAACGCCAAGGGCAGAGGAGCAGCCCTACCCACACCCTTAACGGGTTGCCACCCAACCAACAAAATCAACTAAGGTCGAGGGACCATCTTTTATAGACAAGCAAATGATAATATATTGAAAGTGTATTTCCCTATCTGTGTTAATACATACATATATATATATATATGATACCAAATACAGAAAAAGATGAAAGAATACACAACACATTTTACAAGTTGACGGCCATATTAGTCCATTTGACTTCTTAATGAAACTACAGGACATAAAAATATGGCCACCATGATAACACCTAACTTAGGGTATATGATTTAAGAGATTAAAATGTATCATAATATTTAAGTAGCAAAATAAATGAGAGACAGTTGCTGATTTTCATGATATGTGCCTATCCCTGTTTGCAACTGAGCCTTGCTGATTTCCAAATACAATAAAATTTTGGATGGCAAATTCATAAGATAGTTTCTATTTTTTTTTTTTTTTTTTTTTTTTAATAACAGAGGAACCTTCCATGGTCAAGCCCTTAGGACTCTCCATGGGGACCCAAACCTTAGGGTGCTAACCATGCCCTCCACAACCAGCACCGGGTAATTCAACGTATCATCAATGGTAGGATTCAAACCCAGGACCATGTGCCTCTTACCGAGACCAAAGTCCCCAGCATTCACCCTGACCAACAGGGTAAATTAAGATAGTTTCAAGTTACTGATAAAATGGACCTAGAAATAATTCTGCCTCTTAGTTCATATTTGAAGCACCAAGATACTGTTTTGATTTCTAGAAGAATGTACAGGACCAATAGCACTAACTTCATTGTATTTATGTAAATATAGTTACCCTATTTCGGTACTCTTGGATGTATTGCTCAGCCGTTTTCAAATTGAAAGCCTTATTTTGTTTGCTTCTCAAATTCCTCTCCTCCAATTGTTGTCTCCTCTTGATCGCCCACTCTTCATTGCTCTTTCTTTTCTTCAAAATCACCTCAGGTATGTATGTGAGGGGTTTTGGCTCCTCATCTGCCATGATTTCTAAACTCCTTTAATAAGGAGAAGACACCAAATTAACACTTCCCTGTTCAAAAGAAAAAAACAGAGATTAAATTTTGAACTAAGTAGTTTCCTACAGTATATGATGAATCAACACAAGCAAGCAAACTCTCAAAAATACCAGTTGGTGGACAATTCTAATAACCACAGTCTCATAACATGTTATGAAAACCCATAATCGAGCAACGTAAACCAGCAGAAGATAATGTAGTTTCTTTCATGTTTTAAGTTTCACCAGGCCATAAAGACTATCTAGGTTTAGGTTACAAAGAAGTCCCATTTTCATATTTTGCATACAGCTCCATCCCACAGCAGGGAATTCCAATTCCACATTATTGTTCTTCCAATACAAAAATCTTTATCTATATCAATACTTCTATCTTTCTATACCATGCATAATAGTACAAAAAGATATTTTATATTACTTATTTCCCTTTTATACCTACTTTGCATTTTCTTTTTTTAAGACAAGAGTTTTTCCTTTCTATGTTGCTCTTCTTTTTTTTAGAGGCTTCCATTTAGAATCTTAGATTCGGTAACATTTATGTTTCCATGGTAAAATTAGTGTTAATTTAACCCAAATTTTTTTGTATGTACAAGCGCACAAGATAGCGTTTCCAAAATGCTAGCTTGAGTTGTTGTCCAAAATGAAACCTAGAATTCAAAACTTCCAACAATAGCATTGTACAACTTAAAAGCATTCAAAGAGAAACCCTAGCTCCATGTTTGGTTCCAAGAAAAAACAATATTTTCTTTTTTATGTTATCTCTTATCTTTTGCTTCCTAGAAAATGTTATACATAATAATAATTAAAATAAATAAACCCAGGTCAACTAAGCAAACATTCAGTGTGAATTTTTTTAAGAAAAATGACATTTTTCTGTATTCCCGAATCCTAGGTGGGGAAAACTTTACTACTCAAAATTTTAATTGCTTTTATCATATTTTCTCTGAACATTCCCAAACAGCAAAGACCGTAAATCTAACATAAAAAAAATAATAATAAAAAATAAAATAAAAAATCGGTATTAGCTGTAATCCGAACTTGCAATAGTTCCACGTCTGTAAAAAGAGAAACCCTAAATTTCAGAACTCCCAGCAATAGCTTTTCCCAGTTATAAAGCGTTCAGAGTGAAATTCAACACGCTGCTTGGTTACCAAGAAAATGAAGAAAAACAAGTTTTGATTCCTATGCTATCTCCCTCACTTTCTTTGCTGCCAAAAACCTAAAAGAAAAAAAAATTAAAAAAAAAAATATAAATTTACGATTCTTTTTTTTTTTTTTTTCATTTGTCTCATTATCTTCTCAGTATCCAACGGATTACATCTAACCTAGAAGAATTTTCTCAGCATCCAAACGATTGTAGATTGATTAACTGGGAATAGAGATTGGAGCAGTACCTTAACTCAGAGATCGATCGAAACGCGGCGTTTGGAGAAAAATGATTGAATGCTCTTTGTGAACATGGAGCAAACCCTAAAAGGGCGGACACGTTAAGTTTAGCGCCAGTGGAATGATAATGGGCTCAGCCTAGGCCCACCCAAATTTTGAAGTATTGGACTGTAAGTGGGGTGTAAGTGGGCTAATTTCTAACAGGTCCAAAGCCTCTGGATCAAATATTGTCATTCAAATTCAACCCGACCCTACCCTTTAAAGATTTTCAATCCATAATCATTTCAATTATTAAGTCGGTTTTGGGTATCACAAATTTTATAAATAATCTAATTTTCAATCCATGATAAGTTTGGAGATGTTTAAGTAGGTTTAAGGTTTCACAAATTTGATAAATATTAAGTGATTATTTTTTGAGGGATTAATTGATTAAAAGGGACGAAAAAAATTCTTAAATTTGTAAAATTGTTTCTCCCATTTTTGAACTTAAAAGAGTTATTATTTTTGACATAAATACCCTTCAACATTTTCATTATTTACATTGTTTTAAAAGAAAATAATATTTTTACAAGAAAAAAGTGAGGGTATTCTCTTGTCCAAAATGGGTATTTTTTGGGTAAAAAAAAAGTAGGGGGTTAAATTTGTAATTTCATGTTTCTTTTGTCCCTTTTAATCGGTTATCCTTATTTGAATATATTTTTCCTTTTTGTTTCTAAAAGTAAAAAAATAATTATATAAAATTTATGAACTTCTATTGTTAAGAATTATTTTAAAATTTGAGATAGTAAAAAAATTTTAATACCTATTTTCTTAAATAATTTTTAAAAGTCATTATTTTTAGAATTAATTTCAAAAAGTTTTTATATTTTATATAAGAATTACTATTATTTTTTATTTTTAAAAATAGAAAATAAGAAATGTATCCAAACAACACCTGTTAACATATCATTTGTATAATAAATTAATTAAATATCTAAAAAATAATTTAAATCCATATTATATCAAACTTATAAAATTTTATTTAATATTTACAAAACCAGTACCTTTATTTATATCATCTCATTCACAAAACTAGTACCTTTATTTCAAAAAATTTATGCTTTCTTCATTCATATATTAAATATTTTTTTAATATTGTATTTATATTCCAAAAGACTTGATCCCCTTTTGATATTAGTATGATCTTAACTTTAAAATAATTATATAATAATTAGTATTTTATTTATTAAAATGAGGTAGGCTCTATTTAGTAAGTATTTTGGAAACAATTCCAAAAAACAGTTTGTTAAAACAGTTATGTTAGCCCAATGGTGCTTCTAATCGTAGTTTGATGATAACAAACCATAATTAAATTGTTAATTGGTTTGAATTATAAAAAATTTCAGGTTTTAATTTGAAATTTCAAAAGGATATCCAAGAAATTCATTAAATGACCCAATGGATACAAGATTGAGACATATAATATTTTTTAACCTTAGTAAACACATGTAAGATGAATGCATGGGTACACTTAAGATTTTTATATCTTTTTATGCATATTTAAAAATTCAATTTATACATTAAAGTTAAATTTTCATTAAAACTCGAGTTTATCATATGAACCTTAAGCAAATTGTTTCAAATTTGACATATTTATTGATCTAAAAACCTTGTTTAAGTGTTAGAAGTGAAAAGAATAGAAAATATAAGTTTTTGGGCCAAAATAGGTGAACCAATCAAGGGACTAGTCAATCAACTCAACTGATTAGGGTATCGACCGATCGATTATGTCTTCTCCTGTCGATGGATGCAAAAAAACTTTATCTCTCTTCCAATAGCATTACATTCTCAGTCAAGAGGTGTGTCCTCTTGATCAAGGTCTGATTGAGGCTTGGTTGAGGCCCAACGGTTACTGGTCATGCATTTATTATCCAATAGCTAGTTAACTGATTGACCCTCAACTTGATCGATCGAGGCTACTTTTTTATATTTGGGTTCCCAAGGCTAGAAACCTATAAATTGGAAGTTCCATTTCATTTATGAGCATGAGAACATTTTCGTTTAATTGTGTAACTACCTGTTCTTCTCTTAAAAGCTCTCATTCTCACCTTAATACATTAAATCCTCACTTCCATGCTTTTTAAGTGCACCCTCGTCATTCTTCCTAGCAATTTCAGTTGTATTTGAGTCTTTATTGAGCTAGATTAAGAGTTTCCATCATTGTTCTAAAGTGAGATTGTGTTGATAGAGAGCTTCAAGTTGGTGAATACTTGAAGGATTATGTAAGAATTCATTGAAGTTATAATCAAGATGTAAAATAAGAGCCTAAGAGTTTATTGAAGTTCTTAAGAATAGTGTTTTTTTTTTTTTTTTTTGTATTTGTTAAATATAAAATTACACTTGAAAACTTATTTTTGAGAAACAAGAGCCTAAGAACATTTTTTAAAATAGTTTTCAAAAATATTTCTCTAATGTTTTTTGAAACAAAATATTAGAGAACTTCAAACATTCTCAATATGTTTTCTTTGTCTTCAAATATTTTTTAAAAATAATTTTTATTTGTAATATTTTATTTTTTAATCATTTTCTATATTTATACAAGTTTTTTTTTTTTTCAAAACAGTCCTTAGAAAACAAACGAGAATAATTAAAAATTATACTATATTAAAAATACGAGAATTTGTGAAACCTTTGATACTTAAAAACCCCCTTCAAAAAACTTGATTGCCCTAAAGTCCCAAAAAAAACTTTTCAATTGACATCAATCCATTAATTGGTGATGACCTTCCAATTGACACTTACCTTATAACGCTGCTCCAACAAAAACCCTTCTATTACCATATTGCAATTTTGAGTTTCCATCATTGATTCGATTGATAACAATTCATTTCCCATAACAACTATTTTTGTAAGTAAAACGTTTCTACCCAAAAAAAAGTCCTTATAAAACATTAATTTCCATTTATAATAAACACCATATTGTCTTTTCAATCATGCTTTTCCAATTCATAAGTTTTCATTTCCTCTCATTAAGAAAAATCCTCAAACTCTTTTAGTCCTTGTTTGAAAGATAAGCTTATAGCAAAAATGGATGGTTCTGCAACACCTCCAAGACAAAGATCTGGTGGTGAAATTTGTTTTGAATCCGATAGGAGATGCTCCTCAACAAATTTATTTAGCACAAGTTGCACACTAGAAGATGGTTAGATTTTTTTCTTGCTTATTTTATTTTATTATATTATGATTACCTTCTTTATTTCCTTTAAGATTAACTTAACTTTCTTTATATTTTTATTCTTTAAATATTTGTATAGAAGTCTTCTATATCTCTTTTGTGTTTTTATTAATAGGACATACCATCAAATAAGAAAACAATATTGTAATTTTGAAATAAAAATTTAGCTACTTATATAATTGTGATTCACGTATGGATTATAAAGGTTGAGTGTTGGATTGTGAAACTTTAATCAGTTTTGTTGTGCTTCACTTAGAATGTTGAGATTGAGTTGTCTAGATTGCTCGTGGGGTGGAAGGGGGCAAAGTCTCTAAATTTTTTTTTCTTATGTGATGATCGACTAGTTTACTCCTATTATATATTTAACTCTTTTATATTTAGAGTTTTGTTTTTTTTAGAGTGTAATCGCAATTAAGAGGTTTTTTTCGAGAGTTTCATCATTGTAACTCTTCTCATTTATTTTTATTAATAAATTGTTGAGTGTTGGTGCATTTTGTAGACATAGAGATCACATTGATCATCGAATTATGTTAACAATCTTGTATTTTTCTTCATTTTCTACTTGTTTCTATATGATTTGGTTAACACTAAGAAAGATGATAGATTTCAAACATTCAAATAACTTGATATTTCTTTCGGCATTCCATCTATTTATTTATTTTAACTCATCTTGAAAAGAGGGTCTTCCCTCCTCCCTCTCTCCCTCTCTCTCTCTCTCTCTCTCTCTCTCTCTCTCTCTCTCTCTCCTTTATAAGAAAAATACGGGGGAGTTGAATTTATCGACTAAGAAAGCATGCACGTCCTCATGTGAGAATGAGGGTTGGAAACATGGAACTTCATGATCCGATGGTGGACTTAAAAAATCTTGGAAATGATGAAGTGTATTATATGAAGTGAATATTATTATTCTATCAAAATAATTTCAAAGTTGTCTTCAATGGTCTTATCGAGAGTTAATAAAAAATTTTAAAATATGGCAATAGATGAGGTGTAAAATCGGAGAGAATAATATTGTTTCTTTGAAAGCCTATTAAATGACTTTCAGTTGTTAATATTTGGGAATTCCAAATCCCATGTAAGGTGGTGGACAAGTTCGATTTCCGAAATTCAGGTCTTGCTCTATCATGTAATGTTAGTTAAGCCCACCTTACGAGGATTCCATGGCATGTTTTTGCAACTTACAAATTAGTTATGGTTGTCTCTTTAGCTACATTAACTAAAATTGATCTTAATAAATTTGAAAGAATCACAGCAGGACAAGCAAAGGAACTCCCAAGGAAAAATTCTGTGGCCCACCTATCTCATTCATTTTATTGTCCTCACAATCAAACAAGTACTAAGGTGGTGTGTTTTTTTTTTTTTTTTAATTCTAAATATTACTTTAATGTTGAATAGTGTTAAGTATTACATTATTTGTTTTCATAATATTTTATTTTTATTAGGTATTAAAAGATTAAAAAAAAATCAACATGTTTCTTTTTCAATTCAGAAAAAAAATCAAATATTTTGATATTTTTTTATTCAACAAAAAATTTATGATAAGTTATGAAATAGTAGAAAAACAACCAATCTAAAGTCTTGAAAGTAAATTGATTTCAACAAAAAACTAAAAAAACAAACACCATCTAATATTACACAATGAATACTAGTTATAATACCTATTAGCCAAAGAGAAATCTTTTCAATAGTATCGATCATTTAACCTACTTCCCTTCACATTTCATCAAGTGGTCATGTTAGAAACAAACAGTCATAGATATTTATGAGATGAGATCCTTTCAAATGGGATAAAAGAATTCCAACTATTATTATTTATTTTATTTGTCTCTTCCGTTCTCTTAATTCTTAATTGAAAAAATAATTAGAAAATAAAACAAGAAGTACAAAAGTGAGTAATAACCCCCAATAAAGACTAGTATGATTCAATTCAGCATTTTGTTCATTCAGATTTAATTGTGTTGTTGCTTTATAATTTGGATTATGGCAAATATTATCACTTTCCTGAGTAAGGATCTATCAAAGGAAGGCATGAACCATAACAAAGCCTTACACATTACGATTATGACTACTGGGAAAAGAGTGTCAATGGTTCCAGTTGACAATGGATTGGCCCTGAACGTGTGCCCATTCAAAATTACCACTTGCTTAGGATATCAACAAAAATCTTTTGCAATCTTAGGACAAGCCATTCGAGCATATGGCAACTCAAGGCGGGAAGTAATGGGCATCTCAACCTTAGAATTCACTGTAGGGCTAGTCCCATTTAAGGAAAATTTTCAGGTACTATACATCCCAGTGATCTACGAGCACCTTGCAACTTGGAAGGCCATGGATTCATGGCATAGAAGCAGTCCCCTCTACTTTGCATCAAAATGTCAAGTTGGATGATCTACATTGCCAATATTGACCCCAAAAAAATAAAAAACAATAAGTACAACTTGCACATGAACAATCAACCATCGCACTGTAAAAATTAGATATGTTCAATCAATGGTCATTGAGGCCTCCTAAAAAGATCTACTAAATTCATCGAGTTGTTCCAAAGGACCAAAATGACTGGTCATTAATGGAATTCCTTATTGGTTCTCTATAAAATACTCGTTTGGCCAAAAACTTCATTATTAATTTATTTATTATCAAAGATATGTGAATATGTATTTATCATTGAAGTATTAATATTATGTAAACAAGAAGATTAATAAATTTAAAATAGAACCTATATTTTTAACTATTTCAAAGATATATAAATATGAATTTATTTATTATAAAACATGCATAAATATGCATTTATTATTAATTTATTAATATTTTTCCTATCAAAGAAGTAGTAATATTATGTGAACAATAAAATTAATAGATTTAAAATATAACCTACATTTTTAAGGGAAAATTGTGTTTTGGGCCTAGCTGGGCCAAAAATTAATGTATGGTCCATATAAGTTCCATATTTAAGCACAACACCCAATGAAAGAGTGGAAATTGAGAATAAGGATATTGTCTTTAAAAAATCTCTAAAATACCCTTGACTATTAAATGAAAAAACTAACCAATCACTTCACCTTTCTCATTCTCTCACCTATTTAATAGTGGAACCAACTTGAATCATTTTGCTTCGTCAAATATGAATGATGGTTAAAAATTATTATTATCAAATGTATTTTTGAAGTGAATAACTTTTAAATACCTCATCAAATATTATTCTTTTTTTCAAACTTACATAATATATAATAAATGTTTTTTAAATATATTGAAAACTTACATAATATATAATAAATATCATTCTTTATTTCGAACTTATATTAATTCTCATATATATTAAATAATTTTTAAACACCTCATAAAATATTAGTATTATTTGTTTACTCTAACTTGTAAATTAGATATCATCAAATATTATTTTTTTTTTCAAATTTATAGAACATATTTTTAAATATCTCATAAAATATTATTAATTTTTTTTCTAACTTGCAAATTAGATACATGGTGTTTATTATTTTTTCGAAAATAATGTAAACACTCACATGCATATATATATACACGACTAATTTACCAACCTTCCAATAATTTTGAAAGTGTAAATAGGGTAATTGGCCGAATTAAAGTCTTCAAAAATATTCAAAATTTCTCCTTTCCAAAATTACCTAATTGCTCTCCACACTAATCCTAAATATTTTTTAATAAATATTTAAATATTTAAAACCATTAAAATAAATATTTTCTTATTAAAGCAATTTTCAAAGTAATAAGATAAAAATCATGAAATCTTCAAAACTATAATTACAACAAATATTTTTAATTTTAAAACTAATTTCATAATTTAAATTAATGATTTTAAAAAATAAAAATGTTATAAAAATAATTTTTTTTTATTTTTAATTCCATTTAAATATGATTTTTTTAATCTCTATTGATAACAATGAAATTATATTTATAAAGGCAAAATAGTAAAAATATATATTTCATTTAGTTTACTTATAATGAACAATTCAAACATGATTGATTTTAATTTTATTTCCTATGTGTTAATTTTTATAGGGAATGTCTTAATGACATAGTTTGGTAAAAAAAGGAAAAAAAAACTATCAATAATCGTCTTAATATCAAACTCAAGTTGTTTAAAAATCATATAAAACCTATTAGAAGTCTTGTATACCTTTGTACACTTAGCACATTTTCCTTGTACAATTAGTGTAATACCCTTGTACAATGACACAAATTTCATATATTTCCTAAGTTATATGTTCATGTAGGTGTATTAATCATATTTTTAATGATTTGATTGAAAAAATAGTGGATGACTTATGGTTAATTTTTTTTCCCCAAATATCATTATTGGGAAAAATATTGGAATTTTTATGTGAAAGTTAAATAAAGTACATGACATAGGTGTACAATCCTTGAGTGGCAAGGAAAATAAAAAAGTAGTTTAGAATCAATTAAAATTATTCACAAAGGGTAATCTTGTACACCTTTGTACAATTAGTATATTTCCCTTGTACGGTTAGTGTAATACCCTTGTACAATGGCACAAATTTTATATCCCTCCTAAGTTATGTGCCCACATAGAAGTGTTTAACCATATTTCCAATGATTTAGTTGAGAAAGTGGTAAATGATTTAAGGTCAATTTTTTTTCTCCAAATATTATTATGGAGGAAAATATTGGAATTTCTATCTTGTAATTAAATAAAGTGCATGACATATGTGTACAATTCGTGAGTGATAAGAAAAATAAAGGAATGACTCATAATCGGGTATAATATTTCACAAAGGGTAAGTACACCTTTGTACACTTAGTACATTTCCCTTGTATAGTGACGTAATAAATGAATAAATAAAATTTATTTATTTATTTTTCATATAAAAAATAGTACTAAACAAGGTCTTCAATTTTCATTTTAAAAAATAATTTTCATTTTTTTAATTAAACATATTTTCAAAAAGAGACAATATAGAAAATAAAAATTATTTTTAAAAATAAAAAATAAAAACTAGAAAAATATTTTAAAACCAAACTCAAATATAATCTATATAATTTTTAACTACTTGTTTTTATCTAAAATAAATAAATATATATTTCAACCCTTTTATATAAGAAAAATTCAGTCTCTATTATGTATTGATATAATCCACTTCTAAAGTTAAATCATATGAAAACATTTTAATTGAGTACTTAAAATAAAAGCTCTTCATCCATCCTCTTTCTTTCTTTTTCTTTTTCTTATTTCAATAAATTTTCAATTAATTCAAATCATTAAAAAAAATCCTTAATAAATAAATTTGTAACATTTCATATAACTTATTGTTAAAAGTCATATTCAAAAAGTTATTAAAATAAGGAAGAAAGAAGATTAAAAAAAAAAATTAAACTTTTTATTTTATAATAGTAAAAAGAAAAACTTTAAAATACTTTTTAGTATAAAAAAATTAAAATAGTGAATATATTTATTTTAAATAGTATTTTAATTATTAAATTATTTACTTCTAAAATATAAAAGATAAAAATAAATGTAAAAAATAATTTTTATTTATTTAAATTAATATTTTTTTAGAAAGCATTTTCCAAAATAGTCTTTGATTCATTAATATAATTTTTGTTTATTTATAATTTAAAAATAAAAAATAATGTTGAATTTTCAATTATTTATAAAAGAGTTTAAAAAACAATGAAAAATCCAAAAATGGTTAGATAAAAAAGAATAGTAGCATGTGAAGAGTGATAGAATAAAGATAAAAATGAGTCGAATGGATTTTTTTTATCAATTACTATCTTATATCCTTATAATCAATTATTGGTAGTTGAAGGACTTTACCTTAATTATCAAGCCTATATGGGTTGAAAACATAATTGTCCCTATTTTTAATCTTACATCCTAACAGAAGTTCAACCTGATTTTTGAAATTAAATAAAAGTCTGTAAAGGACCTTAGAAATCTGAATGGATTCAAGTGATTCTAGAAGAGTATATAATATCTATATCCACTAGAAGATTGGGTGGGCGAAGGACCCTGCAAATCTGAAGGGAATAATTGCAAGTATGTTACGTTTTTAAGATGGGAACAATCTTTATTGAAATTGAAACTGGAAAAAATTACAATTTGACAAAAGGAATTTTACAATTTTCTAATGATAGCCTAATCTATTGTGCCAAAGTTCATACACTGACATACATGAAGGTATGATTATAGAAGAAGCAAAAACTAAAGGCTTGTGCTCCTGGATGTGAGAGATGGCCAAGTGTGTATTGAATGGAGCAACTGAAACAGAAAAGTAAGACAACCATTCTTTTGAGGGATCTATTTGAGATTGGCCAAACACATATGGTCCCATCTTTAAGCTTTCCCTTCCACTAGAATTGTTTTAGAAACCTGATCCTTGACAAAGCATGAATTAGCATGAAATTCAAAGAAGACATTATTATCTTGAGCAAATTTTGATGTACTCAGAAGAGTTTACTAATCTCAGGTATGTGTAGAAGATATATATATATATATATATATATATATATATATATATATATATATATATATATATATATATATATCATTGCAATTAAAAGAGGAAAACACATCATTTGCTGTCCAGTTGAGATCATATGAAGGCTATCAACACAAAAGATAAAACAGCAGCCTCTTGTAAACAACCAAACCTTCTATACTACGGTTAAATCTGAGACGAATGCCCTAATTCTTGCTACTTTTTCTCAGATTAAACAACCTTTGCAGCACTACAAAACACTACACTTTTAAAAAATTGAAAAATTATTTGAGATATTTATTGGGGAAATACTTCATAGGTGATTTTCCCAAAAACAATAAACTAAAAACACTTCAAATATTGGTTACTTTTGGAACCAAGTAACTTATAGCATGAGCTCAATGATATTGACCAAAAAATTCATGAAACATCACTGATGATTTTCTGCCTTGTAATTTTGCAAATGAGCATCCAACAAAATTTTTTCTGGAGAAAAAAAAGAAAACAAAAAACCTTCTGGGATGGGCTCTGATGTTCATGTTTAAGGAGTAGTCCATCATCTTGTCATCCTCCACTCAACCAAAATAGTAAAGGGATACTAAAACAATTACGAAATCTGAAAGGATCAGGCCCACCACATCAAAAACAAATTTTGGAGCAAATAAACCCCACACCTGCAAGGAAATTAAGTAATAAAAATTCTCATTTGCTTGCCTAATATTCAGAGAATGGTATGATGGTATGAAAATATATGGCAAAGGGTTTCTATTACCATCAAATGCCGTCTTTGAATTGCGACACATATGATTGTGAACGTAACTGTAGTAGCTGTAATAAGTCCATAAATCATATATGCCTGAAACACAGAAGAAGACACATTGCCGTTTAGCATCTCCCAACTTAATTGAATTGGAGAAGAATCATTTAAGGAATATTATGGATACACATCCAGGAAATAAACCTACTTGAGACAACCGTGCAAATATGAATGCTTTTCTTTGGTTACTCTGAACAGATGGATATTGGTGTGCAACAAGAAAGGGAAGCCCAAAAATGGGTAGAAGAAGAGAAAAGCCAAATGTATCAATAGTAAGAAGGATTGCTTGTCGGATAAGGATGAAATCGTCGAACCTGAAAATGAAGAGCATCAATAATAATAACAATAACAATACCCTATTAACAGTAATAACAAGAAATTACTTCATCCTCCATGGTTATCAATGAAATCTCGACCATAAGTGAGAAAATTGGGTTATTTAGTCCCACTTGTCCAATAAAATTCCAAGATTTAGCTAAACTTCCTTCTCTGCTGATGACCGAATTAAATCATAGTAAAACACTAGTGTTCATCTTCACACAGATGTACTCACCCAATAAATGCAGCTCCATATCGAAGGCCATCAAAGGCACACCTGGAGAAGAAAGTTGTTATTGGCCATGAAACAGAAATCAAATAAATAAACAAGATCTGCTTGTACTTTTTTTTATCGTTCTTTTCATAGGTGAATAACAACTTACATTAGGAGAACAAAATTAAATTGTAGAGGAACTGCTTATGTTATGCGAACAATACCAGATTGTTGCCACACAATTAAACAAGTTCCTAAAACCATAATATGATGTAGCAACAGTTTAACTTTGTTATTGATAACCAATAGCTCAACGAGATGACATGAAAAACTAAAAGTACAAGCATCTTACCAGTGCCCAGTGCAGAAAAACAGACTCACAGCTAAAAGACTCCATTGTGTTACAGGAAGAGGAGACAAATTTAGAACTCCAACTGAACCATCCCTAGATTCATGTTCCAAGTTCTCCAACCTCATTATGCACCAACCTGTTGAGATAAACTTTTACACATAAGTAATTACAAATATTTTAAAAGACTACAAATCTTTATCCCAAAAACACACACACAAAAAAAAAAAAAAAAAAAAAAAGGAAGAAGAAAAAGTGCTCACAAATTCAAGAAAAAGATTTACACTCTTTAGTAGATATTGTTGGGAAAAGCTTAATAGCACAAGATGTTGGCTACTTTGAAGACATGATCCAAAATAAGGATGTTGAAATGGATGAGTATAAATCCAAGAAAAGATCGAATAGAACTTGGAACATATTTGTGAGAAGCCAGAGGTGGAAATTATTGAAGACAAGTTCAGAAGTTGACAATCTAGTCATATGCAACAAATACCAATAAGTTCTCAATAAGGAGTAATTAATTCTAGTTGAAGGCAGCCAAAAAAAGATTTCAGGCAGTGAAAACAGCAATTTGATAATCCTAACTGAAATAGTTGGTACATGCTCTGTTGAGTTGAATATTAAAAAGACGAAGCCAAATACAAATGTTTATGAGGCTATTAAAATGGCATACATGAATGTGAATGTAAAAAATCAAAAGAATGAAAATATAGCTCAAGTAAATTAGTGTCAAGTAAAAAATCAAAGCTGTAACAAGAAAAGCACCTCCAACTATTGATGCTAGAGCAACCAGTGGACCTTGTTTTCCCGACACGATGATGACTGTTGAACTCCATGCAGACAACATGGCCACTACTTTAAGAATCAAGCCTTTTTTGGAATCCAAAGTTTTCTCTTTGCCAAACAGCCTACCAAGTGCTAGGATTAATAGTTGTCCAATTCCAATAGCATAAATTATCCGAGGAATTAAACCTTTTCCAGTGCCTTGAAGCATCAAAGGTGTGCCAACTAGGTTACTTTCCATGGTCCAATGCACTGCTATGAGCAAGTAACTTAAAATGGTTACTGCGATGACAAACTTCAATAACCCCACACAAGCAGTGTCATCAATGCTCTTGTACAGAAAGTATGCCAATAAAACTAGAGCTAGCATTGGCACAATCTCAGCTATATACATCCAAAGAGGTATGTTTGTAAACCCAGAACTGAAAGCCTGCTTTGATAACCCAAGTTCAATAGTTAATCTGAGAATGAAGACTAACAAAAGAAATACAACAGCCTGCAAATTCATGGGAGAAGTCATCAGCATCACTGGAACATACATAGCATAAATTTTGTCATATGATAAGAACATAAAAAGGAAAAATGAAAAAGCATATTCATAAGTTGTAAGAAATCACCAGTGATGTATTAAAACAATTTACGGTGATAAAGAAATGTAAGATAAAATACCAACTTCCAATAGCATCTTCTTTTTCAAGATTGAATTGCGGAATTTGAGAATGCCAGTTGTGGCCAAAAGAAAACTTGCCACTTTTCCTTCTTCCACTGATCTCAAGAAAAACAGGGAAAAAAACATAAAAAGAATCATTAAATGTCAGAGATAAGAAGAGAATCCAAAAGGTCAAGAAATTCTATTAAAAGGAAAAAAAAAAAAAGGTTCAAAACTTACAGATATAACTATTTGAAAGGAAACTGCATGCACGTATCATCACTATAAAAATGGAAAAGATCAAACCAAAGGAAGTCCAAGAATCTCCTGGGGAAGGAAAATTTACTCCACATGTTTTGTTCATCCTCTTGATACCAAGAAATTGGATAACAAGTGTTATTAACATTATGCCAAGGCCAACACCCATCATCTTTAAATCGAACTCAGTCCATTTGGAGCGAGCTAGCTCAGCAACACTTGCGAGAAAATTAGAATATGCATCAATTTGCCTCTTGATGGGTAACATTGTATTACAGCTTTCATTTTTATCTAATAACAAATTCTTAATAGTATGCGACCAACTCTCCTCTGCCTGAGCATATATGTCTGTTATACGCATTATGTCTTCTGAAGAAAATCCAATAATTGATGAAGCTGAATAGACATCAATGTATCTTTTCACCTGCACAAGTAAAATCAATGAGCCACCAAAAAGTGGCGATGGAAAAACAGTTGCTAGATGAAGAATATGCCGCCTATAAATAGTTATAGTTAAAAGCCCTGATAGTATTTACCATCTGTTATAAATGTTGGCAGAAGGTAAATGTCAATGCATTTTTTGTACTTTTTCTTGCTTACGCATTCTATGGATCTATATATTCGTTTTTTTACAAGAATATAAAACACTAGAGGGCATTATGACCATTTTATTTAATATGAGACAATAAATATACAATGTAGAAACCCTAAGGGGTAGCTCAATTGGTCTGGCCATGGGTTTGCTCCCCAATGGTCACCAGTTCGAGTCCCCTCAGGGCCACCGGAGGTTTACCCGGTCGTTAACTTCAGGGCCCCGTGGGATTAGTCGAGGTGCGCGTAAGCCGGCTCGAACATCCACGGTTATAAAAAAAACAAAAAAAAAATGAATATACAATGTAGCAAGTATAGTGGAGTTAGAACCTCCAAAGAGTTCATCAAGGTTACTCCCCCCCCTTTTTTTTTTCCTTAGACCGCTTTTTTGTTCAAGTCTTGATTGAAGCATAGTCTAGTGATCATTATGATAAGCATGTTCTAATAATGCTCATTATGATATCACCCAAATAATACAACAAATATCTGGTGGGGAGGCCTTGGTCATATGCCCATCAATGATGCACAACAGGAAGAAAAAGCAACTTTCAATTTCATATATAAAGGTGAAACCATTCAGCGAACCCTAAAAATCCCAAATGAATTATACATGAAGAATAAGTTTTACACCATTGTGCAAATCTCCCTTGGTCATTAAACAAAGAGAGGGCCAAATCCACAAAAGTAGTGATGAAGGTGCTTAGAATAAAATTGGGAGAATTATCCAAAAGGATCACCTAAAGGTAACAAGTCTCCTCAAGGTTTAAAATTCTCTTTAAGTCCATAAGTCATACTTTGAAAATTTGACCATCTTGTAATTCCAATTATACCCTTTGTTTGTCTTCCCTCCTATTCCATTTAACTTCACATCTTTTATGCATTTTATGCTTTATATATGCTGTTAAAGATCCATTGTGGCCCAAATCCTACAAGTTTAAGAATTTAGGAAAATTGGTACTTTAATTTGCTATTAGAGTCTCATTTGACGGAAGGTCATGTGTTTGAGTCTCACCGCATAATATTGATTTCCCCAATTTATTAAGCTTAAATTAAGCCCAAGAGAGACTAATTATGGTTGTTTGTCTACGGGCCAGTGTGTCTCTACATGTGTGGGTATGGGGTCGCATGTGAGGGAAGGTGTTAAAGAGGATGATATACATTGTAAACTCAAATCCTACAAGCTTAAGCTTTTAGAAAAATTGGTTATCCAACATATGCTATATTAACACTAATTGTATTATTATTATTATTGCTATGATTAAACATTAATATCGCTATTAATATTATTGCTTATGATATTAGTGTTATATTATTCATATTATTAGTAGAACTAATATCATTCTTAATAATATTATATCTATTATTATGATCATGTGAAAATATTATTCATATTATTAATATTTTATTAATATCATTATTCATAGTTTTATTATTATGATGTCATTTACTATAAACCAATCCTAGAAGACAATTTCTTTTTTGTTTTTACATTCATAAAGCTTACAGGTTTTTATTATAAAAATCATTCATAATAGTAATTCACCAAGTGTACAATGCTAATGCACCAATATTATGCATTAATATAGAAGCCAAGGAATAGGTACGACAAAAATGCATTGATCTTACAACATAAATATGCTACATAATTCATTGTGACATGACCTAATATCATTTTTTTTTTTGTAAATTTTTTTAAACGGACACTTGTGGATGGTTTTCGTATACTCTTTAACATTCCATCTATACTACAAATTAACCTTAGAAGACACTTTATATATATATATATATATATATATATATATATATATATATATATGGGTTTCATGATAAATATCATAGTCAATAAGAATGCACCCAAGATATGATGCTAATTCATGGGTATGATGTATGAATATAGACACCCCTATGGTAGAATAAGCCACCTAGCTTCTAATGCTATTAAGAGGATTGTCACAAGATGTAGGTACAACACTTATACATTAAACTTACAATACAAGCATACTGAAAGTAAGATGCATTACGACATGACTTAATTTTGCTTTCTAACAATTATCAAGACTAATTTTCCTGTTTATTATAATATTTTTAATAATTATATTATGATTAAAAAATTTCAAGTCTATATAATAACAAATACAATGACATTGTTTTTTTTAATTATAGGAGTAAATCAATGATCTATAAAATTATTAAATTATATTATATATATATTAACATTAATATTATTATTATTTTGAAAGCGTTACATATGATAATTTTTTTATATTTGTAAAACAACAACAACAACAATAACAATAGTAATAATCATAATATAGGTTAATTTCATTTACCTCCCCCAAGGTTTTGGCTAAATACACTTAGCCCCCATTGTTTGAAATTTCATCAAAAATAGGGAGGTATTTGATAAAATTTCAAACCAATGGGGGTCAAGTGTATTTAGCCAAAACGGGAAATGAATGAAATTGACCCCTAATAAAATTTCAAGTAAGCAAGCTTGAAGTGAAAATAAAATGATAGAAAAAATTAAATTAAATTAAAAAGTAGTTTTATTTTAGGAAACTTTAGAAAATAGCTTTTAAAATTTTTACTTGTCTATTGGTCCGGCCTTGGGTTTGCTCCCCAATGGTCACCAGTTCGAGTCCCCTCAGGGCCACTGGAGGTTTACCCGGTCGTTAACTTCAGGGTCCCATGGGATTAGTCGAGGACATCCACGGTTATCAAAAAAAAAAAAAAAATTTACTTGTCTATTATTGCATTTTCTCCATCACACATAAAGCTTCGGTCTAAAGATGAGAAAAATGATGGTCCAAAATCCATGTATATCTTAGCATCATGTGGACATTCAGAGTGAGTTTCAATAGTTTCATGCTTGATTGGCTTCATGAACATTTGATGTCTTGTTTCAGATGTAAAATTTCTTACTAGAGAAAAATGACCATCCAATTTGCATGTAAATCTGGACACTCACATGGATGTCTATAGTAGGGTAAGGTCCAATAGTTGCAAACTGTGAGTGGCTTTGGGAACATTTGATTGTTTGTCTTTTCTAGCACATGAAGGCACCAACGAATTCACAAAGTGGGAGATATATTACAATCTGGAAAACACATGGAATCTCATTATTCCAAAGCCTTTTTATTTCAATTTGACAACAAAAGATACCACTTTAGAATTGAGACTACCTTTTTCTATATATAAGTAAGCAAAGAGAAGATATATAGCATATGATAAATACCAAAAGAGGTGAACCATGGAATGCATGATGTAGACAAGGGACACCAGACAATGCCAAAGAAAAGAAGATATGGGAACATCAAAGACAGCAAACAAGGCCTTAGGCCAGCACCAACTATCAGTGCAATCTAGGAAAGACAAGGTCCCTAAGGAATTCCTAGACCATAAAAATAGACTTAAGATAGGTGCCTTTCAGTTTTAACTCTGAAAACTACATCCCTTCGAAGTACTGAACCCTAAACAAGGCTTCACCCTTTATCAAGAAGATTAATCCCATATAGGAACCTTCTACTTTATTAGAAAATAAGACCCAAACAAAACATTTTGTGAAGCCTATGATTTTTTCATTCATGAACACATGAGACAGATTAACTTCTGAAAATAGTATTCCACAAGAAAAAGTACAGAACATTTCTTATATTCAACCAAATAGGTGCTTACCCTACTCCTTAGCAGTCCCAACCTAATATTTCCAGAATAACATAATAAAAAAATAAAAAAATGAGAGGTAGGATATAAAGCATTTACAAAATAAAAATAATAATAATAATAATAATAATAATAACAATTTTGCTATACTTTATTTGGCTAACTATTTTGCTATACTTTATTTGGCTAAATCTTAAATAGAGACATTGGAATAAGGACCTGATTCTGTAAAGAGGAAATGTATTAAATAATAAAATAAATATTAATTCAAATGTTAAATCACATATCAGCATGAATAACCCTGTTTAAACAAAACAAAACCAATTCTAAAGTTCCAGCAGCCAAGCCTGGCCTGAAAATCAAACTTAATTGAGCCAAATTTGATCATATGAACCAAAATGATAGAAGCAAACCTGTATACACACAAGGAAGAACTATGGAACATCAACCCCAGGTGACGGAGGAAATTTTTTGATAGGAAACGACAAAGAGATATATTGATAAAAAGGAAGCACAAGAGAAGGATGAGGAATCCTCCCACCAAAGAAAAACAAAACTACAAGAAATCAAATACAAGACAATACAAAGTAAAAACAAGCAAACTCTCTAGGTTAGTCCAACCCATTGGAATTACACACCGCTAACCAATCAAGTTGTAACACCTTTTTTTTATAGGTAACATTTTTTTCTCTTGGAAATTGAGCCCAACACTTCTCATATCCCCATTTCAACCCCTTGCCACTTGAGCCAGGCAAGGGAAAAAATTGAGGCATTTATGAACCAATATTGACTAAACCATGGAAGCAAATTCCAGACGATTTTAAAAGGTGCATCTATTTACATTTTACCAACATTACAGACAAATAAATTGATTCCTGTTTCCACAAAGCAGGCTTTTTTCAAAAAAATTTAAAATATATATATAGAAAAAATTATAATAATAAATTATAAAAATTTGAAAAAAGAAAAGAAGGAAAAACCATGTCTAAAGAGTTTACATACAAGACAGTGGTTCAAACCATTTGATCATCCTAATTGTAGAAGATATAAAGTGTAAGATATTCCTTTCCAGGCAATTTAAGATTTATTGTCAATAAAGATTAAAAACACAATAAAATAACTAGATAAAAACAGTATCTTTGAGAAATTAAGAGTAACGGAAAAAAAAAATAATAATAATAAGTAGTATTCTCAAAAAGTCTCAAAGATATAGCGAGTCATAAGGTACAACTATAACAAATTAAAATAGAACATTCAAACACCAAACATAATTAATAAATAAGAACAAGGAAAAATTATCCACAATTGAGTGGAAATTTACATAGAAACTAATTTCTTTTGCATTCATATAGGTGTTAATTCAGAAATCCTCACATCTATGCTTGAATTATGCGTGTTTGTATTCAATTTTTACATTTTTTTGTTATTTTCACTTAACCTTTAAATTTATTTTTTGGTTTAGAGGTTTCATGATGTTATGTTTTATTATTATTTTTAATACTTATATATCATCAAGCTAGAGATGAAGGTCAAGGCAACCTTGACTTGTTTATTATCCTTATCAATAATTTTTTAAGCTATGCAATCTTGATTACAATTTCAGTGTCAAGACAATTTAAATCTTCAAAAATAATTCGACAAGTTAAATTAGTACCTGCCAAGAATTGATGCAAAGTACATTGACATAATCGCGCATCCACGATTGCATATTCAATTGAGTTTGACGATTCCCCACATTAATGCTTTCCAAATTCCATGTACCAGAGCCTAAAGCATATAGCTCAGAATTAACACGGCCAATGCTGAAATGAAACCAACCTCAAGCTATTATTTCAGAAAGATATTTGTCAAAGCTACATCAAGGCATAGTAATGACACCACCAGCATAATAGCACAAAACATGGATCATTGCAAAATGTGAAAGTTCTGATACAAAAATACCAGCACTTGTTTTTAAATACATGAAGATTGGAATAGTAATTTATTAGGTAATAAACAAAGACGGAAATAGCTTTTAAAAACATGAAGATTGGAATTGTAACTTATTAGGTAATAAATAGAGATGGAAATAGTAACTTAGAGAACTCATAAATGAAATTAAACAAGCAGAACAAAGTCAAGAAATTGTCTTGCAGATGGATTTCCTAAGGTTTTTAAACTTTGAGTTCTATAATAGTGGGGTGTGACCAATGCTCTCATACTTAAAAGGTTCCATCAATCATATTTAAAATTTCAGACATATTAATCTACCAATCAGACTCTAGAAGACTTTTTTTTTTTTTTTTGATAGGTAAACAAAAAATGCATTAAAAGCGCCACAAAAAGCACACCAAAGTACATAGGACGTATACAACAGCCTCTACAAGACTTATATCTACACATCTTCAAGCTGCCTGAAAAGCAAAGGTAGAGCTAGAAATTTGGCCCACTAGGGACACCTTTCCAATCACAATGTCCAAAAAATTAAACTAATAGAATTACAAAAACTTAAAATTAATCTATAATACTTCTATTTAATAAATCTATAATTGTTGTCTATAAGATTTTTCATATTTAAATAATCTCATCATCAATGTTATTAAATAATATTCTCAATCTATATAAGTAAGCTAAAAACCTTCTAAATATTTTAGGTTTGAGCCTCAATAGCCTCGAGGCTATAGTCTTAAGGTTGTAAGCCTCAATAAGGTGAGGCTTAAGCCTTAGTTACCTTGCCTTGAGGCTTGAAGGCTAACTTAAGGCGAGCCTCAAGGTGTAAGCCTCAATAATCTTTTGAAACAATGCTTGTAAAACTTGTTTGCATGAATTTTTATTTTATGTTTGTTTTAAATACCTTCAATTAAAATGTACAAAAAAATCAAATTAAGAAAAGAAAAGAAAAGAAAAAAAAGCTCCACCACTATTCAAGAGACTAATTCCCTCCTCATAGATGGAACCTTTGTTGAGGTGTTTACATTTTGGTGGATAAGAAATTCACAAAGATATTCAACTTGATTTCAAGAAAGATTACACCATGTTGACTTCAGTTTCTTAGACTTGGACCATGCGATGATTAGGAAAGCTTTCTATCCTAAATGGAGGCTTTAGATTCAAGGATGTTATATTCTCCTAGTTTTAAGTGTTGGTAAATATCTTCCTACAAAAGGATAGGTAAAGGCTTTGAGCCACCTCAAACAAGGTGACCCACTCTCTTTTCGCACTACTAGTGGATGTACTTAGCATAATTATGATTAAAGCTGAGAAAAGAGATGTTTTAAAGGGCCCTCTTTGGTGTATAGAATCCAGCATAATTATGATTAAAGCTAAAAAAGAGATGTTTTAAAGGGTTCTCTTTGGTGTATAGAATCCCTCAAAGTAACACTATCCAATTTGTGGATGATATATATTTTTCTCTAAAGCTAGACCAGAGGATGTGTACAATATTCAACCCATTCCTTTGATTTTGTTGCAGATTTCTAGATTTTAAATCAGCTTAATCAGAGCATTCTCTCAAACATTAATGTTAATCAAGACCAAATACCCCAGTTTTTAAGCACAGTTATGGAAAGGATTTCTCCCACTTGATTGTCAGAAGAAAATGTATTTATTTTTAGGGGTTAGAATCACACTTGTCTCACTTGTCCAGCATCATTCGTCTCATATCACTTCTTATTGTCTCAGTTTTCAAATTTAAATTTAAGATTGCTTCAAGAATTAAAAGAATTGTCCAGTATGCTTTGTAGCTTCTCGCCTCTGTTTTAATACAATTTGCTTTACTTATCAAAAAAAAAAAGAATTAAAAGAATGCAAAGGTAATATTACTTCCAGAATTAAAAGAAGACAAAAAAGTTTCTCATTGTCGAGTTTAAAGAAAAGAAAAATAGATCACCTAATTGGATGAAGGTAAGTTGTTAATCCAAGATGAAGGAGGTTTAAGCTTGTGAAAAATTTTATAATGAATGGATCCTTCCTAGGCCAATGGTTGTAGAGGCTTCATATGGAGAGCAACACTCCACGAGAAAACGTACTAGAAGCATTTATGGTTTATAATCCAATGGTTGGGAAGCAAACATTTTTGAAAGATAATTGCATCCTTACCTCTGAAAAGAAATTGCCCAAGGTTTCTTCTCAATATAATCAATTCTCAATTGGAGATGGCTCTAAGATTCCAAGATTCCTTTATAGGAAGATTAATTGGAGATGACTCTAAGATTCCTTTATAGGAAGATTTATGGCAGAGTGACCAACCACTTTAGACTCTCTATTCTAACCTCTACTTAGTCTCAGTTCTAGAGATTTCGAACTACTCCCATTTATTGTTGTGTAAACTCTTCCCCTCCATCTTGAAAATTTTACTTTCAATGTAACTTATCCAATCAAGAAATTGACAATATTACTACTCTTAACTCGTCCTTGCTCCATGTTTATGTGTGATCCTCCTTAACAAATGAGAAAGCGCAGACCGCTCTCCTCTCAATCCTTTTTCCTAACCGTCAATTCATACTCACACCGACATTCTCCTCATTGAGCCAAGTTTATTTGGAAGCCCTAAAGATAAGGATTCTGCATGGTTGGAGGAAACAAAAGTGTCAATACTAATAAGACAATCCAATTGAGGAGCCTTCTAAAGCCCTGCACTTGGAATGGTAAATTACATGCAGAGGTATGTAGAGAATTGGTTGGTTGACCATTTATTTCTCCACTGTCTAGTGGTTTTGATTCTCTGACATAGATTATTTCAGCTGGATGGGATTGATAGGGTACTCTTTGGACTGCAGATGATTTGGTGATTATTGCTTTCCCAAGGTTTGGAGGCAATGCCAAGAGCAAGGTAGGTGGCTCTTACACTATTTTTCTCCAACCTACTTAAAGAGAAATGCTTGGATTTTTTAGCATATATGCAGATCTATGGTTACTGTGGGGTAGACTTTTTTTTCCTCCTCTCATCACATTGTTCTGCAATCTCTCAAGGTGTTCCACAGGGTTTCTGTGAGCCTGGTTGTATCTGAATGGAATAGCAGCTTGTGTAGCCAGCAATCTACCTCAAGCTTAATTATGATGGATGCTTTTCAGGTAAATCTACGACACTGCAGTGTCTTTAGAAATCATAGGGCCAACATGATAAGAGCCTTCTCTAAAAGGCTGAGATCCTTGCTTTACAGGAAGGCTGAGCTCTGAAAGCTCTTATTGCAATCATTTGTTTCAGAGAGACTCGACTCTAAAGATAGCTTAGGTATCTCAGGGGAAGCAAGATCCACAAAGATTAGCTCCTCCAGCACAAAACCATTGACATGGCTAGATCTTTGAGCTGCTCCCTCTGTTGGATTTCTTATACAGCCAATCACGCATGGATAATTTGACTAAATGATGGAACTCTCATTAGCATCCTTTGTGGGAGTCTTTTGTCACCTTGAGTTGTACCCTTTTGTTTGGCCATATTATCTTTCTTTGTCTTCTATTAGCACTTCCACAACATCAGCAACACAAACAATAATTCATGGGCCCCTTCCATATTAGGAGAAATGGTATTCTATTAGGCAAGTGTCCAAAATTCTCATGAACCTCACATTTGTATTCCTTCTAACCCCAAACAAATTGTTCTGATCAACCTCTAAATTTCCTGGTGAAAGCTACATCCCTCTCCGGCAAGCATGACCTCCCAATTGCTCAATAAGCCATGAAATTTCATCTATCTCAAAAAGCAGCAAAATAGACACCAGGGATTCTTTATCTAATGGTGAACCACATACCTCCACTACTTTGTTCCCAAAGCCTGAACATCTTTCTCTACATGGCATAGAACTACTTTCCAGTGTGATTATTTTCTATTATGATATCCCGTTATAATCTAGGGTAGACATATTCAATGCCAACAAAAATTCAGATCTAAAAAAGCATATGATTGAAAAATTGAGCTCAAAAACCTATTGTAATTTTGTGTTTTTGCCACATCTTAGCTAAGTTCTGTGCTTATATTTCCTTGAATTATCAGCATGTATTTTAAATTGTCAAACACCTGTTGTCATTTTGTCTACTGAGAGGTTTATTTCCTTGAATTATCAGCGTGTATTTTAAATTGTGCTAAATGAAAATAAGAAAAAATATTATCTACTTATTCAAAAATCCCAAATCTAAATGGTGAGGCTTCAAAACAAGAATGTCAGAAACCTTCCTCGAATGACATCATTTTTTATATCAATCCTATCACTAATCAATAAATAATAGTAAATTGCCCACAACATATTATAAAATTCATTATACATGTATATTTTACATAAGATGACAATAATGATATGAAGCAGAATGCGTATACTGCACCTTCCAAAAGGAAAGGGAATACCAAGCATTGCAGATACAGTCACTGCAAAATCAAGCTGCAAATAGCAATCATTCAAATATGCATCCTAGGAGAAACACAGTTCAAACAAACAGAAAAAAGATTTACCAAATCACAATCCAAAAATGAATGCACAATACCTGTTGGATGGAGTTGATGCACATGTTCTCTTTGTCCTGAAAGTGGCACATAAAAAAAATCTTTTAAAAGAAAACAAACTTGAGCCAGGATTTAAGCACCAATTTGCATTCTGTCTGCCAACACATAAAATCATTTTTAATTCTTGACATTCAACAAGGAATAAAGTAATAGGGATGAAATAGTCCTAATCTTTATTTTCTTTTATATGGACAAATAAATAGATGTTCAATGAAAGGTGTCTAGCAAAAGAGGTGGGTGCTACCCAGGTACACTGGAAGAATATAAGGAGCCCCAATACCAATAGAGCCAAGGAAAAGAAAAGAAGAATGTACAATACACATAAATCCATCTCAAACTATAAAATCCAAGAAAACAAAAATCATCAATCCCACAAGCACCCCACCCCAGGACCAAGAAACTAAGAATTTAAGCATGGAGCCCTTTGTAGCCACTTCAGAACAGTCCAAACTTTCTCAAGTTCTAAGTCTCCTTTCCTGCCACCAAAGCAGGCACAAAGGAACCATTCACCATATCTTTTGATCCTTGCCAACAAAACTACCATGCAGCTTAAGTACACAGTGAGGCCAAACCCACAACAAAGGAGAATAGCAAAGGTCACAACCAGAGAACCATCTCACAAAGAATATCATAGGCTCATGCCTCCTTTTATTTACAGCACTATTTGCCAAACAAAAAGGCAATCCTTGGATGGAGCATTAAGACCCCACATCTTTTTAGCCGAAACAAGCTAACCATGCCCAAGCTTGTCAATTCGCCAAAAACTCATAAAGAAGAAAGCATCCTTTGCAACCTTCCACACCATCTATTCTCAACACCTCCATGAACTACCACAGAGTAAATCCTCTAAATCCCCCAAGATCAAGCATCAAATATGAGGAACAATCTTTCAGAAGAGTCCTACATACCAATCATCAAATGATAACTTAGTGTTACACCTGTTTGAGACATCCCAAGCATTCTGAGAATCCCTCACCCATATATCAGCAACCCCAGCATAATGAGAATTTTATAAGCTAAAATAATAAACAAATCTAAGAATTAATTTTTAAAGAAAGTCCTCCACACTAATCATCGAATGATAACTTAGTCTTGCACCCATATGAGACATCCCATCCTCTCCTAATAGATCCCTACAGACTCAAACCATAAGCTTTGCTTCCACCCTCAAACACAACCCATCTCCTCTCTAGAATTACACACAATGACTTTCCTTAACAAAGCATCCCACTCAACCATAGGCCTCCATAACATGGTTCAAAGTCGTGGTATCAGTCATTGATTCGGACGGTCTTGAGGCACATCGGTCTTGGAATCTCAGCTTGGTATTGGGTGATACGTAAAATAAGATAGTTAAAAAGTTTAAAAAATTATAAAAATATTATGAAAATTTTTATAAAAATAATTATAATTAAATAAGCTTAAAAAATTATAAAATAAAATTTATTTCACATTTAACATTATTTAAATAATTATAGAGCCTTTGCAGAAAGCAATTTATAATAATGTTAAAAATTATTTCACATATAATACTTGTTAGATAGTGTATAATTATTTAGGTTATTTACTTTTCCTTTTCCTTTTCTTTCCTTATTGTATTGTGGGTCCCACTAACATGTATATATATACCCAAGTCCAATGTGTATTCTTTACAGTTTTTCAATAACAATAATTAGGAATTCTCTCTTTTCTCTCTCTCTTCACATGGTATCAAAGCCAAGGGAGAAAAAAAAAAACCCTAATTATTTCCGGTTTATCCATGAATCCATTCGGGGAAATCTTTCGGTGACCGTGTTTCATTCCGGTCACCCTTCCCATCTCCTAAAGCTTTCCGATCAACCGTATCACCCTCAGAAAACCCTCACCGCCAGCTACTTTTCCGGCAACCTTTTTCCAGCGACGTCCTTTTCCAACACCGACCATACCATCAGGTGCGGAAGGAGGAGATCTTCAAGTTTTCTTAAAGCACCGAAGGGAGAATCTCAGCCACGCGCCGGCCACGCGTGTTTCTTCTCTGGCGGCCTGAATCTCACGCGCTGGTGCATGAGGGCCCGTGGAGCACTTTCCAACCATGCGCTTCCACCTCCAACCTCGCCTGACACCGTCTAGCCACCCTCTATCTGTGCTTGTGTCATCCGAGCCCTGAAAGTGCATTTTTGGGGGTTTTTTGTCTCCGCCGACCCTCTAAACAACCTTTCCGGAGACCTCCGGTGACTTCCTCTCCACCCCGAGCCCTGCACGTGTCTTAGGAAGTCCGCGATAAGCCGTATTAGGGCTCTCTTCGATCCAAACGTATTTCGTTCACCAGATAAGTAGATATGGCTACTAAAAGTTCCACTTTTTCCTCTGTCATATCTGGATCTCTTATGATTACTTCGGAGAAATTGATTGGCAGTGAAAATTATTTGTCCTGGTCTGCCTCTGTGGAGCTTTGGTTTATGGGTCAAGGTTATGAGGATCACCTTGTTACGCAGGAGGCGGATATCCCTGAAGTTGACAGAGTACAATGGAGGAAGATAGATGCACAGTTATGTAGTGTGTTATGGCAATCAGTTAATCCTAAGATTCTGCTTCATCTTCGGGCCTACAAAACATGCTTTAAATTTAGGAATCAGACGAAAGGGCTATACATGAATGATATCCAACGTCTTTATAAGGTGGCTTCTTCTATTGTCAATGTCAGACAACAAGACATGGATTTATCTACTTATATTGGCCAGATTGCCTCTCTTAAGGAGGAATTCTTGACCGTGATGCCTCTTACTACTGATGTTGGGGATCCCAACGAACACAGATTGACAAGTTCTTCATGGTTCTTACGTCCAGATCTTAAGACCGTCCGCGATCATATTCTTGGCAGTTCCTCCGTTCCATCCTTGGATGATGTGTTTGCTCGCTTCCTCCATATCTCCTCCACTCAGACTTTGCCATCTGATAACACTCCAGATTTTTCTGTGTTAGTTTCTCAAACTAGCTCTCGAGGAAGACGCAATGGTAACCGAGGTAGAGGCCAACGTCCTCATTGCACCTATTGCAATAAGCTTGGCCACACTCGTGATCGGTGTTATCAGTTACATGGGCGGCCTCCTCGCACTGCCCACGTGGCCCAGTCATCTGATCCTCAGTCGCCTCAGCCTCCCAGTTCCTCCACATCTTAGGGTATTTCCCTCACTGACAGTGAGTATGATGACTATCTTCGCTATCAGGCCACCAAGTCAGCTTCTATTGCTTCTGTTGCCCAGATTGGTAATGCTTCTGCTTGTCTTACCCACACATCTTCTCTTGGACCTTGGATTCTAGATTCTGGCGCTTCTAATCACATATCTGGTAATAAGGATCTTTTCTCTTCTATTACTACTACCTTTGCTTTACCTACTGTTACTTTAGCTAATGGTTCCCAAACTATGGCTAAAGGTTTTGGTTTCGCTCATCCTCTCCCTTCCTTACCTCTCCATTCTGTCTTTTATGCCCCTGAATGTCCTTTTAATTTTATTTCCATCAGCAAAATAACTCGCACTCTTAACTGTTCTATCACTTTCTCTGATAAATTTGTGACCTTGCAACCGGAGTACGGGGAAGACGATTGGCATAGGATGTGAGTCTCAAGGCCTCTATCACCTCACCGCGCCTTCAACTCCTGCAGTTTGCATTTCCACTGATGCTCCCCTCCTCATCCACAGTCGCCTGGGCCACCCTAGTCTATCCAAGTTCCAGAAAATGGTCCCTAGTTTTTCATCTTTGTCGTCGCTTGCGTGTGAGTCCTGTCGGCTTGGGAAACATACTCGTGTCTCGTTCCCAAAGCATTTGAATAATCGGGCAAAGTCTCCTTTTGAACTTGTCCACACTGATGTTTGGGGTCCTTGTCAGACCGCGTCTACTTTAGGATTTCAATATTTTGTCACTTTCATTGATGACTATTCTTGATGTACTTGGTTATTTTTAATGAAAAATCGAGCTAAGTTATTCTCTATTTTTCAGAAATTTTATGCTGAAATCCAAACCCAGTTCAATATTTCTATTCGTGTGTTGCGCAGTGACAATGCCAGGGCATATTTTTCTACACCATTTACTTCATTTATGTCCCAACATGAGATCATTCATCAGTCTTCTTGTGCTCATACTCCTCAACAAAATGGGGTAGCTGAACGTAAGAATTGACATCTTGTTGAGACAGCTCGTACTCTCCTTCTCCATAGTCATGTTCCTTTTCGTTTTTGGGGGGACGCTGTTCTTACAACATGTTATTTGATTAATCATATGCCCTCATCTGTATTACACGATCAGATTCCTCATTCCCTTCTTTTCCCTGACCAACCACTTTATTTCCTTCCTCTTCGTGTTTTTTGTTGTACTTGCTTTGTTCATATTCACACTCCTGGACAGGACAAACTTTCTGCCAGAGCCACAAAATGCATCTTCTTGGGATATTCTAGACTTCAAAAGGGTTATCGTTGTTATTCCTCTGAGACTCATGGCTACTTTCTCTCCGCTGATGTCACTTTCTTTGAGAACTCACCGTTCTTCTCCACCTCTGAGTCTCTTCCTGTTTCTGAAGTCTTACCCCTTCCCATTATCTCCCCACCTGATGCAGTGCCTTCTCGCCCACTTCAGGTTTATCATCGCCGTCATCGTGTCGCTGTTCTGCCTTCTTTGGCCGAGGTCCTTGCTGACTCACTTCCTATCCCTTCGGCTTCTCCTGCCCCGGCTCTGCCTCCTTCTACTGACTTACCCATTGCTCTTCGGAAAAGTAATCGATCTACTCGTAATCCTCATCCCATTTACAATTTTTTGAGTTACCATCGATTATCTTCACCCTATTCTACATTTGTTTCTGCTATATCTTATGTTTCTCTTCCCAAGAGCACCCCTGAGGCTCTTTCCCATCTAGGCTGGCGACAGGCAATGGTAGATGAAATGGCTACTTTACACTCCAATGGCACTTGGGATCTTGTTGTTTTACCCTCTAGTAAATCTACAGTTGGTTGTCGTTGGGTCTACACAGTTAAGGTTAGCCCTGATGGTCAGGTTGATCGCCTTAAGGCCCGCTTAGTTGCTAAAGGATATACTCAGGTTTATGGTTCTGATTATGGTGACACTTTCTCTCCTGTTGCCAAGATAGCTTCTGTTCGTCTATTGCTCTCCATGGCTGCTATGTGTTCTTGGCCTCTTTATCAGTTAGATATTAAAAATGCTTTCCTTCATGGGGATCTTGCTAAGGAAGTTTATATGGAGCAACCACCTGGTTTTGTTGCTTAGGGGGAGTCTGGTTTAGTGTGCAGGTTACGCCATTCTGTATATGGCTTGAAACAATCTCCTCGAGCATGGTTTAGCCGTTTTAGTTCTGTTGTTCAGGAGTTTGGCATGTTCCGCAGTACAGCAGACCATTCCGTTTTCTATCATCATAACTCTTCGGGGCAATGTATTTATCTGGTAGTTTATGTGGACGACATCGTCATTACAGGCAATGATCAGAATGGTACTCAGAAACTAAAGCAACACCTTTTCACCCACTTTCAGACTAAAGACTTGGGGAAATTCAAGTATTTCTTAGGGATTGAGATAGCTCAATCCAGTTCCGGTGTGGTTCTTTCCCAAAGGAAGTATGCTTTAGACATCTTGGAAGAAACCGGTATGTTAGACTGTAAACCAGTAGACACTCCTATGGATCCAAATGTCAAACTTATACCAGGACAAGGGGAGCCTTTAGGAGATCCTGGGAGATATCGGCGACTTGTAGGTAAACTGAACTACCTCACCATTACTCGTCCAGACATTTCTTTTCCTGTAAGTGTTGTTAGTCAATTCCTACAGTCACCATGTGATAGCCATTGGGATGCTGTAATCCGCATTCTTCGATATATCAAAAGCACACCAGGCCAAGGTGTGTTGTACGAGAACAGAGGTCATACCCAAGTTGTTGGTTACACAGATGCAGATTGGGCTGGCTCACCCACAGATAGACGTTCCACTTCCGGGTATTGTGGTTTTATTGGAGGTAACCTAATATCTTGGAAGAGTAAGAAACAAGATGTAATGGCCAGATCTAGTGCTGAAGCCGAGTATCGAGCTATGGCTCTGGCAACATGTGAACTCATATGGCTGAAACATCTTCTTCGGGAGTTGAGATTGGGAAAGGATGAACAGATGAAGCTCATGTATGACAACCAAACCGCTTTGCATATTGCATCCAATCCAATCTTCCATGAAAGGACCAAACACATTGAAGTTGACTGTCACTTCATTAGAGAGAAGATCGCATCAGGATGTGTGACGACTAGTTTTGTCAATTCAAATGATCAATTAGCAAATATTTTTACTAAATCTGTCAGAGGTCCTAAAATTAAATACATTTGTAACAAGCTTGGTGCATATAACATATATGCTCCAGCTTGAGGGGGAGTATTAGATAGTGTATAGTTATTTAGGTTATTTACTTTTCCTTTTCCTTTTCTTTCCTTATTGTATTGTGGGTCCCACTAATATGTATATATATATACCCAAGTCCAATGTGTATTCTTTACAGTTTTTCAATAACAATAATTAGGGTTCTCCCTTTTCTCTCTCTTCACAATAATATTTTTACTAAAATACATATAATTCAATCATCAATTCCATTTTTAATTTTGATTAAATGATTTTAATAATGTTAATATAATAACAAATAAAATGGTTTGAATAGATTGTTAATAATAAATTAATACACCAAATATGCTACCATTACCATATAAAATAACGTACATATAATTTATATCACACCATCAATATATAAAACAATAAATCATTACCATATAAAATAATAGTTTAAAAAATCAGGTAATATATTACGGATATCCTTTCTTCAAATAGCCAATTCACATGCACAATCTCTTTTTCAATATCCCCAATTCACTCGCAAGACTCACCCACACCACGGTGATAGAGGGCAAAAACAAGCAGAGAGAAGGGCAACAACTATTGTTGAATTCCCAATGGCACCACCAAAGGCGCTCCACATCCATTCTGAAATTAGTGATGCCCTCAACCTCCTCTTCTTATACACCTCCAACACTCATGATTAGACTGAGGCCTTTCTTCTTCTTCAAAATGGGTCATAGGTCTTGGTTGTTGAAAAGTTTTTTGTTTTGAAGGCAATCTCCAATTTTTCAGAGGTTTTTTCGGTTGAGATCTCGACTGTTGTTCATTTACTATGATTTCAAAGTGAAAAAACAATTTCTTTTGGTAACTTGGAAGGTTCGACCTAGTCAACTCGGAATCCTAGATCGAGTCAACCGAGTTTAAAACAATTCTTGATTTGAGCATGAGTTTTAGATGGTATCAAGTATCAGGTATCGGACTCAACGCGGACAGGCTCAAGGATGATACGACTCGACCAAGTCATACTGAACTCGGCCGATTCTTTGAACCGTGCTCCACAACAACTCTCATAAAGTGTTGTTGGGAAGCAATAGGCTTCTAATACCTAATCCTCTCTTCAATTTTGTCAGAACAAAATTGGTCAAACAGTTGTGGTTTGATTGTAATGTTGCTCCACTTCTTGCCTTTTAGCAAGAAGACTTTCTAATAAATATTTGTTTCCAACCAAAGAATTGGACTCACATTCTAACACCAATCAGGTGCCACTACTCTAACTTTTCATGACAGTCTGAAGACAGTTGTCCAGGAAAAGAAATGAGGAAGGGAGAGAGAGGAGAGCTTTGCGGGTATCACAATCGAATTCTTTTTAGGAAAAGGCCATGTAAGTCCCCCTTCTTCTCAAGCAAAAAAGCCCACATATTCTATCCTAATAGAGATCAATATTTCTCTATCAATAGATGGATAAATCTATTGAAAAATGGATATTAATCTGGTTTCAAGATCTATGAACAAGATAATTCACCCTCTGAAACAAGAAGTTCTGATCCTAGAGGGATAATATCAACCATTTGACGTCCATGTGATGCATCCACTATGGTTACACTACCTTTTGAATTGAAAAACCCGAAGGGGTTCCCTTGCAGAGCTAGGTGGGAGGGGTTTGCATTATTGGATGTCTCCCAGATAAATTCTCAGCAAGATTAAAAAAAGTTGTATTAAAGTTTGGATGGGTTAATAACATGGCAATTGCCCCTAACAGTACTGAAATTGATAATAAAAGTGGGAATATTGTCACTAGAATGGACCATCACAGAGGAAATAAAGTATATACATAGTCTGAAGAAAGTGTTTTTGATAAAAAACATACACATCCCTCCACTTCCTAGGTACTGTCTTTCCATTGGGCAAGTGTCTTATTGAACCACTCAGCAAAGTCCCAAAATAGTGCTAATGTTAAAAGGACGACTCCAATGACTCTCTAAGATAAGATTAAACTTTTCAAGCTTAAACCACTAGTATACAGAAGATATAAAGTATACCTGTAATCTGGACAGAATGCTTTTGACAAGCATAAGTGTTCCCTCATTTGGCAAGTACTGCCTTTCCATGAGGTGATCCACCTATTGAACTGCTCCTCAATAGGGTCCTAAACAACACTAGCCTTGTAGAAGCCTCCAATGATAACTCCAAATATGTAGTCGGCAACACACCCACCTAACAACCAAGCAATGACACCTACACATCTACATTTTCCACATTATCCACTACCGCCTCACTTTTCCCTATATTATTTATAAAACCCAGTAGTGCCTTGAAACAAAGAAAATTCACCTCAGATATAGAAGTTGGTCACAACTCACCCCACAGAACAGAGGCGCATTATCAACAAACCATACGAGGGACTCTAGCACAATTCTAATTATATAAACATATGGATGATCTACAATATTAATGAATAGAAGGACAAGAAAGAAAAAGATGGGTACAAAGGCAATGAATCCTTGACTGAGATAAATACATGGATACACCAAGAATCAGGATAAACCAAAGCAAGAAGCAAACACAAAACCCTAACTAAGGAGAGAAAGTGCTAACTCAAGGTTCCCCTTTTGAGGAAAAAATGTAGTCCTCTTCATTATCTGCCCACAAGGCCCTCTTAAAATTGATGTTAATCCTATAAGAAGCCTCTTAACCTCATTCATACAGGAGCACCCTTCACTAAAAACTTTGCTTGCCTCTTGGAGCCAGCTTACCTAAGGTCAAGGAAGAGTATTGCCTTGCTAGCATTTCTAAACCCAGTGTAGTTCATTAAAAGGTAATCTCTTGAAATTGATGCCAGTCCTTCAGGAAGCCTCTTAACCTTTTTTTTTTTTTTTTTGATAGGTCAGGAAGCCTCTTAACCTTAATCATAGAGGAATCCCTTTTCACTAAAAACTTTGCTTTCCCCATGGAGCTAGCTTATCCTTGGCCAAGCAAGAGAGCGCCACCTTGATAGCATTTCTAAACCCCTTTAGTCCATTAAAAAAATAAGTTAATTTCATCAAATTGTTGATCAAATTATTCCAGCTCTTATAAATCTTTTTCTTCATAGATTTCCTAAAGGTATTGACTCCACCAAGGGATCCTTTTCTTCTTCTTTTTTTTTTTTTTTTTTTTTTTTTGGTGTTCTTTGGGTGAGGGAACAAACATCAAAACTCAAGGGGGCATCACATCCCCAATAAGATAAACTAAAGAAGATGCGCTTCTCTTAGACAGACTATCAACTTCCTAATTACCCGATCTAGACTATCAAGAGAAAGAGAGACTCAATACCCTATCAATAACACAATCTTCATATCCATTGGTCATATCCTAAGACCCTGTACCATTATTTGCCATTTAAGACAAAACTGCCGCTAAATCCCCTTCTACCAACAAATTTCTGACACTCAACTCTCTTGCAATCTTGAGATCATTAAGTGAAGCAAATGTTTTCATTTTAACAACTAGGCCAAAATCAGCTCCCTTCAAGAAAGCCTGAATCATATCACTATGACCCCAAAACAAATCCGCCAATGCTCATCTAGGTCAAACTCCCTAGGAACGTCCATCAAAATTAAGTTTCAAACAACTAGTGGAGAAAACTAGTTGTCAAATTCATGTATTCTTACAAATTTCTGAACTGGGAAGCAAACTAAACATCAATTGCACATATGATGCTAAGAAACTACCAAGAACTATTTGGCAACAGGCATTGAGATGGATGTTAGAAAGCAAATATCTCCCACAAATCAAGCATTAACCTCTTCCAAACCTCAAACATACTCTTTTTTTTTTTAAGCTAAATAACCCACAAAGTCACCGTATAGCCCACCAGACACTGCCTCTTGGTTCTCTACAAAATGATTTATAATAATAGGGAAACATAAAAATCCAAAATAAAACTTGACTGTTAAAAATAATCAAAAATCATTTTCCAAATTCAACATATTACTAATGAAGCGCATGGATGATACATATGTGGTGGTTAGTGTGCACAAGCCACATCTAATATTAGCTTGTACACAGTAAACACCACATACTTATATGTATGTATATGAAAAGCAATCAATTCAATACCATATAATAGAACTTTCTAAATATCATACAATTTTTTGGTACAACATTTTACAGATTGAAGCGTAATACAACCAGACAAGTGCCATGAGAAGTTCCTTGGATGAATTGGGATGCCTATACATGAAGAAGACTCACAGAAGAGATCTAGAAATGCATGAACAAGAGAGACAAGATCATGACCTAGGTTTAAGACCATGGTGACAAGTAACTAATATTTCATAATGCACCTAACATGGACATTTATGAATTCTGTCACTAAAGCCCAAAGAGAGATAAAAAATTAATTCTATCCCAAACAACTTCCAAAGTTGTGTCAATCAATAAAGATTCTAGAGTTTCTTTACTACCATATTAACCAAATCAAAGCTACACAAAAGTTTACAACATATTGACACTTGCACCTCTCGAAAACCATTGAATCTAGTAGCAAAGATGAAATGTATTCCACAAGGAACTCAACTTATACCCCACCCTAATGATCAGTCTATGCCACAAAGCTAGTAAGAAGGATCTATGCAGTATTTTTTAATAAGAAATGTGACAACACAACCTATTCACACTTTAGACGTGTAATATAACTAGAAAAATACCACATGAATTCCCTGGGAGGTTCAGATGTCTACATCTCAAGAAGGATCATAAAAGATATCTCAAAACCAATGAAAAGAGATGTCAAGATCTTTTACCTGGATTTAAGACATGGTTCAACATACCCACCTAATGATACTTCATTACGCACAAAATATAAGTTCTTATCGCTGAAAGTCAACGAAAAGTGAAATAATTAATTTTATCCCAGACCTACTCCTATATCATCATACCCATCTACAAATATTCTAGAGTTTCTTTACTACCATATTGTTCAAATCAGTCTTACAAACACAAGCCCAAAATATATTGTTCCTCACTCCACTTCCAAAAACCTAGAATCTAGTAGCAAACATGGGAATGATCACTCATACCCATGGTAATTATCACTCTACACCAAAGGGCTAAAGTGCAGAGGCACTAGAAGAGAGGTAATAACTAGCCCTATTGCTCCTCTTGCATAAGAAAGAGCTGTATAGGATATTTTTCATATTTTAAATCATAAGATTTTTCTAAGAAACAAAAATCTCAAAATTTTGTGTTAGAATTACTACATTTTGCTCATATCCAACTCACTTTTGTATATTTGTTTTTCTAAAAAGTTAGGGAAATTGGCACAAATTTCAAGCAGTCACATACAAGTGTGAAAATAGAACATGGAGGTTTGGGAGTGTACTCATTAGAAGAAAGAGGCAATACCAAATGTAGTTCACAACATGATGTATTAAGTTCAAGAGGCAAAGAAGATGGAGTCGTCTTCAAACTCATGGCAAAAATCGACGTTTCAACCTGTAGAATATGATTCTTGTTAGCTTGACAACAAAATGAATTTGACAACCAAATCAAGATTTTAAAAGAAAATGATAATATTATACCTCTTCAGCAGTTCCTCCACCATGATCACCATTTATGGTTTGTCCATGATCACCCATAACAAGAAGAAAAGTATTCTCATGTAAGCCACCTGGTCCAGATTGGCTCTCCAGCACTTCTATTATATTCTGAAGCAAAGTGGTAAGTCAAACATGAATGGTGAAGGGGCACAAAATTTTTTGGAGTATTAAAATTTCAAAGGTATGAAACAACATGTGAAGCAGTGTAAGAACCCAGGAAACAATTTTTTGAGTCAAGGAAAAAATCATAATTCTAAAAGAATGTGAGAAATTTATCCTGAACAAGCAATAAACAATGCTAATCAGAAAACTCAACAAAAATTTGGAATTAAGAAAGAAAAATGCAAGATGGAAGAAAAAATGATAGGTGAACCTTTTTTTTGTCCTCACTAGGACAAGATGAAAAATACAATAAAAAACAAAAATAAGTTAAATAAACTTACCTCTAAAACACCATTATATTGCTCCAACTTTTCAATCATTGGAGTGGAGTCAACGCCAAATATATGCCCAGCATGATCCTGACCCAAGTAGAAACAAGAAACTTATTCTATATTTTGCTGATACAGCTTGTAACTTAGTGCTAGTTTCTTTATTTTCCTAATCAAAATGTAACTAGTTTTCCAGGAAGAGGGGGAAAAAAATCCTGTAGCTTGACACTATTGTCAGGAAAAAAAATTCATCATCTGATCAAGAAACTTTAAGCAAAAAAGAGATGAAGAAACTGGTATCAAAGAACGGATTTCTGCTTGACAAATAAAGGCAAACATACCACACCAAGGAAATGTGCAATAAGAACATCCCAATCTTCTTGATACAAGGATGGAAGCAAATGGTCAATGCATCCATTGTCCACCTGGAAGTGAAATATCATGAACTTCCAGCAACAGAAGAAGCTAAAACTGAAATATTGGATCAAATTTTTGAGAAAAACTATACTTTAAAAATTGAATGTGGTAAAAAATCGTAACATGTAAGGCATACCGTATGAAGATCTTTAACATTAAAAGAGGGAAAGGGGTAAGATTTTTCAAAATGATGAGGAAACAACTGCAACCATGTATCATCCCCCATCATCACAACTCGCTTTCCATTTTGAACCAACTGTAAGTGAATCCATAAATTAGATTTACATAAAAATAAAACATGACACAGCTTGCAAAATATTGTAGCACATGACAACAATTTTAGAAAGATAGCTAAATGACTATTCAGCAAGAAAAGATATGAAACAAAACCTGATAAATTAAGTTATCTTCAACAATAGCAGGAGCACCAAAGCTATTCCCAACATCAATAAAAGTTGGAAGTCCACCAGTTGTCAAACCCTGAAACAGTTTCAAGCAAAGAATGTTAATTTTAAAGTCAGAAACTAATGCTTCACATGGCAATGGTTTTAAGTTCAGGATATGTTAGTCCAAATTCTGATTTCCATGGACCTCCTAGGGTGTAACCTCTGGGTGAACCAAAGGATCCAAGTTCAAGTCTCCCCGGTATTTAAGTAGTATAAGGTATAGGGGCAGTTAGATAAATTCTTGCTGTTCAGGGCGGAATCCCCATTATCAAAATATATATATATATATATATATATATATATATATATATATATATATATATATATATATCTGATTTGAATACATTTGCGGTTACACAGAAGTAGGAGAAATGATAATCACAACCTATTCTACCTTTCGCTTTCTCACTAGATTCTACTATTGAGATACAAAAACTTCCCATGCACAAATGATTAGCAACCTTGTGTCACTAAATCAATTTGCACATTTAAAGTTTGCTTGGCTTCTAACATTCAATGTATTCAAGAGCCCAGCCCAATAGTTTAAGAGGAAGAATGTGCAAGGTATAAAAGCTATTCAAGCTTACTTGAGAATGACAATGAATCACACAATATTTATTGTTATAAAGAAAACAGTAAAGAAATGTTATTGATTGACCAGGTCCTTAAAACTTATGTTGGAGAAATGAAAAGGCACAACTTGCAAATCCCAGATGGGCCACACTGGTAGAGCATTATTGTTCCACGAAAACTGTCACAAGATTGAGGAGTACTTTGAGCAACATACAGCTTAGTTCCACAAACAATAAATCTGCATGCTAGATGTTCAACAATGAGAAGCCATAATGGCCCCGCCTAACTTTGCACCAGGGAGCACAAAAGTTTTCATTACCCATGTTCTAAACAACCCAATGGTCACTACTAAACTCTACTCAGATTCTTGAGTTGGATCACAGACTACAATGTGTTTCCCAAGTTGGGACCTAAATTTTACTGAGGTATATGGACATACAGCCTTGAAATTTTCCATGATTCTTTCATCCGAAACCACTATGATTCCACCTAATGAACCGAAAGCCAAAAAGCACATAAAACTTCATTATCAAATAACATATTTCTTCCCATAAGAAACAACCCTTTCATTGAATAATAAAAAGGAATAAGGGTACAAGAAGCATGAGATGTTCTTCAAGCCAAAATGACAAACCTCAGACAAGGAATTGCAAATGGAGCTTCAGCATAACCTATATAATTACAAATCTAAAACACGGTAAATATTCTAAATATTACCAACTAGTGATCTAAAAAAAACATTCATGGGGAAGGAGTTCTCCAACTATCGTTCTCTGACAATGAAGATCCTTTCTTATCCAACTATCCACTACCTCATTGGTGAACCTTGCATATGGGAAAAGTTGCAACCCATTTTATTTTGAAAGATCTAAGATTTTCCATATCCATGCTTCCCTTCCAACTGGCGGTCACTGATCTCCATAGATCTTCCTCAACTGGCCTAAGTTCCCAACAAATAACTATTCCCATTTAATTTAAGACGTTATGAAGATTGTATTCCTTTTCTCCCCTTTCTTATAAGAAATTGTATTTGTATCATATGGGATAAAATTAAGAATTGATATAAAAGAAGTGGAGGTTCTCATACTCCCCAACCTAGTCTTATTACCAGCTTTAGCACTACATGCCTCTCTTCAATATGATATAAATCATGCCTAGAGGGATATCCAAGAACCATGTAGAATTAAGGCCCATAATGAAGTAAGGTAGTAAACAACCTCCAGGATTCGCTTGCACTCCAAAATCTCTAACCAAACCATCCACATCTGGTTTGGCTCATCTGAACAACATCCATGAGGGGAAGGCCCAAGGCAAGCCTGCCTCCTTGAGCAACATATTTCATGAACCAGACAGGGCATAGTAGAAAGAAGTGGCCTGCTGTGTCACTGTTGTCTAAGCTGAGAACACAACCCTCAGGATTATGGGTAATGTAAGGCCTCTAGCCAACAACCATTCAATGGTATTAACCCTTTCATTGCGGCTAAACAAGGAAAAGCTCTAACTTCTGATGAACTTCAGAATTCTAAATGAAATTGGCCCCTGAAAAGGCACTGGAGAATCAATATTTGCAACAGCAGAAAACAAAGATTGAGAAGAAATAGACCAGGGGAAGATGTCCAAACCCTCTAATCAGAAAATGAGAGATGTAAACAAGGTATGACATGAGCAATGATAAGGATAGCTCACCAATTTCCTGCTCTAACAAATTAAGTCATAAATCAAAGTTGCAGGGAACACGGGGATTGAAAATTACTGATTATTCTTCTATCTACAGATCAATTTGATTCTTGAAACATACTGATCTTTGTGTTAATGAGCCCAAGAAAGAAGAAATAGCAAACCTCACAATATTAAATTTTAAATTTTCTACATTAAAATCAGAACTACAAAACAAAGAACAAAATTGTCAAAATAATTTTTCAAAGACTAATTGAACATTATAATTTGCTTAAAGTGGGAGATGAGACATCATACCAAGGTCCAACTACCATTATCATAGTGAAAGAAAATATTACCTTCAAACGTTGCAAGCTGGTTGTAGGTGGATCCGAAATGGCTTTGAAAATCCTAGCCGATGATCCTTGCGTAGATGCCAGTTTCTGTAACACTTGTAGCTTGTCCATCCATGGTTTCTTCTCTGTAGGAAATAAATTTAGTTAATTATACTGCCACAGAAGAACTATTGAAGAGATAGCTGGTAATACTTTGCTTGAGATCAGTACAACAAACTCAAAAAACAAGATTTCACGTAAATCAAAATGAAAAACAGATTAGAAAGATGTGGTGAGTTGTTTAAGCTTCCCATACCTAAAAAAGAAAAGAAGCCACTAAGTACTGATACTTGTACAAGCAAGAGGTAATGCAAAAAATAATTCAAAAATTACAGAAGGTACTCAACCAGTACCCATGTGTAAGTGAAGCATACAGACTACAACCACCATACAAAAAGCTAAAATCTCTGGCCAATTCATCAACTACACATATCAAGCTGATTACCATTTAACAAGCAAGACCAATCCGAACAGAAAAGCATCAAGAAAGTACCATTACTCGAGTGCAGATTGTACTTTCTGGTATTTCACAATTAAGCAATTACTGAGAGTTAATGTTCGTTAACATAAGCATTCATCACTGTTCAAAAAGTAAAAAAGCTAACCTTCAAAGCAGGCACTGGGAGCAACAAAATCAAACCTGAAAAGTAGGAATACACCTCAAACAATTAACTGTTACCTTATCTGAGAAAAAAGAGAAGGATTCAAACAAAAGCAAACTTTTTTTACCTCAGTCCATCAAGGACAATGATAACAAGACGATCAACAACAGGCCTAGTCCAACATTGGAGTTGATGTAGATGGGTTTGGTTGAGATTTGAAGAATAGGAAGAAGGAGAAACACATGGAGAGTCGGAGATGTCAGAGCAAGTGCTGAAATGCGGAAGCTCCGTGCGAGTGAGGAGAAATCCTCTTGTGAACAGGAAAATGGCCATACCATGAAGTACCATTATCATCAAGAATGGCCATATCAAACTATTGCGCAATGCCACCATGTTCAGAGGCCTTTAACTCTGTAAGAATTAAAATAGTGATTACTATCGAAGAACAATGGTGTTCCATTGGATCATGACGCTGTATAAGAATCCTTAAAAACAAACTTCATCATGATGATCATGCAAGCTGAACCAAATTGATTACCTATGCAGTCCCTGTTTGGGTTGATTCACAATTTTCAACAATAACCAAATAAAAAGCAGGAACTGCAGTACTTGATCACCTTGTTTTTTATCAGTTTTTCTCATCAACCAAACAAACGGCAAAAAACACTATGATCTTCTATCAAAAGAAAAGTAGAAGACCATTGCTTGAATGAAACAAAACTTGGCAAATGAGAATCAATATCAGATTTCCTTTTATTTCATCAGTTTTCCCAGCATCCAAATGCAGTGTAGTTATAATTCAACAATAACAAATAGCAAAAGAAACTGTTTCCAATTATGAGGGCATACCTTGGAGGAGGAAGCAACCACATACAACTTTCTCTAGCAGAATCTGAGATTGAATGAGCTTAGATTGTTTTTAGGAATGTGGCAAGTATAGAAGGAGAAACCCTAAGTTTTAGATCCATTTCCACAATAATTCTTCATTGCTCCAAATTGCGTTTTGGTTTCTTGAGGAATGTCCTTCTTACATGGTAAATGTTTACATCATAAAAAAATAATAAATAAATAAGAAATTTTCATTTTTAAAACATATGTAAGTTTATCATAAAGTTTCAAATACAAAATCAATGTGATTACCGTATTTCACTGTTATGGGGTGCACCCAACCCTTGGGACCAAGGATTGAAATGTCGAAAAAAATTTCGGCGATATTTCTCCGAAATATCGCTTATCGGCCGGCCAACACAATATTCGTCACCGATTATCGGTCGACGGAAATTTCGGTAATTTTTTTAAAATATCGCCTATATTTCGGTATTCATCGGTATTTTTACCGATTTTTCGGGAAATTTCCCGATATTTCCTACCAGTCCAGCCCGCGCACAGGATACAAAATCTGTCCAATTTTTTTTTTAAAAAAAAAAAAAACATAAGATGCTATTTGGTAATCTGATCATGATTTGCAGGCAAAGGTTGTGTTTTTCAGCCTGGCTCAAAAATCGTGGATTTAGGGTTCGTGAAATTTAAATCCAATGGCACAACAGCAAAGAGACCCCTAGAACAGATCCAGAAAACACAGGGAGCAAAAGAAAAGCAATTTTTTTGGTTTTCCTTGAGATGAATTTTCCCGGAAATCGAATGGGGGATGGATTTTCTTGGGAATCAAACGGGGTTGCAAAAAATAATAATAATAATAACATGATTAGATTAGTACCTTGGAGGAATGATAGTGGCGGAGGAAAATAGGGCCTTTTAAGGGATTCTCTCGTCTGGAGGGCAACTTCAGACAAGGGCTTCCTAATGCCCGAGTAAGAGAAGTGGGTGGCACTTTTGATTTTTAGATTTAGTAGAGATTAAAAAAAAAAAAAAAATTCATGAGAACAATTTTCCTCTCTCTATAAATAATTATTAATTATCCATCTTTATTTTTATTAAATCACTACCATGGATTAAAATTTCGATTTTTATCCACGATATTCTATAAATTAAAATTAATTTTATAAGATAAATTATTAATAATTTTAATTATTTTAATAAATTAATATTAATTAAAAAAATTGTTACCACGTATTTTTAACAAAATTTTAGAAATTAAATCTCAAATAAAATATTTTATATAAATTAATTTAATTTTTTATTTAAAATGTAATAAAACATGTTTTAATAAAAGTATTTTAAAATTTTTTAAATAAATATTGTCTTAAACAAAATGGACTCCCTTCATCTAATAAGAGTATTATAATGTCATATGTATTATATTTATGTATAAATTGTTTTTATTCGATAAAATCAAATATTTTTTAACTCAATTCTAACTTTATACACTTCCAAAATTCATATTTATTATTCTTAAAATTCAAATATTGAATCTACCAATATATCTCTCTATCTACTGATGTTTTTCTTCTTGATCATATATATGTCAATTACACTTACAAAATAACTTTAAAATATGTATTTTTGCTTATTTTATCATTTTTTGGATTTTTTTCAAGCATTCTTCTAAATTTTAAATAATTTTCGCTCCATCAATATTTGTGAAAAAATATTCACCGATATTTTCGATATATTCGTAAAATCAAAGTACCAATATATTCATAATTACTGATATTTTTATCATTGAAAATATTAGATTTCCAAAATTGGGTTTCAAGAACCCTTTTAATCAAATAACCCTAAATAAATTTAGTGATTATTTGAATATATTTCTCGTTTTTGGTTCTAAAAGCATAAATGAACTTTCTATCTTTAAGAATTATTTTTAAAATTTGAGATTGTAAAAAAAAAAAAAAAAAAAAACTCAATTTTTTAAAATAACTTTAAAAAATCATTATCTTTTATAATTAATTTTACAAAGTTTTTATATTTTATATAAGAATTACTATTATTTTTCTTTTTTAAAAACATAAAATAAAAAATATTGTTAAAATAACTATGGACTCACATATGGAGCACAGTTTGTGATTAAGCTATTCGCATATACATATTTATTATTGATTTGTTCTAAAGTATGGGATCACCTCATGTGTAGAGCCCAATACCATATTTGTCTCAAATGATGGGCCTAAAACACATATGGTCTAATATCCAAAGGGTATGATCCCTAAGGCATAGAGGATATAAGGTTGGTGTCTGTTGATAATTTTCATTGTAATTTTGAATAGACAGAACACGTTCTCTCTGCTTCCCATCGCCGGAGAGATTACAGAAATGGTGGTTTCCCCTCTATAACCTTAGAAGATCCATACCTTATTCAACAAAGACAATGGATTCAGGTTTGTTCCCAATAAATAAAATAAAATAAAATAAAATAACAAAACATGTTTTCCATGATTAATTTACATCAATATGATTGTTTTGGGTGACAATGGAGACAAATCACAACAATTGGTATCAGAGCCCGTAATGAAACAAGATCCTTCTTAGAAAACATGAAATCTTAGTTTTCCAGTAACCTTAAGGAACCATTAAATGTTCTGAAAATAGTACCATAGAATCTTTCCCTCCCCTCTCATTTACGCGGATCTTCCCTTGGGAGGGCCTGAAGATATTCTTGAGAATGCGAACTTGAGTCCCGCCAGCCACTAGTCGCAACGTCTAGGCAAAGGCTTGGATGGCGTGGCGTTTCAGGCGCCGCTACCGGTGACGGCGGTGACGCTATTTCCACTATGACGCCGCCTGGAGGAGGGCTGGGAGCGTCGCTGCAGGCCACGACGTCGTTGTTATGATGCCGCTGCAGGTGTTCCCGTGATGCCGTTTTGGCACCGCTGTAATGCCATTTTTTTGCAGATCGGTGGTGTCCTCCATGCGACGCCAATGAGAAGTGTCGTTTTTGGCGCCGCTGCAGGTGTTCCCGCGACGCCATTTAGGCGTCGTCTCCATTTCGACCTGCAACACCGCTCTCAGCGTCGTTTGGCGATCGGAACGCCACTGTCAGTGTCATCTGGTGTCGTTTCCTTCTGGGCGTAGCTGCCGGCCTCCCTTTTGGGCGCCGATACAGGTGTCTTTTGAAGCCTCTTTAAATGTTGCAAATAGAAAAGCTACTTCAAGCACTTACTGCCAATTTAAATAAAATAAAATAAAATAAAATAAAATAAAAAATTTGTGCAATAAGAACACAAATTTGGATGCATGTAAGGACACACCTAAGCCACTCGAATTCCCTCTCAAATGGGTACGAGGCTATTAACTGCATGACACATATAGGGCCAATAAATTGTGCAGTTCTATAAGTACAGAATTCCTAAAACAATTAACAAAAATAGGAGAAAAGTTATCTAAAGCATAAAACATGTCAAAGCCCACTGTGGGGCTTAAACCCATGACCACAAGGTTGAGAGTTTTACGCTTTACCAATTGAGCTACAGGACCCTTATGCTTGTTGATGATTTTATACCAATAAAATTATGATTCTGATAAATTTATGTGTTCTCTTTTTGTACCACATTAAATATACGAATTTATCAATTCTTGTTATGTTTGTGTTTAATATTTTAAAATAAATGAGTTATGTATATTTGTTGCCAAAGTAACTTATATTATATAATTTTATTTATTTTTAAATATGTAAACATGTTATTATTGTATAAAATAATTGGCCCAAAGGAAGATTATTTTAATATAATAATAAATAAAGTAATCATAAATATGTGACATATAAAGTCTATCTTACTTGTTGTATGTCAGTCCAAAGATAAGCATATTGTTTCGGTTTTATTGTTAATATTTATGAATTAATTTTGTAAAAGGATATCGATTACAAGTTGATATTTTTGTCCAAAGACTGAATATTAATGTTTGTGTTAGGTATCTTCTAATAGGCCCACATGCATATATATATATATATATATATTAAAATTTTAATTTATTCATACATGTATGATATTTTTGTGACTGATTGTGAGATTTATTGTTATGAATTCAACATCTTTTATATCTACTAATGTTAATAACATCCCTATTATGCTTAATGACACAAACTTCAAGAAATGGAAGGAACACGTTATAATTGTGCTCGGGTGCATGGATTTGGATTATGCATTAAGAGAGGATCACCTTCCAGACCTTACTAGTGCCAGCACTGCTGAGCAAAGGACTACTATGGAAAAATGGGTGCGATCCAATCGCATGAGTCTAATGATAATGAAGCACTCAATTCCAAAAGCTATAAGGGGTGCAATACCTAAGGAAACTAGAGCCAAGACATTCTTGGACCATATAGCAAACCGATTTGCTGCAAACGAAAAGGTTAAGACAATCACTATTCTTAGTAAGCTTGTCTCCATGTGGTACAAAGGGAAAGAGAATATAAGGAAGTACATAATGGAAATGTCTCATCTTGTAACTAGACTCAAGGCACTAAAGTTAGAGTTATCAGAAGATATACTTGTGCACTTGGTCTTGATCTCTCAACCTACACAATTCAATCTATTCAAAATCAGTTACAACACACAAAAGGAAAAATGGACTGTGAATGAGCTTATTGCTCAGTGTGTATAAGAGGATGAGAGATTGAAACAAGAGAAGATAGAAAGTGCTCACTTGGCTTCCACATCTCAGGGATTTGGTACCAGCAAGAAAAGAAAGAAGGACAATAAAGGAAAACAAACTACATTTTCTAGGACATCAAAGCAAAAAGTGCAGAAGAAACAAGATAAGAAGATCACTTGTTTCTTTTGCAAGAAGACTGGTCATATGAAGAAGACATGTACCAAATACACTGCTTGGCGTGAAAAGAGAGGTACATTTCTCAACTTTGTTTGTTCAGAAATTAATATAGCTATAGTGCCTACTAACACTTGGTGGATAGATATGGGTGCAACTACTCACATAAATGTCACGATGCAGGGTTGCCTAAGGAGCCGAACGCCAACTAATGGTGAAAGATACATCTATATGGAAAATGACAACAAGGCAGTGAAGGCTATTAGTCTTTTTAGGTTACAGTTAGACTCTGGATGTACTTTGGATTTGGAAGAGACTTTTGTAGTATTGTCATTTAAGCAGAATTTAATTTATGTTTCATGTCTAGACAAATGTGGATATTATTATTCATTTAGAAATGGAATGGTTAGTCTTTATCTAAATTCAAATGTTATTGGTACCGGTAGTCTAACAGACAAATTATACAAGTTGAACATAAAGGCCTCTAATGGTAATGAAACCTTGCATTCAAGTAATTATGACATCAAGTGAAAATTAACAAATGAGAATTCATCAATGTTATGGCATAGACGTTTGGGTCATATTTAAAATCAACGTATTCAAAGGCTTGTGTCAGAAAGAATTCTTAATCCACTTGATTTCTCAGACTTTCAAGTCTGTATAGAGTGTATTAAAGGTAAACAAACAAATATGAGGAAAAATGATGCTAACAGGTGCGGTGACGTCTTGGAATTGATACATACGGACATTTGTGGTCCATTTCCTATCCCTTATTGGAATGGACAACAATATTTTATCAATTTCATTGACGATTACTCATGCTATGACTATCTTTATTTGATTCATGAGAAGTCTCAGTCATTGGATGTGTTTAAGAATTTTAAAGTTGAAGTTGAGAATCAACTAAGTAAGAAAATAAAAGTTGTTAGATCTGACCGTGGAGGTGAATGTTATGGTAGATATGACAGATCTGGTGAACAACGTCCAGGGCCATTCACCAAATATTTGATGGAGTGTGGTATCATTCCTCAATACACCATGCTGGGGACTCCAAGCCAAAATGGTGTATCAGAGAGGCGAAACCGTACTCTTACGGATATGGTAAGAAGTATGATCAATCATTCCACCTTACCAGAATCACTTTAGGGTGAAGCTGTCAAAACTGCAGTTTACAGTTTGAACAGAGTCCCAAGCAAAGCAATAGCCAAAACTTCATATGAGTTATGGACTAGCAAGAAACCTAGTATTAGGCATTTGCATGTTTGGGGTTGTCTAGCTGAGGCTAGGCCTTACAAGCCAAATAAAAAGAAATTGGACTCTAGAACTGTGAGTTGATACTTTGTAGGGTATTCTAAAAAGGTCGAGAGGTTTCAAGTTTTATGACCCCTCAACTAGATCTTTCTTTAAAACAGCCAATGCTAAGTTTATTGAGGATGTTGAGTTTAGTAGGAGAGAGTCATTAAGAAAGGTGGTCTTTGAAGAGGAATCTATTAGTATTCCTATTATTGCAACTGGACATGGTCATATTATGTTTGATGACACTATCCAAAATGTACAACCAATAACAGAGATTGTAGACACACCTGAGATTCCTCCTACTCAAGTTATAGAACAAGTTCAAGTTCATAAAGAGGTAACTCAACAACCTCAAGAACCTCAAGTACAAGTGCCACTGAGGAGATCCACTAAAGAAAGGAGAAGTGCAATTTCAAATGATTATATTGTATATCTCTAGGAACATGAGTTTGACATGGGTCTCGAAGATGATCCAATTTCAGCTAGTCAAGTCAAATAAAATTATGACTCTGAAAAGTGGATAGAAGACATGAAGGATGAGATGAAATCAATGAAAGGCAATGGTGTTTGGGACCTAGTAGAGTTGTCTGAAGGTGTAAAACTGATTGGTTGTAAATGGATTTTTAAGATCAAATGGGATTCAAAAGACAACATTGTTAGGTATAAGGCACGCCTAGTCGCAAAAGGTTTCACTCAAAAAGAAGACATTGATTATAAGGAGACCTGTTCACTGGTTTCGTCAAATGACTCCTTTAGAATCATCATGGCACTTGTCGCTCATTATGATTTAGAGCTACACCAAATGGACGTTAAAACTACGTTTCTTAATGGTAACATTGATGAGACAATATACATGCTGTGACCGAAGAACTTTGAGTCTAATGATTCAAAGCAACTTGTATACAAATTAAAAAGGTCCATATATGGTTTAAAGTAGGCATCCCGACAATGGTACCGAAAGTTTGATCAGGTGATTACTTCATTTGGTTTTAAGGAGAACACCATTGATCAATGCATATATCTCAAGTTCAGTAGGAGCAAATTCATTATCTTGGTGTTGTATGTAGATGATATTCTACTTGCAAGTAGTGATGTGGAACTTTTGCATGAAACCAAGCGATTTCTATCCAGTAAATTTGACATGAAGGATCTTGGTGATGCATCTTTTGTGCTGGGTATACAAATCTATAGGGATCGTTCAAGAGGTATACTTGGGCTATCACAAAAGTCCTACATCAATAAGGTGTTAAGTAGGTTTGGCATGAGCAATTTTTCACTAGGAGACACGCCTGTGGCAAAAGGCGATAAATTTAGTTTGCACCAATGTTCGAAAAATGAACTTGAGAGGAAGGATATGGAAAGGTTTCCCTATGCCTCGACAATAGGAAGTCTCATGTATGCACAAGTTTGTACGCGCCCAGATATTGCATACATTGTTGGAATGTTGGGCAGATATTTGAGTAACCCAGGTATGGATCACTGGAAAAAGGCAAAACCGGTTATGCGGTATTTACAAAGTACTAGAGATTATATGCTCACATATTGAAGATCTAGTCATTTAGAGATCGTGGGATATTCGGACTCTGATTTCGCGGGATGTCTTGACAGCAAGAGATCCACTTCAGGCTACATCTTCATGTTGGCTGGAGGAGCAGTTTCATGGAAAAGTGTTAAACAAACACTTATTGCTTCTTCCACCATAGAGGCAGAATTCATAGCTTGCTACGAGGCATCAAACCATGGGATATAACTATGGAATTTTATCACTTAATTGCGAATTGTTGATGGGATTAAGAAACCATTGAGAATCAATTGTGATAATAAGGCTGCAGAATTGTACTCTAAGAACAACCGAAGTTCGTCAAAGTCCAAACACATTGACATCAAGTTCTTGGTTGTGAAAGAAAGAGTTTAGAGTCTTCAAGTATCAATTGAACACATAAGTACAAACTCCATGATTGCGGATCCACTCACTAAGGGTTTGCCACCCAAAGTATATCATGAGCATGTCACACATATGGGTGTTGTACATATTAATGATGTGCTAGAATAGTGAGAGTTTGTACTTAATTTTTGTGTTTGTTTTCTTGAAGTATTGTTATGTTTGTATAATTTGTATAGACCTTGGTTTTAAAGACTATTGTGTTTGAATACTCTGAATTGAAATGATGACTTTCAGAAGCAGTTTAACATCAAGTGTTGAAAGTGGAATTTGACTATTTTTTAGTCATAAAGTATGACCAATTGGAAATAGACATATTAAAGATCACATTCTATGTAATTTCCATACTACACATCCATATTTGATCCATGTTGCTAATTTTGTTAATGTTGTGATCATTGATGGGTCTAATTATAATTATAATTAACGAAGGCCGCTTTAATCCTATGGTAGCATAATTAGTAGATCATATTGTTTAAGGATATTTGGATAGAATAGAAAAGATGAGCTCAATAAAGTATTATCATGAACATTGTTCTGTAATATATGTGGTCCAAGTGGGAGATTGTTAAAATAACTATGGACTCACATATGAAGCATAGTTTGTGATTAAGCTATTCACATATACATATTTATTATTGCTTTGTTCTAAAGTATGGGGCCACCTCATGTGTAGAGCCCAATACCATATGTGTCTCAGATGATGGGCTTAAGACACATATGACCCAATATCCAAAGGGTATGGTCCCTAAGGCATAGAGGATATAAGGTTGGTGTCTGTTGATAATTTTCATTGTAATTTTGAATAGACAAAATGCGTTCTCTACCGCTTCCCATCGCTAGAGAGATTATAGAAAGGGTGGTTTCCCCTCTATAGCCTTAGAAGATCCATACCTTATTCAACAAAGACAATGGATTCATGTTTGTTCCCAATAAAAAAAGAAAGCATGTTTTCCATGATTGATTTACATCAATATTATTGTTTTGGGTGACAATGGAGACAAATCACAACAAATATATCCCAACAATACCTTAATTGTTTTATTTACATTTGTTAACATATCAGTTGTATAATAAATTTAATTAAATATCCAAAAAATGATTTAAATCGAGGTCACTTCCCTCCACATTACATTAAGTGGGCATGCTAAAGACATAAATAGTCATAGATAATTATGGGATGAGATCCTTTCAAATGGGATAAAAGAATTCCTAATATTATTATTTATTTTTTTAATCTCTTTTGTTCTATTCATTCTTAATTGAAAAAATGATTTAAAAATACAATTACAAGTACAAAAATGAGTAATAACCCTCAATAAAAACCGATACAATTCAATTCAACATTTTGTTCGTTTAGGTTTGATTGTACCATAGCTCTATAATTTGGATTAAGTTTATCGTTGGATGAACTACATTATTGATATTAACCCCAAAAAAGAAGTGGTAGGTACAACTTGTTCGTGAACAACCAATCATCGCATTGTAAAAATTGGATAGATTCGATCTATGGTCCTTGAGGCCTCCTAAAAAGATCTACTAAATTCATCGAGTTGTTCCAAATGATCAAAACGATTGATTATTAATAAAATTCCTTATCGACTCTCTGTAAAATACTCATTTAGTTGAGGACTTTATTATTAATTTATTTATTATCAAAGATATGTGAATAAGTATTTATTATTGAAATATTAATATTATGTAAACAATAAGATTAATAAATTTAAAATAGAATCTATATATTTTTTTTTAACTATTTCAAAGATATATGAATATGAATTTATTATTAATTTATATATTATAAAAAGACGCATAAATATGTATTTATTATTAATTTATTAATATATTTCCTATCAAAGAAGTATTAATATTATGTAAACAATAAGAGTAATAGATTTAAAACATAACCTGATTTTTGAAATTAAATAAAGGTTGTAAAGCATCTGATTTATTTCTCAATAGATAATATCTAGATTTAAGTGAATCTAGAAGAGCATGTAATATCTACTACCACCAGAAGATTGGGTGGGTGAAGGACCCTACAAATCTGAATGGAATAGTTGCAAAGTTGAGTATATTCTGTTTCCAGAATTTTCATTTTACTTCATTTTCTCTGCATTCATTTCTCATTGAAAAGAACACAGGAAGAAACACTGAACCAGAAGGAAGTTCAAAACAAAGATAAGAAAAAGATGGAAACCAAACCCCATAGATATAAAGAACAAAAGGATAAATTTGACAACTTTTTATTTTTATTTTTATTTATTTATTTATTTTCTAAAAATGACTTCTTCCTCCTTTTCCAAGAAGATCTTCAAGACATCAAATGGGAACAGAGAGCTTCTAGGGCTTCCAGGGACTAATATGTTCTCTAGTTGCACCTTCACTCCTACTTAGACCTTTGAAGATTGGACACAATATCCACAGGCCATCAAAAAATATGTAAATCCTACTAATAATGACAAAGTATTTGAAAGAATTTTCCTAAAATCTGGTCAATAAGGTTGATATAAATAAATCCCTTATTTCAAATAGGTAAAATCTACAAAATATTCACTTGCTTGGAGGCAAACAACAATTCAAACAAAACACAAAAAGGGCTCTTGTGGCAATGCTGTCATCAGTTCTCTGAAGCTGCTGCCTAGGCCCATCCTCACAGCCTTTTGAATGTGCTCCAAGTTATGCTTCAACTGGCCAAAAGAAGAAAAGCAGCATATTTACAATTTAGTCTCAGATGATAGAAGCAAGTGGCCACCTGCTTAGGGTTAAACCGCCTTTGTATAAATTTTGCAGCAATTTCAGCAGTTACCAACTTACCACCTTTGTGCTGTACCACAATAAACCATATCTCTAAAAAAATTCCCAAGTATGCATGTCATTCTATGATTGCAAATTACAAGCATTGCACAAAAGAAAATACAAGAAAAAAATATTGCAACAGTTGCAGATCTACAATAATGAATTCCAAATGCAATATGCAATGTAAGACCCTACTTTCTGATTCATTTCCAGAACAATTATAAAAAACATTTTGCCATGGATCTACAGTACCCAACAGAAATTCAAGGCAAAACTTCATCATCCAATTAAAATATTTGAATAATTTCTTCTTCTTTTTTTATTTATTTTATATTGTTCAACCACTTCGTGCTACAGATTAAATAATGGCCGTTCAATCAACAATGATGAGTTGCTGCAACCAAATAAATGATGAATGCAACAAGGTTCCTTTCCTTTTTTACCACTAATGATGCTATCCACATCAGCAGAGCCCATAGTTTGATAAGAGATTTTCCATGAACAAAAAGGCGTGGTTTCAATTGAAACATGCACCAAGCATCTTTTCCAGTAGTTAAATTTTTTGATCAGATTGTTTTCTTATTAAGAACTGAAGAAAATATTCTTCTTTTTTCTGTGTAAAAACTGAATACAAAGTGACCTATATATATACAAGTGGGATTCCTAATCTAAGCCATATAATATGCACAATCACTATCTCTAAGGAAACAATAACTAATTAGGAGAGATTCTCTCATCCATAAAAATAGAAAGTATCCTAACACAAGAAGAGATTCTCTCATCCATAAAAATAGAAAGTATCCTAACACAATCCTTCTAATCTTGACACTTAATTACAAATCATAATCCCATATTTCCACACTCCCCCTCAAGTTGGGTAGTAGATGTCTAGCATTCCCAACTTGCTTTTCATGTTTTCGTAGGTGGCCTTTGGAAGTGCCTTTGTCAAAATGTCTGCTGTTTGACGACTTGAAGGAATATACATAAGTCTGATTGTTCCCCCTTCAAGTTTCTCCTTGATGAAGTGACGGTCTATCTCCACGTGCTTGGTTCTGTCGTGTTGAACTGGATTCTTTGCAATACTTATGGTAGCCTTGTTATCACACAAAACTGTAATAGTGGAGTTTGATATAATGCCAAGTTCCTTGAGTATTCTTTGGAGCCACATTCCTTCACATATCCCATGAGCCATTGCCTTGAATTCTGCCTCTGCACTGCTTCTCGCCACTACGGACTGCTTCTTGCTTCTCCAAGTCACCAAGTTTCCCCACACATAGGAACAATACCTAGTAGTTGACCTCCGATCTGTCAAGGATCCTGCCCAATCAGCATCTGTGAATACCTCAACTTCCCTACTTGAGGTTTTCTTGAAGTAGAGTCCTCTACCCGGGCTCTTTTTAAGGTACTGTAAAATTCTGTATACGGCTTTCATGTCTCTTTCAGTGGGATTGTTCATGTAGCGGCTTACCATGCTCACAGCGAAACCAATATCGGGCCTTGTGTGAGTTAAGTAGATCAACTTTCCTACTAACCTCTGGTACCTGTCTTTGTCAGTTGGATGACTGTCATTATCTTTATCAATCTTACCAATAGGATCCATAGGCGTGTCCACTGGCTTACAACCTAGCATTCCAGTCTCCTGAAGTAGATCAAGGACATACTTCCTTTGCATGACCACAATTCCCTCCTTAGTTCTGCCAATTTCCATGCCAAGAAAGTATCTGAGTTGTCCAAGATCTTTGATTTCAAATTCTCTTGCTAGCAGCTTCTTGAGATTCCCTATCCCTTCTTCATTGTCTTCGGTAATTATAATATCATCAACATAGACAATGAACAAAGTCATTTCACCTTCCTTAGAGTGCTTCATAAATAGTGTGTGATCTGCTTGACATTGGATGAACCCATGTTTTTTCACAACTCTAGTCAGTCGATCAAACCAGGCCCTAGGTGACTGTTTTAGACCGTATAGGGACTTTCTCAGTTTACACACTTTTCCTGAATTTTCTGGAGTTTCCATACTAGGTGGAATCTTCATGTAGACTTCCTCTTCTAGTTCTCCATTGAGAAATGCATTTTTGACATCAAGTTGGTGCAAATTCCAGTCCAAATTTACTGCAACTGACAATAACACTCTGATGGAGTTGAGCTTTGCTACTGGTGCAAATGTCTCTTCATAATCAATGCCATAGGATTGAGTAAATCCTTTAGCTACTAGTCGAGCCTTGAACTTGTTTATACTTCCATCTGGATTGTGCTTCACGGTAAATATCCACTTGCATCCAACAGGCCTCTTACCCTCTGGTAATTTTGAGATTTCCCATGTCCCATTTTTCTCCAATGCTTGTATTTCTTCCTGAACAGCAGTCTTCCATTCAGGTTGTTGAAGTGCTTCTTGGATGTTGGATGGGATACGATCATCTTCAAGAGAAGTGATGAATGCTTGGAAATTCTGTGAAAGCTTTCCATAGGACACATGATTACTGATTGGATGCTGAGTGCAGGATCTTACACCTTTCCTTAAAGCAATGGGTTGATCAAGATCATCAAGGTCATTATTGGAATTTAGATCATAAATTGTGTTACCTGGTTGTGAGTTTGGGTTGCTTGGATCCTGGTCCAATTCTTGGTTCTACTCAGGTGGAGTGCTGTCCTCGGGCTCCTTTTGAGGAGGTTTCTCGGGCTTTTCCTTTAAATTTTTTCTAGAATAAACTATTACCTCTTTACTGCCTTGTGTAGTTGACTCAGGTATGACAGAAGGGACATCCAAGGAATTGTTTTCGGGGACAGAAAGAGTAGTATCTGTTTGAGGAGGCAGTGATGAACTCAAAGGAGAAGTAGTGCTGATTTCGGTTTCCCAGAATTGGAATTCATCTGTGGACCAGTTCTCCCCCTGAATTGCAATTTTGGGGTAGAAGGGTTGATTTTCGAAGAAAGTGACATCCATGGAAGTGTAGAATTTCTTGGTTGTTGGAGAGTAGCACTTGTATCCTTTTTGGTTTGGTGAGTACCCGAGAAAGATGCATTTAGTGGCTGTCGGATCAAGTTTACTACGTAGGGACTTATGGATGTGAACGAAAGCAGTACAACCAAAGACTTTGATTGGGATAGACGAGATTATTCGAGCGGATGGATATGCAGCGAGGAGGATTTGACACGAGGTTTTAAATTGAAGAATCCTAGAAGGCATTCGGTTGATCAAGTAGGTTGCTGTGAGTACAGCTTCACCCCATAATTGTTTAGGCACGTTTGAAGCTATCATGAGGGATCGTGCAACCTCCATCAAATGTCTATTTTTCCTTTCTGCAACTCCATTTTGCTGTGGAGTATCAATGCACGAGCTTTGATGTACAATGCCATTCTCCAGAAGATATGACCCAAGAGTGTTGTGATAGTATTCTCGAGCATTATCTGTCCGAAGGACTTGAATTTTTGCTTGAAACTGCGTCTGAACCATGTTGTTGAAGTTTTCAAATATTTCCCTCACTTCTGATTTCTTCTTCATAAGGAATACCCAAGTCACTCGAGTGTGGTCATCAACAAAGGTGACAAACCATCTAGAACCTGTAATGTTGTTGATTCTAGAGGCCCCCTAAACATCACTGTGAATCAAGGAAAAAGGATGAGATGGTTTGTATGGTTGAATGGAATAGGAGTTGCGAGTATGTTTGGACAATTGACATATTTCGCATTGAAAATTTTTGGAATTTTTATTGAATAATGATGGATATAGTTTTTCAAGATAGGAAAAATTTGGGTGACCTAATCGGTAGTGCCATAACATAACAACACTATCCGTCTTGGTACTAGGGTTGGAAACTACACAAGCAGTCTTCATTGGTAGCCTTTGAATTTCCTCAGCTCTCAGAAGGTAAAGTCCAGCACGCACCTCAGCATTGCCAATCCTCTTCCTAGAGTTCAAGGCCTGAAATTCACACATGTGAGGAAGGAATTTAGTAACACAATTAAGATCCTGTGTTAGTCTACTTATAGACAATAGGTTGCAATCCAATTTCGGAACATAGAGCACGGAGTGAAGAGTAATATCCTTGGAAATAATAACTGAACCTATGCCGAATACCCTAGAAAGGGTTCCATCGGCAATTCGAACAGAGGAATTGTTATGGCAAGGAGTATATTCATGAAAAACCATGAGATTCCCAGTCATGTGATCTGAAGCTCCTGAGTCCACTATCCATGTAGTGTGATTTTCCTGTCTAACATTTAGGGCATGGGAAAAAATACCTTTCTGGGCTACAGATGCGGTACCAATAGTTGTTCCAGTTGATTGAAGAGTCTGTTGGAACATTTTCTGTAGTGCCTCCAATTGCTCTTTGCTAAACGGTCCAGGATTTGAGCTAGTGCCAGATGTGTCTTCTTCGGCTGTAGCGGTGTAACCCCGGCCTTCCCTGTTTTGCTGTGGCCGAGAAGGTTTCCAATCAGCAGGTTTACCGTGTAGATGCCAGCAAGTCTCTTTTGTGTGTCCAGGTTTTCTACAATGGTTACACCATGGACGATTCTTCTTCGTTTGGTGGTTGTTGTTGTTGGATTGGGTTCCTCGTGCAACTAGGGCTGAGTTCTCAAGATTTTTGGAGGAATTTTGGGTTCCCAACATCACTTTTTGTCTGCTTTCCTCTCTGCGAATTTCAGAAAAAACTTCCCTAACACTAGGTAATGGCTTAATACTTAGAACTCTTCCACGTACCTCATCTAAATTCTTATTAAGGCCAAGTAAAAATTTGTAGATGCGTTCCTTTTCAATGACCTTCTTGTATAGGAGTCCATCTTCGGGACACTTCCAAACCAATTCTTCATAAATATCGAGTTGTTGCCAATACCGTGTAAGGATATTAAAATATTCGGTAATAGTTGAATCTCCTTGTCGAAGATCCTGGAGAATACTCTTGATTTCGAAAATCGCCGAGGTATTATCGATGTTGGAGTAGGTCTCTCTAGCTGCATCCCATATCTCCTTTGCTGTGCCATAATACATGAAGTTTTCTCCTATGCCATTGGTCATAGAGTTAATTAACCAAGACATCACCATACTATTTTCCAACTTCTAGGTTCGGTATCCTGGATCATCTTCCTTCGGCTGAACAATGGCTCCCGTAAGGTATTCTTCCTTACCTTTCCCGCAGATGAAGATCCGAACAGACTGAGCCCATTGAATAAAATTCTGCCCATTGAGTTTATGACCTGTTATGGGAAGAATGATGCCGTCTGTGGTGCTGGCACTGCCGGAGTGAACTGCTTCAGGTCTGGACGTCACCTCCGAGTTTGATCCTTCCGTTCTGCTCTCCATGGAAAAAGATGATTTTTTTTTTTTTTATATACGTGGTTCAGATCTGAATGCTCTGATACCATGAAGAAAATATTCTTCTTTTTTCTGTGTAAAAACTGAATACAAAGTGACCTATATATATACAAGTGGGATTCCTAATCTAAGCCATATAATATGCACAATCACTATCTCTAAGGAAACAATAACTAATTAGGAGAGATTCTCTCATCCATAAAAATAGAAAGTATCCTAACACAAGGAGAGATTCTCTCATCCATAAAAATAGAAAGTATCCTAACACAATCCTTCTAATCTTGGCACTTAATTACAAATCATAATCCCATATTTCCACAAGAACAAACTGAACTTACCAATTAAAAGACATTACCAAATAGAATTTCATGAATAAAAACATTTTAAAAAATCACCACAGCAAAGAGCAGAGGATTGTTGAACTTCTAGCTCATCATTCACAGATTTTCAGATATATGGATTTGAAAGAAAAAAAAAATTACATTTAAATAAAAAAATAAAAAAAAACACTGTTCTAGATAAAGTTTGAAGGAACTTTGGCATAATGGTGAATAAGATTTGATTAAGAAGTCTTCCTTAGTCAATCTACTGACTGACTATTGTCAGCTGATTGTTATCAAGTTATTTTAAGTATTGCCAGAAATTTAGCCAAATTACTCAACTATGGCACTTTTATTATAGAACACCAAACCAAGACATCTTTAGACCAGTTGCTACTCATCCAAGATCTTAAACCTTTTATCAAAAGGAAACTTTCAAAAGGCCCTATATTTCTCGACTATCAGCACAAGACCCTTTACTAAATGTGCAATCTTGCCACCCAGGAATTAATTTTCATAACTAACAAGTGGGGTGGGGGCAGTGGGGTGTTGTAAGAAGAAAAAAGAAGCAGAGTATGCAGTGTTCATATGAATAGCTGGCTTTTTTTAGAAACAAGCTAGTACATCTATCATCCATTAGCTTTATTGGACTATTGTGTCTTGCAGTAGAACTTAAGTCTACAAAAGTATCTTGAGGACTGGGTAATAGATATTTGTGCTTTCCACTTGATTGTTTGAGAGATGGCTTGTTGCACCAGATCTCATCTACCCGCTTTAGATCCCAAAGTTCAGATTCCCTCATTACTTCCTTTTCAAAACTTGTGTATAAGAGCTTAATTCAGGCTATCATCTCACCCTACCCAATAAGATTCTAGAGGGACTCAATGAATTGATACCCATAATTCCCCTAAAAAGGAGGCAGCTAAATTCCACTGAGCCAAGCAACCAGTTATGTCAAAAGTTGAGTATGACTATGTTACATGCAATATTATTTATGAGAACTATTGAACAAAATTATAGAGTTCAGTTCATTCAGGCTGTTTTGATCAAAACATTTTATGCCATCTTAAAAAGATAAATTGAGAGCCTGTCTTGGGTCTCTAGGACAGTCCAAGACCACAATTTAAAAGCTTTAACAAGGGATTGTGCTCTGCAAAGTCTCTTCTTAGCCCCATATCTGAAGTATTCCTTTGTTTTTGTTCTTTTTTTTTTTTTTTTTGTCAATCAGAAACAAGAATGTATTAGGATGAACAAAGTGAATACATGAGAAGGATAAGGTATCCTTCCAAGATTTACAAAAGGGAAACAAAAGAGAAAACACAGTATAAAACCTTTCAATCAAATGAGGTTTTAAACATCTTAATCACCATGAGGCAATACAAAATCTCAATCAGATAGGATCATTACGAATCTCCTCTTCTCATTATTCAAACCCTCATGGCCTACACACTGAATGTCAGTCGAGCTGAATAACACTGAGAGGAATGCCCTTGAATGCCATGATATAAGAGGCTGAAAAAGATAAATAGAAATGAATTAGACCTCAAATTGTCTTTGGATTCCTCCACTTGTCTTTGAAAATCCTAGTATTTCTTTCCCTCCACACAAGCCATATCAACAAAAGACAAGTTATTTGCCACAAGGCTTTGCCACTAATGAAGCTCCTCAAAACCCTACATGAGATGGTCATCATATCATAAATGTTCCAAGGAGGAATGCAATCCAAACTAGCTAATCTGAATAGCCTTTTCCATAGGCTGAGAGTCACCAAGGAATATAAAAGAAGATGGCCGTCTGTTTCTCTACTCCTAGAGCACAAAATGCACCATTCAGGGCTTAAGGGTTTTGCAAGGTCTTCCTAATTGTGGCATGTCATTCATGTTCACCTTCTTATGTGTCATTAACCACGCAAAGGCTTTGGCCTTAGAAGGGACTTTAGATTTCCATATAAAATTAATTGCAAAGAAAGGAATTGTGTCTGAAGGATTGGACAAAAGCTAATTAAAAAGACTTTATCGAAAATAAACTAGTGAAAGACAATGACCAAGCTATTATGTCTAGAACAAATGATGATAAGTGTATACGAGTGAGAAAAGACATTAGACTTTCAAGATCCTCAATCTCCAAGTCATTAAGGTTGTGGCAAAGAATTAGATTCCAAGGAAAAGGGGGAAATGAACCAAGGATAGCTGAGATAGGAAGATTTCTAATTGCAACAACTTTGAAAAGTCGACTAAACTGAGAGCATAATGGTTGGTCTCCCCACCACAAATCTTCCCAAAGACATTCTTGCCATCATAAAATGAGTACATATGGAAAAATCTTGAAAAACCAATACAATAGCTTTCCAAGGAGATCGATGTGACTACCTGACCAAAATATCAGTGTCCTATCCATTGAAATAACCTGGTGGCAAAAGTAGAACTTTTGTTTGGAAACTTCCAAAGCCGCTTCCCTAAAAGAGTTCAATTCCTCAAAGAAAATCATCCTAAAGCCTAAAGCCCAAACCCCCTTCCATCTTTGGCTTGCATACTAGCTCCTAGTTAATGAGGTGATCTATCTTACACTCACCCACCCTTAACCAAAGAAAGTTCCTTTGTAATTTCTTAATCTTAGACTCATTTGAAAATGGAATCTTGAAAAGAGAGAAAATAGCTAGGAATGTAAGACAACTAGGACTAAATTAGAGTTATTCTTTCACTTAATGACAAAAAAGCCTTTTCCCACTCATCTAGTCTTCGTGAGATTCTACCAATTGCTAAATCCCAAAAAGTGATGGTCTTTGGATTCCCACCTAATAGAAGGCCTAAGTACGATAAAGGCTAATGCCAACATAGAGATTTTGATCCTCATTCATGTTGATACTTGATAGAGTGCTTTTGTTTAAATTAATCTTAAGACTAGAAATCTGCCCAAAAACCAACAAGATTATATTAAGATTATGCAACTCTTCCATATAGGCTCTCGAAAAAAAGATGGTGTCGCCTGCAAATTGCAAATGAGAAATTCTAATGCTACTTCTACCCACCACTACGAAGCCTTCCAACAAAGTAGTCTCCTTTGCTCTTGACATCAACCTGCTTAAAACATCCATTGTTATAGTGAAAAGGAAAAGGGAAAGAGGATTTCTTTGTCCTAATCCCCTAGTTACATTAAAACAACCTTTAGCACTTCCATTCACTAAGACCATAAAATTTGTTGTAGACGAGCAACCCCTCATCTAAGACCTCCATCTCATACTAAATCCCTTCTTTTTTAGTACATGATCCCAAACAACCTCATTCCGCATGATCTTAAGTCTTTTCAAAATCAATTTTGAAAACTACTCCTTCGTCTCCTAAGCTATTTTTCTCATCTACCATTTCATAATTTGCCTCCCCTCAACAAAGACTCCTTGGGTTGTGTGGATGGTTTCATGAAGGACGCCTTGAAACCACCTTCTAACACTTTAGCTATGATCTTATACAAACTAGTGACTAAGCTAATGAGTCTAAAATCCAAGATTTTGTTAGCCCGACTATTTTTTAGCACAAGGTCAATTAAGGTAGCGTTGGTGCTTTGTTTATTACCCCATTATTATAAAACTCCAAGAACACCTGTACTAAGTCATCCTTGAACATCCCAACATTCCTAAAACATTGCAAAAGTGAAGCCATTAAACCCGGGAGCTTTTTCCCTATCTAATTGAAAACAACTTTGTAAATCTCCTCTTACATAAAGGCGAGATGGTCTAGCCAATTACCACTCTCTACCAAGATTAGGGGCTAATCCAAGCCTTCTAACCTCCACAAATTTCCAAAGGGCCTAGAGTATAACTTTTCAAAAAAAAAAAATGCACAATCTTCTCTAAAATGCTTTCAAAATTATCTAGAGTTGTCCCTTCTTCATTCACCAAGGTCTTGATGAACTTCCTATTCCTCCTTCCATTGGCCACCTTATGAAAATACTTAAGAGTTACCATCTGATTCTTTTACCCATCTCAACCTACCTCTTTTGACTCCAATGCATCTCATCCTGTAGCAATAGCTCCTCCAATTCCAACAATATCTTCAAGAATATTCTTCTTCCTCCCTTTTATATCTCCAAAAGACACCTTATTCCATTCTTTCAGTTTTGATTTAACAAATTGAAGCCTCTTCATGAATTTATGTCCTTCCTACCCTTCACTTTGAAACCCTCCACCAAAAGCTAAATTTTTCCTTCAAGTTTGGGCAGAGAAACCACATATGTTCAAACCTAAAATGGGTTAGAACCCACTTGAAAGGGCTGGCATCCAGAACAATCGGGCAATGATCAAAGGCCAACCAAGGGAACCAAGGGAGAACTTCTTGGAGAATTTGTGGGAAGCTTTGCTACCACTCATTTGAAAACACAAATCTACCCAATCTTTTGCATACAGGGGATCCTTGCGTGTTTGGCCAAGTAAACGAAGCATTCCCTCATACTAAGGGTTAATCTAGAAACCCCTAACTTCTTTGAAATTCCTCTTATAACATTAAAATCCCCTCCCACACACCATTTCATAAAGGTTAAACCAAAAAGATTTAGAAGCACCATCCAGAAATCCTTTCTAAGGGAGGAAAACCTGGGTCCATACACTAAGGTGAGCTAGAAAATCCCAACTATGTCTAAAAACAATTTGACCATAACTAAAAAGGATCCTACTTCCACCTTTGTGCAAATATACTTATTTGAGTCTCAAATAATCAAACTCCTCTCAATGTCCCACATGTTGTAAGATAAGCCCACTCCTTGTCCCTAGATGATCACACACTTCCCATGAATCTCCTATTACACATCTCTCTTTCTGTTTCTTGAAGCATTACAAGGTCTAGAGATTCATGACCAAGGAAATCTTGAACAACCCTTCTTTTCTTTCTAGAGTCCAATCCTCAGATATTCCAAGTAATGATCTTCATACCAACTCTTTAGTCTCATCAACCTCTAAACTAGATTCTACATGTCACTAAGAACTTTGAGTTTTGGTCTGAGCTTTCTCTTGAAGCATGCCTTATCCAAAGACTTTACACTACCACGGCCCATGGAAATAAAATTCTCACTATACTTAACAAGCGCGATATTCATGATGGACAAACCAAACTAAACTTGAGCATTCTACCCATGCCCCATAAGGTACACCTTATTTGATGTATCTAATCCACTCCCCAAAACTTAAGCATCATTTCATAGATCATAAATCAGGTATGTCTTCCATTTTTCATCTTCTTTCTAATCTAGGTTTTAAAGCTCATATAGGATATAGGTCCAAAAAAACAAACTTGTTGGTCCGTTGGTCCTCCCTCCCTCCTTGTCAAAGGCTTTTCCTTTTCCTTCCCCCTTCCTATTCCTGTGTGGTCTAATACTAGCAAGTATGGTAGTATTTGAATTATTATGTATTTCATCTACCAAAAATAAATAAAAGAAAACAACAAGAAATGTGAATTGGCATAACAGAAATCAACACCGTATCAGCTTGCCGTTAATAAGTTTCTTGGTATGTATCCCCAATTAATGTTACAATTATGCGAACAACTGAAAGGTTTAGATTTGTCTTAAATCATGCATGCTTGTCACCTATTTTTGTCATGTAAAGTTAGAAAACCCAAATCATCAGCAGGGTGAAAGGAATGGTTAAGTCACGGTAGAACACACTTTACACATATAACATTATATTCCAGAAAAAGGAGTCACATAAGCAGAAGTCAAACCTTAAGATGATGAAGGTGGTGCTAGATCTTGAGTCTTGGTAATAGGTTCAGGTGGCACATAGATTCGTGCTTTCTTCAGAATTTCTGCAACAACCCAATGCTTGTGCTTGCTCAAGGGCCTAGAAGGATCCAACCTAACCTGGAATGACAGTGTTGTTTCACAAGTTATTTTATCCATTATGAAAAAACGGAAGTGGAGAAAGGAAGGAACCCATTGCTTTAACAACTGACTCGGTCACCAATGTTGCAGAGGTTGTGTTCGTCATGAGCCATGAACTTGCTGGTTCGTTTGACATAGCGGTTGAAGAGCTTGTTGTGGAAGAGACGGTCCACTACCACCACTACTGATTTCTGCATCTTGTTTGACACCACCATCCCCACCACTGGCTTCATCTCGCTACTGAAGCCCTAACCTTCTATTCTGACAATATAATATTGTTACTGACCTGATCATCAAATTTTAACAAAATAAAAATGAATAGTGCTCTGTTTAGCTTCTGAGAAAGTTAAGGAAACTGAGAGAATACAGGAATAAACCTTTCATTTAATCAGTAACCAAACACAATCCTACTCACCCAAATTAAATATCTCGTCAGAGATTGATGCTAATGATGTTATTTGACTACAAATATTTTTGTTATGAAGGAAAGAGGGATAGGAGAGGAACCCCTTTCCCCTTTTCCCGTTACCCTTTTCTTTAATGTGAATATAATTGATTTAACTGAAAGATGGATAAGCCTGATCACCAGTCATTTTTCAAGGCTGTCTCTCTCTCTCTCTATTGGTATTCTTCTAATTTCTTATATTAATGCACGGATGGGGCCCTGATCACCAATCACTGATCATGCTCAAGATTTCCTTCTTTTCCCCATTTTCAGCATAGCTCCATCTTTCTATTGGCATTCTTATAATTTTTTTTTTGTAATTTTCTTTTTCATTATTTTATAATCACATATAGATTTTGAAAAAGAAATTCAGGTATCTTGTTGGATATTAGTCCCAAAGGTTTTGATATTTCATTAAACTGTATTACACTTAACAGTTAACTAACATGAGAATTATAGCATTCAGAAAATCTTAAAATATTCCAAATAAACATATTTATGATTTTTCACATCATTCTTGTTCTTTTTTGTCAACAATTTTATTAAAAACTACATATTCAAGAATCATAAATGCTAGATCTTAAAGTTAAAGAGCTTATCAGAACATTTGAATTTCATGTAAATACCAGCAAAAATCTAGTGCCACCACTTCAAAGTGTTTTAAAAATTCTCCTGAAATTCCATAAAATTTCCATACACAAAATTCAGCTCATCAAGTTTACAAAATATTCCACCAAACTTTCTTTGCTACCACTAGATGAAATTTTTGGGGACCTGAAACATACATCAGATTTCCCAATAACCCTAAAACAGAAATCTGCCACCACTTCAAAGTCTCTCAAAAAATTTGAATAACTTACCACCATGGTTCCTCCACAAGATCAAAAGTCAAAAGCACAATCGTAGAAACCTCAAATGTTGTAGCAAATCATCAAAGAAACAGTTTGCAAAAAGAATATTTTTATATGCTGTTTCAAACTTTTTTTCACTTATTTGACTAAAAGATAAAATAATTTAAAAAATATATAAATTTTTTAATAATTTCTTTTAGTTGATTTTCTTTTGCATTGTTTTTAATGGTAAAAATCATTTTCTTTTAACATATTTTTTCGCCTAATACCTTAAAATCAAACATAATAAAGGATTAAAAGAAAGGAAGGAAAAAATGGAGGGTTTGGAAACTAGTCCTCGAAACACAGAAACCTCTTCCTCAAAAAGCCTAAGCACTACGGTGCACACTATCCGCCTCTTTCTGGGTTCTCATTTCAAAAAGACGAGGAGGAAGATCACAATGAGGTGTGTTCATACTGTTGTATGTGGATGTAGTTTTGTTTTTGTTTTTGCAGCGATATACTTTTGTCGCATCTTTTTCTGGTATTTGTTCCATATGAATTTATTCTTCATGAATCTTCACTGTATTCATTTTAATTTCCAATTCCCTCTGAATGGAGGAATATTTTTTTTTTTTTTGATAGGAAACGAAAAAAGAATATATTGATAGAAAAAAGAAGTACAAGAGAAGGATAAGGAATCCTCCCACCAAAGAAAACTAAATTACAAGAATACGAAAACAAGAAAATACAATGTAATAACGAACAAACTCTCTAGACTAGACCAACCCAAAGGAATTACACGCCACTAGCCAATCAAGTTGTAACACATTAAGGGGAGTCCCCTTAAAAACCTTAGAACAAAAAGCCCAAAGAGAGCAAGGAAATGAATAGAATCCCAAAGATTCTCTGAATTCCTTACTTTATCATAAAAAATCATCGCATTTCTTTCCTGTCACACAACCCAAATTATAGCAATACATGCAGCTTGCCACAAAACTATCCCTCTCTTAGATAAACCAAAACCATTATAATTGATGGACAACATGTCAGAAATGCTCATCGGGGGAACCCAATCCGTCTTGGCTAACTGAAATAATCTATGCCACAATTCCATCGTCAAAGAACAATGTAGGAAAAGATGATCTGTTGATTCTCCATGCCTCATGCACAACTTACAAATATCAGGACTAAGAGCTTTGTAGGGTCTTCTCAATTGTAGCAAGTCATTAGTATGTACCTTCTTGTGTGCCACCAACCAGACAAAGGACTTGACTTTGAAAGGGACTTGAGAATTCCAAACGAACTTAGTAGGGAAAACTGGAGGAGAACCAGAACATTGGGATAAGGCAAGAAAGAAAGATTTGACTATTAAAAGCCCTGAAGAAGATAAAGATCAGGATCTTGTATCTGAAACCGAAGATGACAAATGCAGATAATCAAGTGACTGCATGAGGCCTCCTAAATCTTCTATCTCAGAATTAGACAGGTTGCGGCGAAAATTAAAGTTCCAAGAGAAGGGACGAGTAGAACCGAGAATTGAAGAAATAGGAATATTTTTATCCGTGACTATTCTAAATAGTCTTGGATATTGGGATCCCAAAGGTTGGTCCCCCCACCACAAGTCTTCTCATAACCGAATTCTTTCCCCATCTCCTACCACAAGCCGAGTAAATTTGAAAAACTCCTAAAAGACTTGTGCAATAGCCTTGCAAGGACAACGATGTGACCATCTGACTATAGTGTTGGCATCCCAACCATTAAGAGTGTGATCCGTAAATGTTTAAAATAACCTAATGCCATAGAGCTAAACCCTCCCTAGGGTACCTCCACAACCATTTCCCTAAGAGAGCGACATTCCTTAGAGCAATCTTCCCAAATCCCAAACCCCCTTTTGCCTTTGGCTTACACACTACATCCCAACTAACAAAATGATCTCTTTTACCTTCCCCAACCCCTGACCATAAAAAATCCCTTTGATATCTCTCAATTTTTGCAGCCACTGAAGCGGGTATCTTAAATAAAGAAAGGAAGCAGTAAGGCATGTGGGTGAGGTAAGATTGGATAAGAGTTATCCTACCTCCAAAAGATAAATAAGTCTTTTGCCATCCATCTAATCTTCTCGAGATCCTCTCAATCACTGGATTCCAAAAGCCACAAGCCTTGTGATTCCCTCCCAAAGGAAGACCCAGGTAGGGTAAAGGTCAACCAGAAGTCTTGCAATCAAGCAACTCGGCTAACCTAAAAAGATGATTCTGTTCAAGATTGATGCCGTAAATATTACTCTAGTCAAGGTTAACCTTAAGCCGAATGGAGGAATATTAATGATTGAATGAAATCGTTGTTTTTGTTTCCAGAGAATGGATTAGGTTCCGCTCAGTGGAGGTTTTTTCCCCTCTTATGGGTCTGGGGTTATTTAGGATTGAAAATTTAGATTTCTTTAATTATTGTTGGAAACCTAATTATTGTGTTTGCTGTTTATCTTATCAAGTTAGTGGACTGGGATAGAAGGCAAGATGGGAAATGTGGATCCTCCCTGGCTCTCCACGAAGCTCACCAGAATTCAGCTCCTTTCTCTTCTATTTCAGTTTATTTGCAAGCATTTTTTCATGTTTTGTTTCTTTAATGTGGTTCTGCTTCTTAAAAAATTCCATGTTTCTAGGGTTTTGTTGTACTTCTCATCAATCTGGGGTTCACTATCAAGTCAAAATATTTTCATTATGTTGGATGTTTAGCGCTGAAATTTGAATGAGTATTCTGATAATGTCAGAAGTAGAATACTGGAAAATTTGAATTTGCCTGAATTTTGGGTGGTAAGTGAACGTTGTCTCAGTTACGCTTGGTCATTGCGGCTTTATCTGGTGTGCCCATTTTCCAGTAATGAATATTTGAACGCAACAGATAATTTTTCTTAATTGCGATCAAGTCCAGAAGTTGTTTTCAAAATTAAGCAGAATTTTATAAAATTTTGGGTTATTCTCTTAATTGATTCACTATATGTGCTAATGTTAACTTATTTTGCTTCTCTGTAACAAAATCTTGCAAGAAATTCTGATAAAATAAATAAATAAATAAATCTTGCAAACAACTGAAATTTGTGTGTACCATAACCTCTGACATTATTAAACTATTTTAGTACTTTTGTTGGTGTTTGTGATGGCTAATGCTTACTTTGGCATATAGTCTTAAACTGGTGATAGTGGAAAAAAGGTTCAGTTTCACTATATAGATGTGGATATTCAACTTTCTGGACCTCCTTCCAGTTCAATTTTGGATATAGGATCTTGAATTATGCATATTGGAATATTCATTTTATTGAGTTTGTGCAAGACTGGCACAATCTACTCATTTTGGACTTTTGCTTTCTAGTGAGAAGGTATCTTCAAATGTGTTGGCCCTATTATGATTTTAAAACACATGGTATGACATTAACTTGTTTTCTTAACATTCTGGCTGTGATATACGATGAAAGTCCCTCTAAATTGACTATTTACCTTGGGCATGATAAAATTTATACTATGAGTGGATGTTAGGCTACTGATCTAGGTACTCCTTTATGCCAACAACACCTAACGACAGTTTATAAAAACTGTCCAAAGTCCCTTAAGATGATTTTTTCTAAAGCACCCAAATATGGACATGCAGAGAGAGGAAGGTAGGAAAGGTGGGAAGCATAAGGGGTTGGTGAGAAACCTTATGAGAAAACAACACTAAATGGTAGCTAACTGGTTGTGAGAGGTAAAACGAGAAACAGACCCGGTAGCTCAGAAACTTTCTGCAAAATCAAACACATTTTCATAGTGTCACTGGGAGAATCTGCTCCACTAAAGGGATGTAGTAGTTGGTAGGGTGGGAAAGTGGAAGAAGTGATTGGAGAAAAACATATGGTTACAAATTAAACCCAGGTGGCTCAGTGCTTCTTTAGAAATATGTCACAAGCAGTGCTGAATGGTGATGGGAAAGCCTCAACTCTGTGTTTGTATTGAATTTGAAACTGTCTGGGGCACAGCCACAGGAAGCATGCTCCAAGCTGTCACCACCTGAAGTTGGTGAAAGACCCCACTAACAACACAACTTGAAGAACTTTCCCAGAGAGAGCAAGAGTTGATGGAACCCTTTTTGGATTCTTCACACGTCGGAGGAATCTTTTTCTTTTTTCTTTTTCCATTGCAAAGGACCTAGGTACTTACTAGCATTTTGACTGCTTTTGCAACATCCTTGGTGCCTTTGGGTCTTATAAATTACAGTTGATTATCAATGCCCTCCTAAGAAAGAGTGTAATTACACCTATTGCTCACAGAAAGAAAAGGAAAAGCCCACTTCCAGCAAGGCAAAAGATTCACTTAATCAACCCAAAAGCACTAGGCTGAGAGAGAGCACAAAGCAAATTACAACACTTTGTGCTTTAGCATACATGTACATCAGTCCATATCAGTAAGTAGTGGAGACAGGAAAGAATAAAAAATTGTTTGCAGCAAAGGAGGACTAAGTGCACAAATCATAACGAAGTCTTGAGTACAATTGCTATACTATATTGTTCTAATAGAACCCTCTTGTGGTTTAGTCAAACACAAGCCATCAGTGGCCTCAAGAAAAAAAAAATGAACAATGCATAGAAGCAATCCAACTCAACCTGTACCATGATCAGTTTTCTGAAATGAATTTGGAATGGTTTTAAGATCAAGTTACTATTTTCATGGTAAAGCAATATTGTTAATATCTTGGTTAACTGATTCTAAATCTCAGTTTCCGCTAGGTGTTAAATGACAACTAACGCAAATTCTGAATGCTTGTGAGGGCTCCTTTTCCTGATTTTCTTTTCGTAAAGATTCTGTTTCCTTTTATCAAAAGTTTCACCATTGATGGGCTAAAGACTTGACCAAACTAGAAAATGATTGAAGCAGAATTGGGTATTGGCTATCCTCTAGCCTTGGAAATTCCTTGACTGGTCTTGATTTGATACATAACACCAACCTCCAACCCCCACACCCATATAAAAACTGATAAAAGTTCTTCTAATGGAAAACCAAGGTCCCACTCTCTTCCTTTGTTGTCTTAAAGATATGGAAAACAATTAGTTCTTTCCTGCCTTTATGATTTCCCCAAATTTGGTCGTGCCCAAGAAAACCTTATAGAGCTTCTTACAGGTAAACAACAAATTGAACATGATTATATGTACTGGACCCCACCAGAGCATCTCCATAGTGCAGCATCATGCGTTATGGTTGCCAAGCGTCGTGCTTTCTTTCAACTTAATCGATTACAGCAATGACTATGAGAAGAAAAAGTGTAACTTCACTAGTGTTGGGCTCAGGTGCATTGTGTTTGTGGAAAACCTGATTCATATGTTTATTAGGGCTTCATGTTCGTGCAAAACTTGATTCACCAAGCAGCCACTAAAGTTGTTTCTAAGGGAAACCAGGAAAAAAACATCCTACAGATTAAAACAAACAAGCCTCAACTTCCTCTTTTTGAGGCTCTAAGGAATAAGGACTTCAAATGTGGTAATATCAGACCCAGTAGCTCAGTAATATCAGAATCTGGTGAGGACAGAGCTTCACATTGTTCATTGGACAAGTGAATGACACAGTACAGGGGCAACAGAAAACAGCCCAAGCAGGCAGAAAATGGATTGTGATTTTATCAAAAGCAAACCACAACGGCACATGAAGATGCAATAAGTGTATAAAAAGGTCCTAAACAATTAAACCCATCAAAACTCAGTTCCTCAGAATCAAAATTCAATCATAACAGCACATGGAGATGCAAGACAGAGAGTGCATATCAGAGTAATGGGAACTGTAGAGGAGAAAAATTTCTAAACATCAATGGTTCCTCGAAGCCAGAACCGAATCACACAAATGCATCCACAAACCCATGAGCATCTCTACAAAATTTGTTGAACCTGTAAACCCACCAAACCCACTCCCACAAAATCAAAATTCCCCACAAAACCCCAAAATAAACCATTGGCATGAGAATCATAAAGAATCGTACCAGAGAAGATATTAATAAACCATTTCCAAACAGAAAACAACCATTCTACCTATGGTTTAACCCCATTGCTGAGAAAGAGCAAGAATGAAAGCTGAAACCTAAATAGAGAGAGAAAATGGGGAATAAATTACCTTGAGAAAGCTTGGTAATGGTCGTGGAACCAATGAGCTACACAGGGATGAGATGACGGTTGGGGATTGTGGTTGCAATTGAGACTAGAGAGCTATATGGGATGGGCTAGGGTTGGGGGTCGGGGTTAATCGTGATTTGGGGGAGGTTTAAAAAGCTTGCTTTTTCTATTTAGAAAAAGCCAAATATTTTGGTTTTTTTTTATTTAGTCAAAAATTTTAAAAATTCAATAATAAGTCATCAAAAACTAGAAAAACAAACAACCTAAATTCTGAAAGCAAATTGCTTTCAGCAAAAAGCCAAAAAAATAAACGCCACCTTAGTAAGTGTCAATGTAACCCAATTTTTTTTTTATATATGTACAAGTGCACAAGGTGTTTCCAAAATTCTAGCTTGAGTTGTAGTCCAAAATGAAACCTAGGATTCAAAACTTCCAACAATAGCATTGTAAAACTTAAAAGCATTCAAAGAGAAACCCTAGCCCTATGTTTGGTTCCAAGAAAAAAGAGCAACAAAGAAAACAATATTTTCATTTTTATGTCATCTCTATCTTTTGCTTCCAAGAAAAAGTTATACATAATAATAATTAAAAATAACATAAACCCAAGTCAACTAAGCAAACATTCAGTGTGAGTTTTTAAGTAAAATGACATTTTTCTGTATTCCCAAACAGCAAAGACCGTCAAACTAACAAAAAAAACTCAGTATTAGCTGTAATCTGAACTTGCTATAGTTCCACGTCTGTAAAAGAGAAACCCTAAATTTCAGAACTCTCAGCAATAGCTTTTCCAAGTTATAAAGCGTTTAGAGTGAAATCCAACCCCCTGCTTGGTTACTAAGAAAATGAAGAAAAATAAAAGAAAAGCACGCTTTGATTCCTATGTTATCTCCCTCACTTTCTTTGCTGCCAACAATCCAAAAGACAAAAAAAAAGTAGAAAAAATATAAATTTACTATTCTTTTTTTCTTTCCATTTGTCTGAGTATTTTCTCAGCATCCAATGAATTATATCTAACCTAGAAGAATTTTCTCAGTATCCAAACGATTGTCAATTGATTTAACTGGGAATAGAGATTGGAGCAGTACCTTAACTCAGAGATCGACCAAAACGCGGTGTTTGGGGAAAAATGATTGAATGCTCTTTGTGGACATTGATACCGGCCAGCAAGCCCTAAAACGGAGTACATGTTAAGTTTAGCACCAGTCGATTGATAATGGGGTCAGCTTGGGCCCATCCAATTTTTGAACTATTGGGCTGATTTCAACAGATCAAAAACCTCTGGATCAAATGTTGTCACTCAAATTCAACTCGACAATACGCTTTAAAGATTTTCAATCCACGATTATTTCAATTACGTTTAAGTCAGGTTTTGGGTATCACAAATTTGATGAATAATCTCATTTTCAATCCATGATAAGTTTGGTGAGGTTTAAGGTTTCATAAATTTGATAAATAAATGAATTAATTGGTTCAAAGGGATGAAATAATATCATATTTGTGAATTTAACATCTTCCGTGTTTTTTCTTGAAGAGTAACTATTTTTGACATAAATGCCCTTAACTATTTTGAGTATTAACATGTAGGTTTTAAAAAAAATATTATTTTTATAAAAAAAGAATGAGAACATTTTTATCCAAATGTAGTAAAAAAATGATGGAATGTTAGATTTCCAAAATAAGGTTTCCAATGACTCTTTTAATCAAATAACCCTAAATAAATTTAGTGATTATTTGAATATATTTCTCATTTTTGGTTCTAAAAGTATAAATGAACTTCTATCTTTAAGAATTATTTTTAAAATTTGAGATAGTAAATAATTTTTAATACTCAATTTTTTAAAATAATTTTTAAAAGTCATTATTTGTTAGAATTAGAACCCATTTGGCAGTGATTCTAGTGGAAGTGTTCTTATTGGAAATGTTTCCTTCAACAGTGTTTCTATGAAAAACACTTTTATGAGAATCAGAAAAAACGATTCTAATAGCATTTTTTATAATATGTTGTATAAGTATAAAAAGACTTTTAATATTAATAAATTACCAAAAAGGACATACAATTTTAATTACAAAAAGAAAATAGTATGATAAACAAAAAACTTTTCATTACAACAAAATATATAAAAATCTATCTTAAAAGAATATATATATATATATATAAAACTAAAAATAATATTTTTTATGATTTAAATAAAGTTTTGAAAAATGTTTAAAAAAAGAATTGGATTAATAAATAAATATCAATCATGATATAACAAATTATTTGATTATATATTAGTTTAAAATTAATAATTTTTTTATCACTATAATAAAATGTTTAAAAATATTTACAAGAAACATCTAAATCAATAAAAAAGAACATTGAATAAAAGATAATTTTCAAAGTAAAACAATATATGATTACCTATTAATTTCTCAAAAAAAAAAAACTTTTCTAATTAAAATTAATAATTTTTCTTATCATTATAATAAAATTTTAAAAAATATTTACAAAAAACATCTAAATCAATAAACATCTCATTTTAAGGAAATTCTTCAATAATACAACTTCCCTACAATCACAAGGATACACAACCTAATCTCATGAAATATTCAAGCATTTTTATTTTCAAGTTCCATATGGAAACAAGGGAGGCCACAAGTAAATATGCTTCTATGATGCTCCCTTCAACACCAGGATCCCATTTTGCCTAGTTTAAAAGGACAATTTATAATAAACAAGTAACAAGCAATATCAATGAAAATTATTCCCCATCCTAAAACTTTGAAAAGTTTTAAGATGGAAATTTTTTTCCATTTGACACCAGGCTCATGTTTAACTAGTTTAAAGCCAGTAAAAAATAAAGAACAAATCATCATTTTCAAAATTATGACAATACTCACAAACAAGTCAACAAGCAATCTGAGAACTTTATTGCCCATCTTAGAATTTCAGGAAGTTACTAAATCATAAGAGAGTCATCTTGACAAGCAAAGCCCATTTTTTAAGATTGAACACTCCTAGCAACTGAAAATTACATATCTACATAAGAAAAAACTTTAAATCTTTTGTAAACTTAAATTTTATAGATGCAATGTAAGTCAATAATTTTTTTATACAGAAAAAATCAAATTTACATTCAGCGGTGCTGATAAATGATTGAATGGTATACAACTGATCAACTTTAAAGATCTCAGCTGAGAAAAGAAAACAGAGATAAATGAAGAGTAATCAACACTATGGGATGGATTTATACAGAAAATCCAATGAAGGTAAGCCACTAGGCCCATTCTAATGTGCTGATAAGGAATAAGCCACTAGAACACAATCAAATGGTAAGCTGGGTTGTGTGGACCCTACAGTAACTATCATATGCCCCAATTCTTCGGGATGCCATGGTAACAACTCTCGGTACCTGTGTCCACCAACATCATACATCAAATCAACAAAAGAAAAACTCATCCGAACTATCCTAGTTCACATAAACTAAGCATGCTTTGCCACTCAACTCCAAGGCTTCTTATTGAAATATTGGTACTTGTGTCTTTTCTCAGCCCTGTCCACATAAACAGAAAATCTCAAATTGAGGTTGTTGGGCTGGGCTAGTAGATATTGGAGTAAAGCACTAACACCATTGATTCTGTGCACTTTGTATGTTGATGAAACAATGAATTGGCTTTCTAGTTAGACACAAGTAAAGAGAAAGAAGAGCATCAACTCATGACTTTAATTAGACTTGGCCTCTATGAAGTATAAATTCTGTGCAGTTTAGCCTAACACCATAACAACATAATTGGACATCAAAAATAATCAGATGGAAAAAGGAAGCAATCAAACACTTGAAAATTCTCATCAAATATTCCCTGCTCTTTCCACCCGGAGTGACCATTTACAACAAAGAGAAAATAAAAGCCGGGTCTCCAGGAACACGGGCAAGATTATTTCCTATAGGTAGGTCTCCACAAGGTCTAAGAACTCTCATGGGCATCCTAACAAACAGTTTGAGCGCCAATGCTCTACCCAACAAACTATAATATGAAATTCATAAGATTAAACCCAAAATTTTCTTATATTTTCCTTTAGGTTTCAACAATCAAACAAACCATAAAATCCTAATAACCCAACAAACCACAAAAATCACAACAATCAAACAAACCACAAAATCCTAATAACAATGAGACAACAACTATATCAAACGGGCTCTAAATAACAAGATATCACCAAACAAAGTTTTTCTTCCTTAAAAAAGAAACGGACCTGCAACACGTGAACTCAAAAACCCTAAACAGAGCACTTGCATATGTGAACCAGAATAGAGAATGAGGGTTTTAGAGAGAGAAGTACTGGGAAATGAGACTCGACCGCTTTATTGAAATCCTAAAACCCAAAACCCTAACTAACATCTCAAGACAATCAGACATTAAAAAAAAAAAAAAAAAAGAAAAACAAGAAAAGAACAGAGGGTTACCTTCGATCAGATCAACGATGTCGAATGAAAGTGGAGTGTCTTTCCAACTGTTTAGTCTCGGATGGAGAGCGATGGATGGGCAGAATGAAGGAGAGAGGTATGAATGAAAGGGAAAGGGAGGTAACGGGAATCACTTGGGGCATTTTTGGAATATTTTAAAATTTTTGAAGTGTTTTTTTAAAAAAAAACATCTGTCAAATTCCCTTTATCCGAATTTTTAAAAGTAATTTTTAAAATTTGTCACACAGCTTATTTTTATTTCAAATTTTTAAAGATAAAAATACTTTTAAAAATCAGGACTTCCAATGTCAAAATATTTTTATATTTTATACAATAATTATTATTATATTTCATTTTTAAAAATAAAAAATAAAAAATATATGTAAACAATAACTTATTCTTAACATATCACTTTTATAATAAATTAATTAAATATCTAAAATATGATTTAAATCGATATCATATCAAATTTATGACATTTTATTTAATATTTACAAAAACCAATACCTTTATTTATACCAACTCATTTACGAAACTAATATTTTTATTTCAAAAATTTTATGTTCTCCTCATTCATATAGAGAATATTTTTTTTTATAATATTGTATTTATATTCCAAAAGACTTGATCCCCTTTTAATATTATCATGATCTTAACTTTAAAATAATTATATAATAATTAGTATTTCATTTTTAATTTTATTTATTAAAATGAGGTAGGCTATATTTAGGAAGTATTTTTTGAAACACTTTCAAAAAACACTTCTTAAGAATATATATATTTTTTTGTATTTATTAAAAATAAAATTGCACTTGAAAACTTATTTTTGAGAAACAATGGCCTAAGAACATTTTTAACAATAGTTTTCAAAAATAATTCTCTATCAAAGAACTTCGAACATTCTCAATATGTTTTCTTTGTTTTCAAATATTTCTTAAAAATAATTTGTATCTATATTATTTTATTTTTCAATCATTTTCTATATTTATATAAATATTTTTTTTCTTCAAAAAGTCCTTATAAAACATTAATTTCCATTTATAATAAACACCGTACTGTCTTCTCAATCATGCCTTTCCAATTCATACTTTTTTCATTTCCTCTCATTAAGAAAAACCCTCAAACCCATTTAGTCCTTGTTTGAAAGACAAGCTTATAGCAAAAATGGATGATTCTATGCAAATTCACACTTCATTCATCTCTTAGTTTTTCTTTTATTTGTATCAATAAGCATTCCCATGATTTACCATTTTCTACTTTTAGGGGGTGTTTGGTACGTCGGAATAGGGAATGGAAATAATATTTTGTTTCCTTTCCTATTTCTTAGTTGAATGGAATGAATTTGATGATTTCATTTCTAGCATTTGGATGAACTTAGGAATGCAAGATTGGAATGATTATTTATTTCCATTCCAATGTTTGACAATAATAGGAATGGAAATGAAAAAGAAATAAATTTACAATAATATCCTTACATATAATTTAAAATATATTTTTATTTTTACTTTTATTTTAAAAAAATAAAATTTGAGAGGTTTTTTGTTATTAAATAATAAGACTAAAAAATATATATATACTCAATAAATAAAAAATTAACCATAAAAAATTGTATAACCCTAATGCACAAATATTCAATTATTATTTTTATTAAAAATTTGAATAATTTGTCATGCTTAAGTAGTTATAAAATTATATTTTTCAAAAAAAAATTATTTATTATAATATTTAAATTCTCAAAGCTAGCAAATGTTTTTCCTATTTTCAAAAGAGGAAGTAAAAGAATTCAAATTTATTCTAATTTTCAACAAGTATCATATCCGATAAAATCCCTAACCTTAAAAAATTTCCATTAATACAAGATAAAGAAACATCAAAGATTCCAAACATAAATTAATAAAAAAAAAATTAATCGATTTATAGAGAAGAAGAAGTACGTATAAAGAAGTAGAAGAAGAAAGAGAAAATAAGGTAAACCTGATCGAAGATGTAGAAGGGAGTTTTCAGAACCTAGTTGCAGCAAACAATGACGAATCCTAGATCCAACAATCAAAATGAACATCCAAAACCCTATAAATTAGAAATTGATTTTTTTTTTTTTTTAAATATCGTGGAAGGTTTAATTGATTCAATTTGGAAGAATCACTTGTTGCAGAGAATTGGATTATGAGT